>CM046468.1:2086143-2310792 GCA_025506415.1 Flaveria robusta
GTCCTTTGCAACTTCAATCTTTTGTAATGCTCAACAAAGGATTCTATGGATGGAGAGCGTGTCATTTGGATTGTTTTAGTTGATTTTGTTGGCATGAGTGTTTGGGGATGCCGGTTGAGTGTTTTGGATGAGTTTGGGCCTAGTTTGGATCGATTAGAACTGGTGATTTGTCTGGTCATGTATTTGGTTTTAACTAAAGATATCATTGTTTCAATTGGATATATTGTGTGCTTTAACTAATTTATATGCTTGGATTTGATTTATTTAGTTCAAGAGTGTGTTAAAAGGCTTGAAAATCCAAACGACATGGGATTGGGTGCTAATTGAAGAAAAACCAATACATGCGAGATCTATGCTAATAAACGATTTTATATACGTTATTCTTTTCCCTTGTTATCATGTAAAGCTTTTGCGGAATACTTAAAATGCACAAATGTGTTACTCGCACACATTTTGGAGTGAAATACAAGCAAAATATAATTTACTTGGTCGTGTGATGGTGATTTGATTTCTTGTTTATTGATCACACATTGAGGTCATTTTAAGGACAAATACTTTCATTCCGCCAACTATAGTATGATGTTAGATACGTGTTCAGTAAATGCAAGTTGTTTCTTGGTCCCTTGCAACTTCATCTTTTGTTAATGCTCAACAAGGATTCTATGGATGGAGAGCGGGTGTCATTTGGATTTGTGTTAGTTGATTTTGTTGGCATGAGTGTTTGGGGATGCCGGTTGAGTGTTTTGGATGAGTTTTGGGCTAGTTGTGAGCTCGATTAGAAGGTGGATTTGTCTCTGGTCATGTATTTGGTTTTAACTATAGATATAATTGTTTTCAATTGTGATAATATTAGTGTGCTTAACTAATTTATATGCGTGGATTTGATTTATTTAGTTCAAGAGTGTGTTAAAAGGCTTGAAAATCCAAACGACATGGGATTGGGCGCTAATTGAAGAAAAACCCAATACATGCGAGATCTATTGCTATTTAACTGATTTATAGACGTTATTCTTTTCCCTTTTATCATGTAAAGCTTTTGAGAATACTTAAATGCACAAATGTGTACTCGCACACATTTTGGAGTGAAATACAAGCAAAATATAATTAATGGTCGTGAGATAGTGATATGATTCTTGTTTATGTTGATCACACATTGAAGGTTCATCTTTAAGGAACAAATACTTTCATCCGCACCTATAGTATGATGTTAGATACGTGTTCAGTAAATGCAAGTTGTTTCTTGGTCCTTTGCAACTTCAATCTTCAATCTTTGTTAATGCTCAACAAAGGATTCTATGGATGGAGAGGTGGTGTCATTTGGATTTTTGTTTTAGTTGATTTTGTTGGCATGAGTGTTTGGGGATGCCGGTTGAGTGTTTTGGATGAGTTTGGGCTAGTTTGGATCGATTAGAACGGTGATTTGTCTGGTCATGTATTTGGTTTTAACTAAAGATATAATTGTTTCAATTGTGATATATTAGTGTGCTTTAACTAATTTATATGCTTGGATTTGATTTATTAGTTCAAGAGTGTGTTAAAAGGCTTGAAAATCCAAACGACATGGATTGGGTGCTAATTGAAGAAAAACCAATACATGCGAGATCTATTGCTATTTAACGATTTTATATACGTTATTCTTTCCCTTGTATCATGTAAAGCTTTGAGAATACTTAAATGCACAAATGTGTACTCGCACACATTTGGAGTGAAATACAAGCAAAATATAATTTACTTGGTCGTGTGATGGTGATATTGATTTCTTGTTTATTGATCACATTGAGGTTCATCTTTAAGGACAAATACTTTCATTCCGCACCTATAGTATGATGTTAGATACGTGTTCAGTAAATGCAATTGTTTCTGGTCCTTTGCAACTTCAATCTTTTGTTAATGCTCAACAAGGATTCTATGGATGGAGAGGTGGTCATTTGGATTTGTTTTAGTGATTTTGTTGGCATGAGTTGGTGTGTTTGGGTGATGGCGGTTGATGTTTTGGATGAGTTGGGCTAGTTTGGATCGATTAGAACGGTGATTTGTCTGGTCATGTATTGGTTTTAACTAAGATATAATTGTTTCAATTGTGATATATTAGTATGTGCTTTAACTAATTTATATGCTTGGATTTGATTTATTTAGTTCAAGAGTGTGTTAAAAGGCTTGAAAATCCAAACGACATGGGATTGGGGCGCTAATTGAGAAAAACCAATACATGCGAGATCTATTGCTATTTAACGATTTATATACGTTATTCTTTTCCCTTGTATCATGTAAAGCTTTGAGAATACTTAAATGCACAAATGTGTACTCGCACACATTTTGAGTGAAATACAAGCAAAATATAATTTACTTGGTCGTGTGATAGTGATTTGATTTCTTGTTTATTGATCACACATTGAGGTTCATCTTTAAGGACAAATATTTCATCAGTCCGCACCTATAGTATGATGTTAGATACGTGTTCAGTAAATGCAGTTGTTTCTTGGTCCTTTGCAACTCAATCTTTTGTTAATGCTCAATAAGGATTTATGGATGGAGACGTGTCATTTGGATTTGTTTTAGTTGATTTTGTTGGCATGAGTGTTTGGGGATGCCGGTTGAGTGTTTTGGATGAGTTTGGGCTAGTTTGGATCGATTAGAACGGTGATTTGTCTGGTCATGTATTTGGTTTTAACTAAAGATATAATTGTTTCAATTGTGATATATTAGTGTGCTTTAACTGATTTATATGCTTGGATTTGATTTTTTAGTTCAAGAGTGTGTTAAAAGGCTTGAAAATCAAAACGACAGGGATTGGGACGCTAATTGAAGAAAAACCAATACATGCGAGATCTATTGCTATTAACGATTTTATATACGTTATTCTTTTCCCTTGTATCATGTAAAGCTTTTGAGAATACTTAAATGCACAATGTGTACTCGCACACATTTTGAGTGAAATACAAGCAAAATATAATTTACTTGGTCGTGTGATAGTGATTTGATTTCTTGTTTATTGATCACACATTGAGGTTCATCTTTAAGGACAAATACTTTCATTCCGCACCTATAGTATGATGTTAGATACGTGTTCAGTAAATGCAAGTTGTTTCTGGTCCTTTGCAACTTCAATCTTTTGTTAATGCTCAACAAAGGATTCTATGGATGGAGAGGTGTCATTTGGATTTGTTTAGTTGATTTTGTTGGCATGAGTGTTTGGGGATGCCGGTTGAGTGTTTTGGATGAGTTTGGGGTAGTTTGGATCGATTAGAACGGTGATTGTCTGGTCATGTATTGGTTTTAACTAAAGATATAATTGTTTCAATGTGATATATTAGTGTGCTTTAACTAATTTATATGCTTGGATTTGATTTATTTAGTTCAGAGTGTGTTAAAAGGCTTGAAAATCCAAACGACATGGGATTGGGCGCTAATTGAAGAAAAACCAATACATGCGAGATCTATTGCTATTTAACGATTTATATACGTTATTCTTTTCCCTTGTATCATGTAAAGCTTTTGAGAATACTTAAATGCACAAATGTGTACTCGCACACATTTTGGAGTGAAATACAAGCAAAATATAATTTACTTGGTCGTGTGATAGTGATTTGATTTCTTGTTTATTGATCACACATTGAGGTTCATCTTTAAGGACAAATACTTTCATTCCGCACCTATAGTATGATGTTAGATACGTGTTCAGTAAATGCAAGTTGTTTCTTGGTCCTTTGCAACTTCAATCTTTTGTTATGCTCAACAAAGGATTCTATGGATGGAGAGGTGTCATTTGGATTTGTTTTAGTTGATTTTGTTGGCATGAGTGTTTGGGGATGCCGGTTGAGTGTTTTGGATGAGTTTGGCTAGTTTGGATCGATTAGAACGGTGATTTGTCTTGTCATGTATTGGTTTAACTAAAATATAATTGTTTCAATTGTGATATATTAGTGTGCTTTAACTAATTTATATGCTTGGATTTGATTTATTTAGTTCAGAGTGTGTTAAAAGGCTTGAAATCCAAACGACATGGGATTGGGTGCTAATTGAAGAAAAACCAATACATGCGAGATCTATTGCTATTTAACGATTTTATATATTTTATTTTCCCTTTTATCATGTAAAGCTTTTGAGAATACTTAAATGCACAAATGTGTACTCGCACACATTTTGGAGTGAAATACAAGCAAAATATAATTACTTGGTCGTGTGATAGTGATTGATTTCTTGTTTATTGATCACACATTGAGGTTCATCTTTAAGGACAAATACTTTCATTCCGCACCTATAGTATGATGTTAGATACGTGTTCAGTAAATGCAAGTTGTTTCTTGGTCCTTTGCAACTTCAATCTTTTGTTAATGCTCACAAAGGATTCTATGGATGGAGAGGTGTCATTTGGATTTGTTTTAGTTGATTTTGTTGGCATGAGTGTTTGGGGATGGCTGCCGTTGAGTGTTTTGGATGAGTTTGGGCTAGTTTGGATCGATTAGAACGGTGATTTGTCTGGTCATGTATTTTGGTTTTAACTAAAGATATAATTGTTTCATTGTGATATATTAGTGTGCTTTAACTAATTTATATGCTTGGATTTTGATTTATTTAGTTCAAGAGTGTGTTAAAAGGCTTGAAAATCCAAACGACATGGGATTGGGCGCTAATTGAAGAAAAACCAATACATGCGAGATCTATTGCTATTTAACGATTTTATATACGTTATCTTTTCCCTTTATCATGTAAAGCTTTTGAGAATACTTAAATGCACAAATGTGTACTCGCACATTTTGGCAGTGAAATACAAGCCAAAATATAATTTACTTGGTCGTGTGATGTGATTTGATTTCTTGTTTATTGATCACACATTGAGGTTCATCTTTAAGGACAAATACTTTCATTCCGCACCTATAGTAATGTTAGATACGTGTTCAGTAAATGCAAGTTGTTTCTTGGTCCTTTGCAACTTCAATCTTTTGTAATGCTCAACAAAGGATTCTATGGATGGAGAGGTGTCATTTGGATTTGTTTAGTTGATTTTGTTGGCATGAGTGTTTGGGGGGATGCCGTTGGAGAGTGTTTTGGATGAGTTTGGGATAGTTTGATCGATTAGAAATGGTGATTTGTCGGTCTGTATTTGGTTTTAACTAAAGATATAATTGTTTCAATTGTGATATATTAGTGTGCTTTAACTAATTTATATGCTTGGATTTGATTTATTTAGTTCAAGAGTGTGTTAAAAGGCTTGAAAATCCAAACGACATGGGATTGGGCGCTAATTGAAGAAAAACCAATACATGCGAGATCTATTGCTATTTAACGATTTTATATACGTTATCTTTTCCCTTGTATCATGTAAAGCTTTGAGAATACTTAAATGCACAAATGTGTACTCGCACACATTTGGAGTGAAATACAAGCAAAATATAATTTACTTGGTCGTGTGATAGTGATTTGATTTCTTGTTTATTGATCACACATGAGGTTCATCTTTAAGGACAAATACTTTCATTCCGCACCTATAGTATGATGTTAGATACACGTGTTCAGTAAATGCAAGTTGTTTCTTGGTCCTTTGCAACTTCAATCTTTTGTTAATGCTCAACAAGGATTCTATGGAGGAGAGAGGTGTCATTTGGATTTGTTTTAGTTGATTTTGTGGCATGAGTGTTTGGGGATGCCGGTTGAGTGTTTTGGATGAGTTTGGGCTAGTTTGGATCGATTAGAACGGTGATGTTGTCTGTCATGTATTGGTTTTAACTAAAGATATAATTGTTTCATTGTGATATATTAGTGTGCTTTAACTAATTTATATGCTTGGATTTGATTTATTTAGTTCAAGAGTGTGTTAAAAGGCTTGAAAAAAACGACATGGGATTGGGCGCTAATTGAAGAAAAACCAATACATGCGAGATCTATTGCTATTTAACGATTTTATATACGGTTCTTTTCCCTTGTATCATGTAAAGCTTTGAGAGAATACTAAATGCACAAATGTGTACTCGCACACATTTTGGAGTGAAATACAAGCAAAATATATTTACTTGGTCGTGTGATAGTGATTTGATTTCTTGTTTATTGATCACACATTGAAGGTTCATCTTTAAGGACAATACTTTCATTCCGCACCTATAGTATGATGTTAGATACGTGTTCAGTAAATGCAAGTTGTTCTTGGTCCTTTGCAACTTCAATCTTTTGTTAATGCTCAACAAAGGATTCTATGGATGAGAGGGTGATTTGATTGAGTTTTAGTTGATTTTGTTGGCATGAGTGTTTGGGATGCCGGTTGAGTGTTTTGGATGAGTTTGGGCTAGTTTGGAATCGATTAGAACGGTGATTGTCTGGTCATGTATTTGGTTTTAACTAAAGATATAATTGTTTCATTATGATATATTAGTGTGCTTTAACTAATTTATATGCTTGGATTTGATTTATTTAGTTCAAGAGTGTGTTAAAAGGCTTGAAAATCCAAACGACATGGGATTGGCGCTAATTGAAGAAAAACCAATACATGCGAGATCTATTGCTATTAACGATTTTATATACGTTATTCTTTTTCCCTTGTATCATGTAAAGCTTTTGAGAATACTTAAATGCACAAATGTGTACTCGCACACATTTTGGAGTGAAATACAAGCAAAATATAATTTACTTGGTCGTGTGATGGTGATTTGATTTCTTGTTTATTGATCACACATTGAGAGTTCATCTTTAGGACAAATACTTTCATTCCGCACCTATAGTATGATGTTAGATACGTGTTCAGTAAATGCAAGTTGTTCTTGGTCCTTTGCAACTTCAATCTTTTGTTAATGCTCAACAAAGGATTCTATGGATGGAGAGGTGTGTCATTTGGATTTGTTTTAGTTGATTTGTTGGCATGAGTGTTTGGGGATGCCGGTTGAGTGTTTTGGATGAGTTTGGGCTAGTTTGGATCGATTAGAACGGTGATTTGTCTGGTCATGTATTTGGTTTTAACTAAAGATATAATTGTTTCATTTGTGATATATTAGTGTGCTTTAACTAATTTATATGCTTGGATTTGATTTATTTAGTTCAAGAGTGTGTAAAAGGCTTGAAAATCCAACGACATGGGATTGGCGCTAATTGAAGAAAAACAAAAACAATACATGCGAGATATTGCTATTTAACGATTTTATATACGTTATTCTTTTCCCTTGTATCATGTAAAGCTTTTGAGAATACTTAAATGCACAATGTGTACTCGCACACATTTTGGAGTGAAATACAAGCAAAATATAATTTACTTGGTCGTGTGATAGTGATTTGATTCTTGTTTATTGATCACACATTGAGGTTCATCTTTAAGGACAAATACTTTCATTCCGCACCTATAGTATGATGTTAGATACGTGTTCAGTAAATGCAAGTTGTTTTGGTCCTTGCAACTTCAATCTTTTGTTAATGCTCAACAAAGGATTCTATGGATGGAGAGGTGTCATTGGATTTGTTTTAGTTGATTTTGTTGGCATGAGTGTTGGGGATGCCGGTTGAGTGTTTTGGATGAGTTTGGGCTAGTTTGGGATCGATTAGAACGGTGATTTGTCTGGTCATGTATTTGGTTTTAACTAAAGATATAATTGTTTCAATTGTGATATATTAGTGTGCTTTAACTAATTTATATGCTTGGATTTGATTTATTTAGTTCAAGAGTGTGTTAAAAGGCTTGAAAATCCAAAACATGGGATTGGGCTGCTAATGAAGAAAAACCAATACATGCGAGATCTATTGCTATTTAACGATTTATATACGTATTCTTTCCCTTTTATCATGTAAAGCTTTTGAGAATACTTAAATGCACAAATGTGTACTCGCACACATTTTGGAGTGAAATACAAGCAAATATAATTTACGTGGTCGTCGTGATAGTGATTTGATTTCTTGTTTATTGATCACACATTGAGGTTCATCTTTAAGGACAAATACTTTCATTCCGCACCTATAGTATGATGTTAGATACGTGTTCAGTAAATGCAAGTTGTTTCTTGGTCCTTTGCAACTTCAATCTTTTGTTAATGCTCAACAAAGGATTCTATGGAGAGAGGTGTCATTTGGATTTGTTTTAGTTGATTTTTTGGCATGAGTGTTTGGGGATGCCGGTTGAGTGTTTTGGATGAGTTTGGGCTAGTTTGGATCGATTAGAACGGTGATTTTCTGGTCATGTATTTGGTTTTAACTAAAGATATAATTGTTTCAATTGTGATATATTAGTGTGCTTTAACTAATTTATATGCTTGGATTTGATTTATTTAGTTCAAGAGTGTGTGTTAAAAGGCTTGAAAATAAAACGACATGGGATTGGGTGCTAATTGAAGAAAAACCAATACATGCGAGATCTATTGCTATTTAACGATTTTATATACGTTATTCTTTTCCCTTGTATCATGTAAAGCTTTGAGAATACTTAAATGCACAAATGTGTACTCGCACACATTTTGGAGTGAAATACAAGCAAAATATAATTTACTTGGTCGTGTGATAGTGATTTGATTTCTTGTTTATTGATCACACATTGAGGTTCATCTTTAAGGACAAATACTTTCATTCCGCACCTATAGTATGATGTTAGATACGTGTTCAGTAAATGCAAGTTGTTTCTTGGTCCTTTGCAACTTCAATCTTTTGTTAATGCTCAACAAAGGATTCTATGGATGGAGAGGTGTCATTTGGATTTGTTTAGTTGATTTTGTTGGCATGAGTGTTTGGGGATGCCGCGTTGAGTGTTTTGGATGAGTTTGGGCTAGTTTGGATCGATTAGAACGGTGATTTGTCTGGTCATGTATTTGGTTTAACTAAAGATATAATTGTTTCAATTGTGATATATTAGTGTGCTTTAACTAATTTATATGCTTGGATTTGATTTATTTAGTTCAAGAGTGTGTTAAGGCTTAAATCCAAAAACTGGATACGGATGGGACGCTAATTGAAGAAAAACCAATACATGCGAGATCTATTGCTATTTAACGATTTTATAGACGTTATTCTTTTCCCTTGTATCATGTAAAGCTTTTGAGAATACTTAAATGCACAAATGTGTACTCGCACACATTTTGGAGTGAAATACAAGCAAAATATAATTTACTTGGTCGTGTGATAGTGATATGATTTCTTGTTGACTGATCACACATTGAGGTTCATCTTTAAGGACAAATACTTTCATTCCGCACCTATAGTATGATGTTAGATACGTGTTCAGTAAATGCAAGTTGTTTCTTGGTCCTTTGCAACTTCAATCTTTTGTTAATGCTCAACAAAGGATTCTATGGATGGAGAGGTGTTATTGGATTTGTTTTAGTTGATTTTGTTGGCATGAGTGTTTGGGGATGCCGGTTGAGTGTTTTGATGAGTTTGGGCTAGTTTGGATCGATTAGAACGGTGATGTTTTGGGTCATGTATTTGGTTTTAACTAAAGATATAATTGTTTCAATTGTGATATATATTAGTGTGCTTTAACTAATTTATATGCTTGGATTTGATTTATTTAGTTCAAGAGTGTGTTAAAAGGCTTGAAAATCCAAACGACATGGGATTGGGGCTAATTGAAGAAAAACCAATACATGCGAGATCTATTGCTATTTAACGATTTTATATACGTTATTCTTTTCCCTTTATCATTTAACGATTTTATATACGTTATTCTTTCCCGTGTATCATGTAAAGCTTTGAGAATACTTAAATGCACAAATGTGTACTCGCACACATTTTGCAGTGAAATACAAGCAAAATATATTTACTTGGTCGTGTGATAGTGATTTGATTTCTTGTTTATTGATCACAATTGAGGTTCATCTTTAAGGACAAATACTTTCATTCCGCACCTATAGTATGATGTTAGATACGTGTTCAGTAAATGCAAGTTGTTTCTTGGTCCTTTGCAACTTCAATCTTTTGTTAATGCTCAACAAGGATTCTATGGATGGAGAGGTGTCATTTGGATTTGTTTTAGTTGATTTTGTTGGCATGAGTGTTTGGGGATGCCGGTTGAGTGTTTTGGATGAGTTTGGGCTAGTTTGGATCGATTAGAACGGTGATTTGTCTGGTCATGTATTTGGTTTTAACTAAAGATAAATTGTTTCAATTGTGATATATTAGTGTGCTTTAACTAATTATATGCTGGATTTGATTTATTTAGTTCAAGAGTGTGTAAAAGGCTTGAAAATCCAAACGACATGGGATTGGGCGCTAATTGAAGAAAAACCAATACATGCGAGATCTATTGCTATTAACGATTTTATATACGTTATTCTTTTCCCTTGTATCATGTAAAGCTTTGAGAATACTAAATGCACAAATGTGTACTCGCACACATTTTGGAGTGAAATACAAAGCAAAATATAATTACTTGGTCGTGTGATAGTGATTTGATTTCTTGTTTATTGATCACACATTGAGGTTCATCTTTAAGGACAAATACTTTCATTCCGCACCTATAGTATGATGTTAGATACGTGTTCAGTAAATGCAAGTTGTTTCTTGGTCCTTTGCAACTTCAATCTTTTGTTAATGCTCAACAAAGGATTCTATGGATGGAGAGGTTCATTTGGATTTGTTTTAGTTGATTTTGTTGGCATGAGTGTTTGGGGATGCCGGTTGAGTGTTTGGATGAGTTTGGGCTAGTTTGGATCGATTAGAACGGTGATTTGTCTGGTCATGTATTTGGTTTTAACTAAGATATAATTGTTTCAATTGTGATATATTAGTGTGCTTTAACTAATTTATATGCTTGGATTTGATTTAATAGTTCAAGAGTTTGTTAAAAGGCTTGAAAATCCAAACGACAGGGATTGGGCGCTAATTGAAGAAAAACCAATACATGCGAGATCTATTGCTATTTAACGATTTTATATACGTATTCTTTTCCCTTGTATCATGTAAAGCTTTTGAGAATACTTAAATGCACAAATGTGTACTCGCACACATTTTGGAGTGAAATACAAGCAAAATATAATTTACTTGGTCGTGTGATAGTGATTTGATTTCTTGTTTATTGATCACACATTGAGGTTCATCTTTAAGGACAAATACTTTCATTCCGCACCTATAGTATGATGTTAGATACGTGTTCAGTAAATGCAAGTTGTTTCTGGTCCTTTGCAACTTCAATCTTTTGTTAATGCTCAACAAAGGATTCTATGGATGGAGAGGTGTCATTTGATTTGTTTTAGTTGATTTTGTTGGCATGAGTGTTTGGGGATGCCGGTTGAGTGTTTTGGATGAGTTTGGGCTAGTTTGGATCGATTAGAACGGTGATTTGTCTGGTCATGTATTTGGTTTTAACTAAGATATAATTGTTTCAATTGTGATATATTAGTGTGCTTTAACTAATTTATATGCTTGGATTTGATTTATTTAGTTCAAGAGTGTGTTAAAAGGCTTGAAAATCCAAACGACATGGGATTGGGTGCTAATTGAAGAAAAAACCAATACATGCGAGATCTATTGCTATTAACGATTTTATATACGTTATTCTTTCCCTTGTATCATGTAAAGCTTTTGAGAATACTTAAATGCACAAATGTGTACTCGCACACATTTTGGAGTGAAATACAAGCAAAATAAATTTACTTGGTCGTGTGATAGTGATTTGATTTCTTGTTTATTGATCACACATTGAGGTTCATCTTTAAGGACAAATACTTTCATTCCGCACCTATAGTATGATGTTAGATACGTGTTCAGTAAATGCAAGTTGTTTCTTGGTCCTTTGCAACTTCAATCTTTTGTTAATGCTCAACAAAGGATTCTATGGATGGAGAGGTGTCATTTGGATTTGTTTAGTTGATTTTGTTGGCATGAGTGTTTGGGGATGCCGGTTGAGTGTTTTGGATGAGTTTGGGCTAGTTTGGATCGATTAGAACGGTGATTTGTCTGGTCATGTATTTGGTTTTAACTAAAGATATAAGTTTCAATTGTGATATATTAGTGTGCTTTAACTAATTTATATGCTTGGATTTGATTTATTTAGTTCAAGAGTGTGTTAAAAGGCTTGAAAATCCAAACGACATGGGATTGGGTGCTATTGAAGAAAAACCAATACATGCGAGATCTATTGCTATTTAACGATTTATATACTTATTCTTTCCCTTGTATCATGTAAAGCTTTTGAGAATACTTAAATGCACAAATGTGTACTCGCACACATTTTGGAGTGAAATACAAGCAAAATATAATTTACTTGGTCGTGTGATAGTGATTTGATTTCTTGTTTATTGATCACACATTGAGGTTCATCTTAAGGACAAATACTTTCATTCCGCACCTATAGTATGATGTTAGATACGTGTTCAGTAAATGCAAGTTGTTTCTTGGTCCTTGCAACTTCAATCTTTTGTTAAGCTCAACAAGGATTCTATGGATGGAGAGGTGTCATTTGGATTTGTTTTAGTTGATTTTGTTGGCATGAGTGTTTGGGGATGCCGGTTGAGTGTTTTGGATGAGTTTGGGCTAGTTTGGATCGATTAGAACGGTGATTTGTCTGGTCATGTATTGATTTAACTAAAGATATAAATGTTTCAATTGTGATATATTAGTGTGCTTTAACTGAATTATATGCGTGGATTTGATTTATTTAGTTCAAGAGTGTGTTAAAAGGCTTGAAAATCCAAACGACATGGGATTGGGCGCTAATTGAAGAAAAACCATACATGCGAGATCTATTGCTATTTAACGATTTTATATACGTTATTCTTTTCCCTTGTATCATGTAAAGCTTTTGAGAATAAAATGCACAAATGTACTCGCACACATTTTGGAGTGAAATACAAGCAAAATACAATTTACTTGGTCGTGTGATAGTGATTTAATTTCTTGTTTATTGATCACACATTGAGGTTCATCTTAAGGACAAATACTTTCATTCCGCACCTATAGTATGATGTTAGATACGTGTTCAGTAAATGCAAGTTGTTTCTTGGTTCTTTGCAACTTCAATATTTTGTTAATACTCAACAAAGGATTCTGTGGATGGAGAGGTGCCATTTGGATTTGTTTTAGTTGATTTTGTTGGCATAAGTGTTTGGGGATGCCGGTTGAGTGTTTTTGATGAGTTTGGGCTAGTTTGGATCGATTAGAACGGTGATTTGTCTGGTCATGTATTTGGTTTAACTAAAGATATAATGTTTCAATTTGATATATTAGTGTGCTTTAACTAATTTATATGCTTGGATTTGATTTATTTAGTTCAAGAGTGTGTTAAAAGGCTTGAAAATCCAAACGACATGGGATTGGGCGCTAATTGAAGAAAAACCAATACATGCGAGATCTATTGCTATTTAACGATTTTATATACGTTATTCTTTTCCTTGTATCATGTAAAGCTTTTGAGAATACTTAAATGCACAAATGTGTACTCGCACACTTTTGGAGTGAAATACAAGCAAAATATAATTTACTTGGTCGTGTGATAGTGATTGATTTCTTGTTTATTGATCACACATTGAGGTTCATCTTTAAGGACAAATACTTTCATTCCGCACTATAGTATGTTGTATATACGTGTTGAGTAAATGCAAGTTGTTTCATGGTCCTTTGCAACTTCAATCTTTTGTTAATGCTCAATAAAGGATTCTATGGATGGAGAGGTGTCATTTGGATTTGTTTTAGTTGATTTTGTTGGCATGAGTGTTGGGGATGCCGGTTGAGTGTTTGGATGAGTTTGGCTAGTTTGGATCGATTAGAATGGTGATTTGTCTGGTCATGTATTGGTTTTAACTAAAGATACAATTGTTTCAATTGTGATATATTAGTGTGCTTTAACTGATTTATATGCTTGGATTTGATTTAATTAGTTCAAGAGTTTGTTAAAAGGCTTGAAAATCCAAACTACACGGGATTGGGCGCTAATTGAAGAAAAACCAATACATGCGAGATCTATTGCTATTTAACGATTTTTATACGTTATTCTTTCCCTGTATCATGTAAAGCTTTTGAGAAACTTAAATGCACAAATGTGTACTCGCACACATTTTGGAGTGAAATACAAGCAAAATATAATTTACTTGGTCGTGTGATAGTGATTTGATTTCTTGTTTATTGATCACACATTGAGGTTCATCTTTAAGGACAAATACTTTCATTCCGCACCTATAGTATGATGTTAGATACGTGTTCAGTAAATGCAAGTTGTTTCTTGGTCCTTTGCAACTTCAATCTTTTGTTAATGCTCAACAAAGGATTCTATGGATGGAGAGGTGTCATTTGGATTTGTTTTAGTTGATTTTGTTGGCATGAGTGTTTGGGGATGCGGTTGAGTGTTTTGGATGAGTTTGGGCTAGTTTGGATCGATTAGAACGGTGATTTGTCTGGTCATGTATTTGGTTTTAACTAAAGATATATTGTTTCAATTGTGATATATAGTGTGCTTTAACTAATTATATGCTTGGATTTGATTTATTTAGTTCAAGAGTGTGTTAAAAGGCTTGAAAATCCAAACGACATGGGATTGGGCGCTAATTGAAGAAAAACCAATACATGCGAGATCTATTGCTATTTAACGATTTTATATACGTATTCTTTTCCCTTGTATCATGTAAAGCTTTTGAATACTTAAATGCACAAATGTGTACTCGCACACATTTGGAGTGAAATACAAGCAAAATATAATTTACTTGGTCGTGTGATAGTGATTTGATTCTTGTTTATTGATCACACATTGAGGTTCATCTTTAAGGACAAATACTTTCATTCCGCACCTATAGTATGATGTTAGATACGTGTTCAGTAAATGCAAGTTGTTTCTTGGTCCTTTGCAACTTCAATCTTTTGTTAATGCTCAACAAAGGATTCTATGGATGGAGAGGTGTCATTTGGATTTGTTTTAGTTGATTTTGTTGGCATGAGTGTTTGGGGATGCCGGTTGAGTGTTTTGGATGAGTTTGGGCTAGTTTGGATCGATTAGAACGGTGATTTGTCTGGTCATGTATTTGGTTTAACTAAAGATATAATTGTTTCAATTGTGATATATTAGTGTGCTTTAACTAATTATATGCTTGGATTTGATTATTTAGTTCAAGAGTGTGTTTAAAAGGCTTGAAAATCCAAACGACACGGGATTGGGTGCTAATTGAAGAAAAACCAATACATGCGAGATCTATTGCTATTTAACGATTTTATATACGTTATTCTTTTCCCTTGTATCATGTAAAGCTTTTGAGAATACTAAATGCACAAATGTGTACTCGCACACATTTTGGAGTGAAATACAAGCAAAATATAATTTACTTGGTCGTGTGATAGTGATTGATTTCTTGTTTATTGATCACACATTGAGGTTCATCTTTAAGGACAAATACTTTCATTCCGCACCTATAGTATGATGTTAGATACGTGTTCAGTAAATGCAAGTTGTTTCTTGGTCCTTTGCAACTTCAATCTTTTGTAATGCTCAACAAAGGATTCTATGGATGGAGAGGTGTCATTTGGATTTGTTTTAGTTGATTTGTTGGCATGAGTTTTGGGGATGCCGGTTGAGTGTTTGGATGAGTTTGGGCTAGTTTGGATCGATTAGAACGGTGATTTGTCTGGTCATGTATTTGGTTTTAACTAAGATATAATTGTTTCAATTGTGATATATTAGTGTGCTTTAACTATTTATATGCTGGATTTGATTTATTTAGTTCAAGAGTGTTAAAAGGCTTGAAAATCCAAACGACATGGATTGGGCGCTAATTGAAGAAAAACCAATACATGCGAGATCTATTGCTATTTAACGATTTTATATACGTTATTTTCCCTTTATCATGTAAAGCTTTTGAGAATACTTAAATGCACAAATGTGTACTCGCACATATTTTGGAGTGAAATACAAGCAAAATATAATTTACTTGGTCGTGTGATAGTGATTTGATTTCTTGTTTATTGATCACACATTGAGGTTCATCTTTAAGGACAAATACTTTCATTCCGCACCTATAGTATGATGTTAGATACGTGTTCAGTAAATGCAAGTTGTTTCTTGGTCCTTTGCAACTTCAATCTTTTGTATTAGCTCAACAAAGGATTCTATGGATGGAGAGGTGTCATTTGGATTTGTTTTAGTTGATTTTGTTGGCATGAGTGTTTGGGGATGCCAGTTGAGTGTTTTGGATGAGTTTGGGATTGTTTCGATCGATTAGAACGGTGATTTGTCTGGTCATGTATTTGGTTTTAACTAAAGATATAATTGTTTCAATTGTAATATATTAGTGCGCTTTAACTAATTTATATGCTTGGATTTGATTTATTTAGTTCAAGAGTGTGTTAAAAGGCTTGAAAATCCAAACGACATGGGATTGCTGCTATTGAAGAAAAACCAATACATGCGAGATATTGCTATTTAACGATTTTATATACGTTATTCTTTTCCTTGTATCATGTAAAGCTTTTGAGAATACTTAAATGCACAAATGTGTACTCGCACACATTTTGGAGTGAAATACAAGCAAAATATAATTTACTTGGTCGTGTGATAGTGATTTGATTCTTGTTTATTGATCAACATTGAGGTTCATCTTTAAGGACAAATACTTTCATTCCGCACCTATAGTATGATGTTAGATACGTGTTCAGTAAATGCAAGTTGTTTTGGTCCTTTGCAACTTCAATCTTTTGTTATGCTCAACAAAGGATTCTATGGATGGAGAGGTGTCATTTGGATTTGTTTAGTTGATTTTGTTGGCATGAGTGTTGGGGATGCCGGTTGAGTGTTTTGGATGAGTTTGGGCTAGTTTGGATCGATTAGAACGGTGATTTGTCTGTCATGTATTTGGTTTTAACTAAAGATATAATGTTTCAATTGTGATATATTAGTGTGCTTTACTAATTTATATGCTGGATTGGATTTATTTGTTAGTTCAAAGAGTGTGTTTAAAAGGCTTGAAAATCAAACGACATGGGATTGGGCGCTAATTGAAGAAAAACCAATACATGCGAGATCTATTGCTATTTAACGATTTTATATACGTTATTCTTTCCCTTGTATCATGTAAAGCTTTTGAGAATACTTAAATGCACAAATGTGTACTCGCACACATTTGGAGTGAAATACAAGCAAAATATAATTTACTTGGTCGTGTGATAGTGATTTGATTTCTTGTTTATTGATCACACATTGAGGTTCATCTTTAAGGACAAATACTTTCATTCCGCACCTATATATGATGTTAGATACGTGTTCAGTAAATGCAAGTTGTTTCTTGGTCCTTTGCAACTTCAATCTTTTGTTAATGCTCAACAAAGGATTCTATGGATGGAGAGGTGTCATTTGGATTTGTTTTAGTTGATTTTGTTGGCATGAGTGTTTGGGATGCCGGTTGAGTGTTTGGATGAGTTTGGGCTAGTTTGGATCGATTAGAACGGTGATTTGTCTGGTCATGTATTTGGTTTTAACTAAAGATATAATTGTTTCAATTGTGATATATTAGTGTGCTTTAACTAATTTATATGCTTGGATTTGATTTTAGTTCAAGAGTGTGTTAAAAGGCTTGAAAATCCAAACGACATGGGATTGGGCGCTAATTGAAGAAAAACCAATACATGCGAGATCTATTGCTATTTAACGATTTTATATACGTTATTCTTTTCCCTTGTATCATGTAAAGCTTTTGAGAATACTTAAATGCACAAATGTGTACTCGCACACTTTGGAGTGAAATACAAGCAAAATATAATTTACTTGGTCGTGGATAGTGATTTGATTTCTTGTTTATTGATCACACATTGAGGTTCATCTTTAAGGACAAATACTTTCATTCCGCACCTATAGTATGATGTTAGATACGTGTTCAGTAAATGCAAGTTGTTTCTTGGTCCTTTGCAACTTCAATCTTTTGTTAATGCTCAACAAAGGATTCTATGGATGGAGAGGGTCATTTGGATTGTTTTAGTTGATTTTGTTGGCATGAGTGTTTGGGGATGCCGGTTGAGTGTTTTGGATGAGTTTGGCTAGTTTGATCGATTAGAACGGTGATTTGTCTGGTCATGTATTTGGTTTTAACTAAGATATAATTGTTTCAATTGTGATATATTGTGTGCTTTAACTAATTTATATGCTTGGATTTGATTTATTTAGTTCAAGAGTGTGTTAAAAGGCTTGAAAATCCAAACGACAGGGATTGGGCGCTAATTGAAGAAAAACCAATACATGCGAGATCTATTGCTATTTAACGATTTTATATACGTTATTCTTTTCCCTTGTATCATGTAAAGCTTTTGAGAATACTTAAATGCACAAATGTGTACTCCACACATTTTGGAGTGAAATACAAGCAAAATATAATTTACTTGGTCGTGTGATAGTGATTTGATTTCTTTGTATTGATCACACATTGAGGTTCATCTTTAAGGACAAATACTTTCATTCCGCACCTATAGTATGATGTTAGATACGTGTTCAGTAAATGCAAGTTGTTTCTTGGTCCTTTGCAACTTCAATTTTGTTAATGCTCAACAAAGGATTCTATGGATGGAGAGGTGTCATTTGGATTTGTTTTAGTTGATTTTGTTGGCATGAGTGTTTGGGGATGCCGGTTGAGTGTTTTGGATGAGTTGGGCTAGTTTGGATCGATTAGAACGGTGATTTGTCTGGTCATGTATTTGGTTTAACTAAAGATATAATTGTTTCAATTGTGATATATTAGTGTGCTTTAACTAATTTATATGCGGATTTGATTTATTTAGTTCAAGAGTGTGTTAAAAGGCTTGAAAATCCAAACGACATGGGATTGGGCGCTAATTGAAGAAAAACCAATACATGCGAGATCTATTGCTATTTAACGATTTTATATACGTTATTCTTTTCCCTTGTATCATGTAAAGCTTTTGAGAATACTTAAATGCACAAATGTGTACTCGCACACATTTGAGTGAAATACAAGCAAAATATAATTTACTTGGTCGTGTGATAGTGATTTGATTTCTTGTTTATTGATCACACATGAGGTTCATCTTTAAGGACAAATACTTTCATTCCTACGCTATAGTATGATGTTAGATACGTGTTCAGTAAATGCAAGTTGTTTCTTGGTCCTTTGCAACTTCAATCTTTTGTTAATGCTCAACAAGGATTCTATGGATGGAGAGGTGATTTGGATTTGTTTTAGTTGATTTTGTTGGCATGAGTGTTTGGGGATGCCGGTTGAGTGTTTTGGATGAGTTTGGGCTAGTTTGGATCGATTAGAACGTGTGATTTGTCTGGTCATGTATTTGGTTTTAACTAAAGATATAATGTTTCAATTGTGATATATTAGTGTGCTTTAACTGATTTATATGCTTGGATTTGATTTAATTAGTTCAAGAGTGTGTTCAAAGGCTTGAAATCCAAACTACACGATTGGGACTAATTGAAGAAAAACCAATACATGCGAGATCTATTGCTATTTAACGATTTTATACGTTATTCTTTTCCCTTGTATCATGTAAAGCTTTTGAGAATACTTAAATGCACAAATGTGTACTCGCACACATTTTGGAGTGAAATACAAGCAAAATATAATTTACTTGGTCGTGTGATAGTGATTTGATTTCTTGTTTATTGATCACACATTGAGGTTCATCTTTAAGGACAAATACTTTCATTCCGCACCTATAGTATGATGTTAGATACGTGTTCAGTAAATGCAAGTTGTTTCTTGGTCCTTTGCAACTTCAATCTTTTGTTAATGCTCAACAAAGGATTCTATGGATGGAGAGGTGTCATTTGGATTTGTTTTAGTTGATTTTGTTGGCATGAGTGTTTGGGGATGCCGGTTGAGTGTTTTGGATGAGTTTGGGCTAGTTTGGATCGATTAGAACGGTGATTTGTCTGGTCATGTATTTGGTTTAACTAAAGATATAATTGTTTCAATTGTGATATATTAGTGTGCTTTAACTAATTTATATGCTTGGATTTGATTTATTAGTTCAAGAGTGTGTTAAAAGGCTTGAAAATCCAAACGACATGGGATTGGGCGCTAATGAAGAAAAAAACCAATACATGCGAGATCTATTGCTATTTAACGATTTTATATACGTTATTCTTTCCCTTGTATCATGTAAAGCTTTTGAGAATACTTAAATGCACAAATGTGTACTCGCACACATTTTGGAGTGAAATACAAGCAAAATATAATTTACTTGGTCGTGTGATAGTGATTTGATTTTCTTGTTTATTGATCACACATTGAGGTTCATCTTTAAGGACAAATACTTTCATTCCGCACCTATAGTATGATGTTAGATACGTGTTCAGTAAATGCAAGTTGTTTCTTGGTCCTTTGCAACTTCAATCTTTTGTTAATGCTCAACAAAGGATTCTATGGATGGAGAGGTGTCATTTGGATTTTTTGCAGTTGATTTTGTTGGCATGAGTGTTTGGGGATGCCGGTTGAGTGTTTTGGATGAGTTTGGGATAGTTTGGATCGATTAGAACGGTGATTTGTCTGGTCATGTATTTGGTTTAACTAAAGATATAATGTTTCAATTGTGATATATTAGTGTGCTTTAACTAATTTATATGCTTGGATTTGATTATTTAGTTCAAGAGTGTTTAAAAGGCTTGAAATCCAAACGACATGGGATTGGGCGCTAATTGAAGAAAAACAATACATGCGAGATCTATTGCTATTTAACGATTTTATATACGTTATTCTTTTCCCTTGTATCATGTAAAGCTTTTGAGAATACTTAAATGCACAAATGTGTACTCGCACACATTTTGGAGTGAAATACAAGCAAAATATAAATTACTTGGTCTGTGTGATAGTGATTTGATTTTGTTTATTGATCACACATTGAGGTTCATCTTTAACGACAAATACTTTCATTCCGCACCTATAGTATGATGTTAGATATTGTTGAGTAAATGCAAGTTGTTCTTGGTCCTTTGCAACTTCAATCTTTTGTTAATGCTCAACAAAGGATTCTATGGATGGAGAGGTGTCATTTGGATTTGTTTTAGTTGATTTTGTTGGCATGAGTGTTTGGGGATGCCGGTTGAGTGTTTTGGATGAGTTTGGGCTAGTTTGGATCGATTAGAACGGTGATTTGTCTGGTCATGTATTTGGCTTTAACTAAAGATATAATTGTTTCAATTGTGATATATTAGTGTGCTTTAACTGATTTATATGCGTGGATTTGATTTAATTAGCTCAAGAGTTTGTTCAAAAGGCTTGAAAATCCAAACTACACGGGATTGGATGCTAATTGAAGAAAAACCAATACATGCGAGTTCTATTGCTATTTAACGATTTTATATACGTTATTACTTTCCCGTGTATCATGTAAAGCTTTTGAGAATACTTAAATGCACAAATGTGTACTCGCACACATTTTGGAGTGAAATACAAGCAAAATATAATTTACTTGGTCGTGTGTGATAGTGATTTGATTTCTTGTTTATTGATCACACATTGAGGTTCATCTTTAAGGACAAATACTTTCATTCCGCACCTATAGTATGATGTTAGATACGTGTTCAGTAAATGCAAGTTGTTTCTTGGTCCTTTGCAACTTCAATCTTTTGTTAATGCTCAACAAAGGATTCTATGGATGGAGAGGTGTCATTTGGATTTGTTTTAGTTGATTTTGTTGGCATGAGTGTTTGGGGATGCCGGTTGAGTGTTTTGGATGAGTTGGGCTAGTTTGGATCGATTAGAACGGTGATTTGTCTTGGTCATGTATTTGGTTTTAACTAAAGATATAATTGTTTCAATTGTGATATATTAGTGTGCTTTAACTAATTTATATGCTTGGATTTGATTTATTTAGTTCAAGAGTGTGTTAAAAGGCTTGAAAATCCAAACGACATGGGATTGGGCGCTAATTGAAGAAAAACCAATACATGCGAGATCTATTGCTATTTAACGATTTTTATACGTTATTCTTTTCCCTTGTATCATGTAAAGCTTTTGAGAATACTTAAATGCACAAATGTGTACTCGCACACATTTTGGAGTGAAATACAAGCAAAATATAATTTACTTGGTCGTGTGATAGTGATTTGATTTCTTGTTTATTGATCACACATTGAGGTTCATCTTTAAGGACAAATACTTTCATTCCGCACCTATAGTATGATGTTAGATACGTGTTCAGTAAATGCAAGTTGTTTCTTGTCCTTTGCAACTTCAATCTTTTGTTAATGCTCAACAAAGGATTCTATGGATGGAGAGGTGTCATTTGGATTTGTTTTAGTTGATTTTGTTGGCATGAGTGTTGGGGATGCCGGTTGAGTGTTTTGGATGAGTTTGGGCTAGTTTGGATCGATTAGAACGGTGATTTGTCTGGTCATGTATTTGGTTTTAACTAAAGATATAATTGTTTCAATTGTGATATATTAGTGTGCTTTAACTAATTTATATGCTTGGATTTGATTAATTTAGTTCAAGAGTGTGTTAAAAGGCTTGAAAATCCAAACGACATGGGATTGGGCGCTAATTGAAGAAAAACAATACATGCGAGATCTATTGCTATTTAACGATTTTATACGTTATTTTTTCCCTTGTATCATGTAAAGCTTTTGAGAATACTTAAATGCACAAATGTGTACTCGCACACATTTTGGAGTGAAATACAAGCAAAATATAATTTACTTGGTCGTGTGATAGTGATTTGATTTCTTGTTTATTGATCACACATTGAGGTTCATCTTTAAGGACAAATACTTTCATTCCGCACCTATAGTATGATGTTAGATACGTGTTCAGTAAATGCAAGTTGTTTCTTGGTCCTTTGCAACTTCAATCTTTTGATGCTCAACAAAGGATTCTATGGATGGAGAGGTGTCATTTGGATTTGTTTTAGTTGATTTTGTTGGCATGAGTGTTTGGGGATGCCGGTTGAGTGTTTTGGATGAGTTTGGGCTAGTTTGGATCGATTAGAACGGTGATTTGTCTGGTCATGTATTTGGTTTTAACTAAAGATATAATTGTTTCAATGTGATATATTAGTGTGCTTTAACTAATTTATATGCTTGGATTTGATTTATTAGTTCAAGAGTGTGTTAAAAGGCTTGAAAATCCAAACGACATGGGATTGGGCGCTAATTGAAGAAAAACCAATACATGCGAGATCTATTGCTATTTAACGATTTTATATACGTTATTCTTTCCCTTGTATCATGTAAAGCTTTTGAGAATACTTAAATGCACAAATGTGTACTCGCACACATTTGGAGTGAAATACAAGCAAATATATAATTTACTTGGTCGTGTGATAGTGATTTGATTTCTTGTTTATTGATCACACATTGAGGTTCATCTTTAAGGACAAATACTTTCATTCCGCACCTATAGTATGATGTTAGATACGTGTTCAGTAAATGCAAGTTGTTTCTTGGTCCTTTGCAACTTCAATCTTTTGTTAATGCTCAACAAAGGATTCTATGGATGAGAGGTGTCATTTGGATTTGTTTTAGTTGATTTTGTTGGCATGAGTGTTTGGGGATGCCGGTTGAGTGTTTGGATGAGTTTGGGCTAGTTTGGATCGATTAGAACGGTGATTTGTCTGGTCATGTATTTGGTTTAACTAAAGATATAATTGTTTCATTGTGATATATTAGTGTGCTTTAACTAATTTATATGCTTGGATTTGATTAATTTAGTTCAAGAGTGTGTTAAAAGGCTTGAAAATCCAAACGACATGGGATTGGCGCTAATTGAAGAAAAACCATACATGCGAGATCTATTGCTATTTAACGATTTTATATACGTTATTCTTTTCCCTTGTATCATGTAAAGCTTTTGAGAATACTTAAATGCACAAATGTGTACTCGCACACATTTTGGAGTGAAATACAAGCAAAATATAATTTACTTGGTCGTGTGATAGTGATTTGATTTCTTGTTTATTGATCACACATTGAGGTTCATCTTTAAGGACAAATACTTTCATTCCGCACCTATAGTATGATGTTAGATACGTGTTCAGTAAATGCAAGTTGTTTCTTGGTCCTTTGCAACTTCAATCTTTTGTTAATGCTCAACAAAGGATTCTATGGATGGAGAGGTGTTTTGGATTTGTTTTAGTTGATTTTGTTGGCATGAGTGTTTGGGGATGCCGGTTGAGTGTTTTGGATGAGTTTGGGCTAGTTTGGATCGATTAGAACGGTGATTTGTCTGGTCATGTATTTGGTTTTAACTAAAGATATAATTGTTTCAATTGTGATATATTAGTGTGCTTTAACTAATTTATATGCTTGGATTTGATTTATTTAGTTCAAAGAGTGTGTTAAAAGGCTTGAAAATCCAAACGACATGGGATTGGGCGCTAATTGAAGAAAAACCAATACATGCGAGATCTATTGCTATTTAACGATTTTATATACGTTATTCTTTTCCCTTTTATCATGTAAAGCTTTTGAGAATACTTAAATGCACAAATGTGTACTCGCACACATTTTGGAGTGAAATACAAGCAAAATATAATTTACTTGGTCGTGTGATAGTGATATGATTTCTTGTTTATTGATCACACATTGAGGTTCATCTTTAAGGACAAATACTTTCATTCCGCACCTATAGTATGATGTTAGATACGTGTTCAGTAAATGCAAGTTGTTTCTTGGTCCTTTGCAACTTTAATCTTTTGTTAATGCTCAACAAAGGATTCTATGGATGGAGAGGTGTCATTTGGATTTGTTTTAGTTGATTTTGTTGGCATGAGTGTTTGGGGATGCCGGTTGAGTGTTTTGGATGAGTTTGGGCTAGTTTGGATCGATTAGAACGGTGATTTGTCTTGTCATGTTTTTGGTTTTAATTAAAGATATAATTGTTTCAATTGTGATATATTAGTGTGCTTTAACTAATTTACATGCTTGGATTTGATTTATTTAGTTCAAGAGTGTGTTAAAAGGCTTGAAAATCCAAACGACATGGGATTGGGCGCTAATTGAAGAAAAACCAATACATGCGAGATCTATTGCTATTTAACGATTTTATATACGTTATTCTTTTCCCTTGTATCATGTAAAGTTTTTGAGAATACTTAAATGCACAAATGTGTACTCGCACACATTTTGCAGTGAAATACAAGCAAAATATAATTTACTTGGTCGGGTAATAGTGATTTGATTTCTTGTTTATTGATCACATATTAAGGTTCATCTTTAAGGACAAATACTTTCATTCCGCACCTATAGTATGATGTTAGATACGTGTTCAGTAAATGCAAGTTGTTTCTTGGTCCTTTGCAACTTCAATCTTTTGTTAATGCTCAACAAAGGATTCTATGGATGGAGAGGTGTCATTTGGATTTGTTTTAGTTGATTTTGTTGGCATGAGTGTTTGGGGATGCCGGTTGAGTGTTTTGGATGAGTTTTGGCTAGTTTGGATCGATTAGAACGGTGATTTGTCTGGTCATGTATTTGGTTTTAACTAAAGATATAATTGTTTCAATTGTGATATATTAGTGTGCTTTAACTAATTTATATGCTTGGATTTGATTTATTTAGTTCAAGAGTGTGTTAAAAGGCTTGAAAATCCAAACGACATGGGATTGGGCGCTAATTGAAGAAAAACCAATACATGCGAGATCTATTGCTATTTAACGATTTTATATACGTTATTACTTTCCCGTGTATCATGTAAAGCTTTTGAGAATACTTAAATGCACAAATGTGTACTCGCACACATTTTGGAGTGAAATACAAGCAAAATATATTTACTTGGTCGTGTGATAGTGATTTGATTTCTTGTTTATTGATCACACATTGAGGTTCATCTTTAAGGACAAATACTTTCATTCCGCACCTATAGTATGATGTTAGATACGTGTTCAGTAAATGCAAGTTGTTTCTTGGTCCTTTGCAACTTCAATCTTTTGTTAATGCTCAACAAAGAATTCTATGGATGGAGAGGTGTCATTTGGATTTGTTTTAGTTGATTTTGTTGGCATGAGTGTTTGGGGATGCCGGTTGAGTGTTTTGGATGAGTTTGGGCTAGTTTGGATCGATTAGAACGGTGATTTGTCTGGTCATGTATTTGGCTTTAACTAAAGATATAATTGTTTCAATTGTGATATATTAGTGTGCTTTAACTAATTTATATGCTTGGATTTGATTTATTTAGTTCAAGAGTGTGTTAAAAGGCTTGAAAATCCAAACGACATGGGATTGGGCGCTAATTGAAGAAAAACCAATACATGCGAGATCTATTGCTATTTAACGATTTTATATACGTTATTCTTTTCCCTTGTATCATGTAAAGCTTTTGAGAATACTTAAATACTGTAAATGCACAATTTTGTGTACTCGCACACATTTTGGAGTGAAATACAGCAAAATATAATTTACTTGGTCGTGTGATAGTGATTTGATTTCTTGTTTATTGATCACACATTGAGGTTCATCTTTAAGGACAAATACTTTCATTCCGCACCTATAGTATGATGTTAGATACGTGTTCAGTAAATGCAAGTTGTTTCTTGGTCCTTTGCAACTTCAATCTTTTGTTAATGCTCAACAAAGGATTCTATGGATGGAGAGGTGTCATTTGGATTTGTTTTAGTTGATTTTTTTGGCATGAGTGTTTGGGGATGCCGGTTGAGTGTTTTGGATGAGTTTGGGCTAGTTTGGATCGATTAGAACGGTGATTTGTCTGGTCATGTATTTGGTTTTAACTAAAGATATAATTGTTTCAATTGTGATATATTAGTGTGCTTTAACTAATTTATATGCTTGGATTTGATTTATTTAGTTCAAGAGTGTGTTAAAAGGCTTGAAAATCCAAACGACATGGGATTGGGCGCTAATTGAAGAAAAAACCAATACATGCGAGATCTATTGCTATTTAACGATTTTATATACGTTATTCTTTTCCCTTGTATCATGTAAAGCTTTTGAGAATACTTAAATGCACAAATGTGTACTCGCACACATTTTGGAGTGAAATACAAGCAAAATATAATTTACTTTGTCGTGTGATAGTGATTTGATTTCTTGTTTATTGATCACACATTGAGGTTCATCTTTAAGGACAAATACTTTCATTCCGCACCTATAGTATGATGTTAGATACGTGTTCAGTAAATGCAAGTTGTTTCTTGGTCCTTTGCAACTTCAATCTTTTGTTAATGCTCAACAAAGGATTCTATGGATGGAGAGGTGTCATTTGGATTTGTTTTAGTTGATTTTGTTGGCATGAGTGTTTGGGGATGCCGGTTGAGTGTTTTGGATGAGTTTGGGCTAGTTTGGATCGATTAGAACGGTGATTTGTCTGGTCATGTATTTGGTTTTAACTAAAGATATAATTGTTTCAATTGTGATATATTAGTGTGCTTTAACTAATTTATATGCTTGGATTTGATTTATTTAGTTCAAGAGTGTGTTAAAAGGCTTGAAAATCCAAACGACATGGGATTGGGCGCTAATTGAAGAAAAACCAATACATGCGAGATCTATTGCTATTTAACGATTTTATATACGTTATTCTTTTCCCTTGTATCATGTAAAGCTTTTGAGAATACTTAAATGCACAAATGTGTACTCGCACACATTTTGGAGTGAAATACAAGCAAAATATAATTTACTTGGTCGTGTGATAGTGATTTGATTTCTTGTTTATTGATCACACATTGAGGTTCATCTTTAAGGACAAATACTTTCATTCCGCACCTATAGTATGATGTTAGATACGTGTTCAGTAAATGCAAGTTGTTTCTTGGTCCTTTGCAACTTCAATCTTTTGTTAATGCTCAACAAAGGATTCTATGGATGGAGAGGTGTCATTTGGATTTGTTTTAGTTGATTTTGTTGGCATGAGTGTTTGGGGATGCCGGTTGAGTGTTTTGGATGAGTTTGGGCTAGTTTGGATCGATTAGAACGGTGATTTGTCTGGTCATGTATTTGGTTTTAACTAAAGATATAATTGTTTCAATTGTGATATATTAGTGTGCTTTAACTAATTTATATGCTTGGATTTGATTTATTTAGTTCAAGAGTGTGTTAAAAGGCTTGAAAATCCAAACGACATGGGATTGGGCGCTAATTGAAGAAAAACCAATACATGCGAGATCTATTGCTATTTAACGATTTTATATACGTTATTCTTTTCCCTTGTATCATGTAAAGCTTTTGAGAATACTTAAATGCACAAATGTGTACTCGCACACATTTTGGAGTGAAATACAAGCAAAATATAATTTACTTGGTCGTGTGATAGTGATTTGATTTCTTGTTTATTGATCACACATTGAGGTTCATCTTTAAGGACAAATACTTTCATTCCGCACCTATAGTATGATGTTAGATACGTGTTCAGTAAATGCAAGTTGTTTCTTGGTCCTTTGCAACTTCAATCTTTTGTTAATGCTCAACAAAGGATTCTATGGATGGAGAGGTGTCATTTGGATTTGTTTTAGTTGATTTTGTTGGCATGAGTGTTTGGGGATGCCGGTTGAGTGTTTTGGATGAGTTTGGGCTAGTTTGGATCGATTAGAACGGTGATTTGTCTGGTCATGTATTTGGTTTTAACTAAAGATATAATTGTTTCAATTGTGATATATTAGTGTGCTTTAACTAATTTATATGCTTGGATTTGATTTATTTAGTTCAAGAGTGTGTTAAAAGGCTTGAAAATCCAAACGACATGGGATTGGGCGCTAATTGAAGAAAAACCAATACATGCGAGATCTATTGCTATTTAACGATTTTATATACGTAATTCCTTCCTGTGTATCATCTAAAGCTTTTGAGAATACTTAATGCACAAATGTGTACTCGCACACATTTTAGAGTGAAATACAAGCAAAATATAATTTACTTTGTCGTGTGATAGTGATTTGATTTCTTGTTTATTGATCACACATTGAGGTTCATCTTTAAGTACAAATACTTTCATTCCGCACCTATAGTATGATGTTAGATACGTGTTCAGTAAATGCAAGTTGTTTCTTGGTCCTTTGCAACTTCAATCTTTTGTTAATGCTCAACAAAGGATTCTATGGATGGAGAGGTGTCATTTGGATTTGTTTTAGTTGATTTTGTTGGCATGAGTGTTTGGGGATGCCGGTTGAGTGTTTTGGATGAGTTTGGGCTAGTTTGGATCGATTAGAACGGTGATTTGTCTGGTCATGTATTTGGTTTTAACTAAAGATATAATTGTTTCAATTGTGATATATTAGTGTGCTTTAACTAATTTATATGCTTGGATTTGATTTTTAGTTCAAGAGTGTGTTAAAAGGCTTGAAAATCCAAACGACATGGGATTGGGCGCTAATTGAAGAAAAACCAATACATGCGAGATCTATTGCTATTTAACGATTTTATATACGTTATTCTTTTCCTTGTATCATGTAAAGCTTTTGAGAATACTTAAATGCACAAATGTGTACTCGCACACATTTTGGAGTGAAATACAAGCAAAATATAATTTACTTGGTCGTGTGATAGTGATTTGATTTCTTGTTTATTGATCACACATTGAGGTTCATCTTTAAGGACAAATACTTTCATTCCGCACCTATAGTATGATGTTAGATACGTGTTCAGTAAATGCAAGTTGTTTCTTGGTCCTTTGCAACTTCAATCTTTTGTTAATGCTCAACAAAGGATTCTATGGATGGAGAGGTGTCATTTGGATTTGTTTTAGTTGATTTTGTTGGCATGAGTGTTTGGGGATGCCGGTTGAGTGTTTTGGATGAGTTTGGGCTAGTTTGGATCGATTAGAACGGTGATTTGTCTGGTCATGTATTTGGTTTTAACTAAAGATATAATTGTTTCAATTGTGATATATTAGTGTGCTTTAACTAATTTATATGCTTGGATTTGATTTATTTAGTTCAAGAGTGTGTTAAAAGGCTTGAAAATCCAAACGACATGGGATTGGGTGCTAATTGAAGAAAAACCAATACATGCGAGATCTATTGCTATTTAACGATTTTATATACGTTATTCTTTTCCCTTGTATCATGTAAAGCTTTTGAGAATACTTAAATGCACAAATGTGTACTCGCACACATTTTGGAGTGAAATACAAGCAAAATATAATTTACTTGGTTGTGTGATAGTGATTTGATTTCTTGTTTATTGATCACACATTGAGGTTCATCTTTAAGGACAAATACTTTCATTCCGCACCTATAGTATGATGTTAGATACGTGTTCAGTAAATGCAAGTTGTTTCTTGGTCCTTTGCAACTTCAATCTTTTGTTAATGCTCAACAAAGGATTCTATGGATGGAGAGGTGTCATTTGGATTTGTTTTAGTTGATTTTGTTGGCATGAGTGTTTGGGGATGCCGGTTGAGTGTTTTGGATGAGTTTGGGCTAGTTTGGATCGATTAGAACGGTGATTTGTCTGGTCATGTATTTGGTTTTAACTAAAGATATAATTGTTTCAATTGTGATATATTAGTGTGCTTTAACTAATTTATATGCTTGGATTTGATTTATTTAGTTCAAGAGTGTGTTAAAAGGCTTGAAAATCCAAACGACATGGGATTGGGCGCTAATTGAAGAAAAACCAATACATGCGAGATCTATTGCTATTTAACGATTTTATATACGTTATTCTTTTCCCTTGTATCATGTAAAGCTTTTGAGAATACTTAAATGCACAAATGTGTACTCGCACACATTTTGGAGTGAAATACAAGCAAAATATAATTTACTTGGTCGTGTGATAGTGATTTGATTTCTTGTTTATTGATCACACATTGAGGTTCATCTTTAAGGACAAATACTTTCATTCCGCACCTATAGTATGATGTTAGATACGTGTTCACTAATGCAAGTTGTTTCTTGGTCCTTTGCAACTTCAATCTTTGTTAATGCTCAACAAAGGATTCTATGGATGGAGAGGTGTCATTTGGATTTGTTTTAGTTGATTTTGTTGGCATGAGTGTTTGGGGATGCCGGTTGAGTGTTTTGGATGAGTTTGGGCTAGTTTGGATCGATTAGAACGGTGATTTGTCTGGTCATTGGAACGGTGATTGATTAATTGTTTAACTGATATATTAGATTTGTGCTTTAACTAATTTATATGCTTGGATTTGATTTATTTAGTTCAAGAGTGTGTTAAAAGGCTTGAAAATCCAAACGACATGGGATTGGGCGCTAATTGAAGAAAAACCAATACATGCGAGATCTATTGCTATTTAACGATTTATATACGTTATTCTTTTCCCTTGTATCATGTAAAGCTTTTGAGAATACTTAAATGCACAAATGTGTACTCGCACACATTTTGGAGTGAAATACAAGCAAAATATAATTTACTTGGTCGTGTGATGTGATTTGATTTCTTGTTTATTGATCACACATTGAGGTTCATCTTTAAGGACAAATACTTTCATTCCGCACCTATAGTATGATGTTAGATACGTGTTCAGTAAATGCAAGTTGTTTCTTGGTCCTTTGCAACTTCAATCTTTTGTTAATGCTCAACAAAGGATTCTATGGATGGAGAGGTGTCATTTGGATTTGTTTTAGTTGATTTTGTTGGCATGAGTGTTTGGGGATGCCGGTTGAGTGTTTTGGATGAGTTTGGGCTAGTTTGGATCGATTAGAACGGTGATTTGTCTGGTCATGTATTTGGTTTTAACTAAAGATATAATTGTTTCAATTGTGATATATTAGTGTGCTTTAACTAATTTATATGCTTGGATTTGATTTATTTAGTTCAAGAGTGTGTTAAAAGGCTTGAAAATCCAAACGACATGGGATTGGGCGCTAATTGAAGAAAAACCAATACATGCGAGATCTATTGCTATTTAACGATTTTATATACGTTATTCTTTTCCCTTGTATCATGTAAAGCTTTTGAGAATACTTAAATGCACAAATGTGTACTCGCACACATTTTGGAGTGAAATACAAGCAAAATATAATTTACTTGGTCGTGTGATAGTGATTTGATTTCTTGTTTATTGATCACACATTGAGGTTCATCTTTAAGGACAAATACTTTCATTCCGCACCTATAGTATGATGTTAGATACGTGTTCAGTAAATGCAAGTTGTTTCTTGGTCCTTTGCAACTTCAATCTTTTGTTAATGCTCAACAAAGGATTCTATGGATGGAGAGGTGTCATTTGGATTTGTTTTAGTTGATTTTGTTGGCATGAGTGTTTGGGGATGCCGGTTGAGTGTTTTGGATGAGTTTGGGCTAGTTTGGATCGATTAGAACGGTGATTTGTCTGGTCATGTATTTGGTTTTAACTAAAGATATAATTGTTTCAATTGTGATATATTAGTGTGCTTTAACTAATTTATATGCTTGGATTTGATTTATTTAGTTCAAGAGTGTGTTAAAAGGCTTGAAAATCCAAACGACATGGGATTGGGCGCTAATTGAAGAAAAACCAATACATGCGAGATCTATTGCTATTTAACGATTTTATATACGTTATTCTTTTCCCTTGTATCATGTAAAGCTTTTGAGAATACTTAAATGCACAAATGTGTACTCGCACACATTTTGGAGTGAAATACAAGCAAAATATAATTTACTTGGTCGTGTGATAGTGATTTGATTTCTTGTTTATTGATCACACATTGAGGTTCATCTTTAAGGACAAATACTTTCATTCCGCACCTATAGTATGATGTTAGATACGTGTTCAGTAAATGCAAGTTGTTTCTTGGTCCTTTGCAACTTCAATCTTTTGTTAATGCTCAACAAAGGATTCTATGGATGGAGAGGTGTCATTTGGATTTGTTTTAGTTGATTTTGTTGGCATGAGTGTTTGGGGATGCCGGTTGAGTGTTTTGGATGAGTTTGGGCTAGTTTGGATCGATTAGAACGGTGATTTGTCTGGTCATGTATTTGGTTTTAACTAAAGATATAATTGTTTCAATTGTGATATATTAGTGTGCTTTAACTAATTTATATGCTTGGATTTGATTTATTTAGTTCAAGAGTGTGTTAAAAGGCTTGAAAATCCAAACGACATGGGATTGGGCGCTAATTGAAGAAAAACCAATACATGCGAGATCTATTGCTATTTAACGATTTTATATACGTTATTCTTTTCCCTTGTATCATGTAAAGCTTTTGAGAATACTTAAATGCACAAATGTGTACTCGCACACATTTTGGAGTGAAATACAAGCAAAATATAATTTACTTGGTCGTGTGATAGTGATTTGATTTCTTGTTTATTGATCACACATTGAGGTTCATCTTTAAGGACAAATACTTTCATTCCGCACCTATAGTATGATGTTAGATACGTGTTCAGTAAATGCAAGTTGTTTCTTGGTCCTTTGCAACTTCAATCTTTTGTTAATGCTCAACAAAGGATTCTATGGATGGAGAGGTGTCATTTGGATTTGTTTTAGTTGATTTTGTTGGCATGAGTGTTTGGGGATGCCGGTTGAGTGTTTTGGATGAGTTTGGGCTAGTTTGGATCGATTAGAACGGTGATTTGTCTGGTCATGTATTTGGTTTTAACTAAAGATATAATTGTTTCAATTGTGATATATTAGTGTGCTTTAACTAATTTATATGCTTGGATTTGATTTATTTAGTTCAAGAGTGTGTTAAAAGGCTTGAAAATCCAAACGACATGGGATTGGGCGCTAATTGAAGAAAAACCAATACATGCGAGATCTATTGCTATTTAACGATTTTATATACGTTATTCTTTTCCCTTGTATCATGTAAAGCTTTTGAGAATACTTAAATGCACAAATGTGTACTCGCACACATTTTGGAGTGAAATACAAGCAAAATATAATTTACTTGGTCGTGTGATAGTGATTTGATTTCTTGTTTATTGATCACACATTGAGGTTCATCTTTAAGGACAAATACTTTCATTCCGCACCTATAGTATGATGTTAGATACGTGTTCAGTAAATGCAAGTTGTTTCTTGGTCCTTTGCAACTTCAATCTTTTGTTAATGCTCAACAAAGGATTCTATGGATGGAGAGGTGTCATTTGGATTTGTTTTAGTTGATTTTGTTGGCATGAGTGTTTGGGGATGCCGGTTGAGTGTTTTGGATGAGTTTGGGCTAGTTTGGATCGATTAGAACGGTGATTTGTCTGGTCATGTATTTGGTTTTAACTAAAGATATAATTGTTTCAATTGTGATATATTAGTGTGCTTTAACTAATTTATATGCTTGGATTTGATTTATTTAGTTCAAGAGTGTGTTAAAAGGCTTGAAAATCCAAACGACATGGGATTGGGCGCTAATTGAAGAAAAACCAATACATGCGAGATCTATTGCTATTTAACGATTTTATATACGTTATTCTTTTCCCTTGTATCATGTAAAGCTTTTGAGAATACTTAAATGCACAAATGTGTACTCGCACACATTTTGGAGTGAAATACAAGCAAAATATAATTTACTTGGTCGTGTGATAGTGATTTGATTTCTTGTTTATTGATCACACATTGAGGTTCATCTTTAAGGACAAATACTTTCATTCCGCACCTATAGTATGATGTTAGATACGTGTTCAGTAAATGCAAGTTGTTTCTTGGTCCTTTGCAACTTCAATCTTTTGTTAATGCTCAACAAAGGATTCTATGGATGGAGAGGTGTCATTTGGATTTGTTTTAGTTGATTTTGTTGGCATGAGTGTTTGGGGATGCCGGTTGAGTGTTTTGGATGAGTTTGGGCTAGTTTGGATCGATTAGAACGGTGATTTGTCTGGTCATGTATTTGGTTTTAACTAAGATATAATTGTTTCAATTGTGATATATTAGTGTGCTTTAACTAATTTATATGCTTGGATTTGATTTATTTAGTTCAAGAGTGTGTTAAAAGGCTTGAAAATCCAAACGACATGGGATTGGGCGCTAATTGAAGAAAAACCAATACATGCGAGATCTATTGCTATTTAACGATTTTATATACGTTATTCTTTTCCCTTGTATCATGTAAAGCTTTTGAGAATACTTAAATGCACAAATGTGTACTCGCACACATTTTGGAGTGAAATACAAGCAAAATATAATTTACTTGGTCGTGTGATAGTGATTTGATTTCTTGTTTATTGATCACACATTGAGGTTCATCTTTAAGGACAAATACTTTCATTCCGCACCTATAGTATGATGTTAGATACGTGTTCAGTAAATGCAAGTTGTTTCTTGGTCCTTTGCAACTTCAATCTTTTGTTAATGCTCAACAAAGGATTCTATGGATGGAGAGGTGTCATTTGGATTTGTTTTAGTTGATTTTGTTGGCATGAGTGTTTGGGGATGCCGGTTGAGTGTTTTGGATGAGTTTGGGCTAGTTTGGATCGATTAGAACGGTGATTTGTCTGGTCATGTATTTGGTTTTAACTAAAGATATAATTGTTTCAATTGTGATATATTAGTGTGCTTTAACTAATTTATATGCTTGGATTTGATTTATTTAGTTCAAGAGTGTGTTAAAAGGCTTGAAAATCCAAACGACATGGGATTGGGCGCTAATTGAAGAAAAACCAATACATGCGAGATCTATTGCTATTTAACGATTTTATATACGTTATTCTTTTCCCTTGTATCATGTAAAGCTTTTGAGAATACTTAAATGCACAAATGTGTACTCGCACACATTTTGGAGTGAAATACAAGCAAAATATAATTTACTTGGTCGTGTGATAGTGATTTGATTTCTTGTTTATTGATCACACATTGAGGTTCATCTTTAAGGACAAATACTTTCATTCCGCACCTATAGTATGATGTTAGATACGTGTTCAGTAAATGCAAGTTGTTTCTTGGTCCTTTGCAACTTCAATCTTTTGTTAATGCTCAACAAAGGATTCTATGGATGGAGAGGTGTCATTTGGATTTGTTTTAGTTGATTTTGTTGGCATGAGTGTTTGGGGATGCCGGTTGAGTGTTTTGGATGAGTTTGGGCTAGTTTGGATCGATTAGAACGGTGATTTGTCTGGTCATGTATTTGGTTTTAACTAAAGATATAATTGTTTCAATTGTGATATATTAGTGTGCTTTAACTAATTTATATGCTTGGATTTGATTTATTTAGTTCAAGAGTGTGTTAAAAGGCTTGAAAATCCAAACGACATGGGATTGGGCGCTAATTGAAGAAAAACCAATACATGCGAGATCTATTGCTATTTAACGATTTTATATACGTTATTCTTTTCCCTTGTATCATGTAAAGCTTTTGAGAATACTTAAATGCACAAATGTGTACTCGCACACATTTTGGAGTGAAATACAAGCAAAATATAATTTACTTGGTCGTGTGATAGTGATTTGATTTCTTGTTTATTGATCACACATTGAGGTTCATCTTTAAGGACAAATACTTTCATTCCGCACCTATAGTATGATGTTAGATACGTGTTCAGTAAATGCAAGTTGTTTCTTGGTCCTTTGCAACTTCAATCTTTTGTTAATGCTCAACAAAGGATTCTATGGATGGAGAGGTGTCATTTGGATTTGTTTTAGTTGATTTTGTTGGCATGAGTGTTTGGGGATGCCGGTTGAGTGTTTTGGATGAGTTTGGGCTAGTTTGGATCGATTAGAACGGTGATTTGTCTGGTCATGTATTTGGTTTTAACTAAAGATATAATTGTTTCAATTGTGATATATTAGTGTGCTTTAACTAATTTATATGCTTGGATTTGATTTATTTAGTTCAAGAGTGTGTTAAAAGGCTTGAAAATCCAAACGACATGGGATTGGGCGCTAATTGAAGAAAAACCAATACATGCGAGATCTATTGCTATTTAACGATTTTATATACGTTATTCTTTTCCCTTGTATCATGTAAAGCTTTTGAGAATACTTAAATGCACAAATGTGTACTCGCACACATTTTGGAGTGAAATACAAGCAAAATATAATTTACTTGGTCGTGTGATAGTGATTTGATTTCTTGTTTATTGATCACACATTGAGGTTCATCTTTAAGGACAAATACTTTCATTCCGCACCTATAGTATGATGTTAGATACGTGTTCAGTAAATGCAAGTTGTTTCTTGGTCCTTTGCAACTTCAATCTTTTGTTAATGCTCAACAAAGGATTCTATGGATGGAGAGGTGTCATTTGGATTTGTTTTAGTTGATTTTGTTGGCATGAGTGTTTGGGGATGCCGGTTGAGTGTTTTGGATGAGTTTGGGCTAGTTTGGATCGATTAGAACGGTGATTTGTCTGGTCATGTATTTGGTTTTAACTAAAGATATAATTGTTTCAATTGTGATATATTAGTGTGCTTTAACTAATTTATATGCTTGGATTTGATTTATTTAGTTCAAGAGTGTGTTAAAAGGCTTGAAAATCCAAACGACATGGGATTGGGCGCTAATTGAAGAAAAACCAATACATGCGAGATCTATTGCTATTTAACGATTTTATATACGTTATTCTTTTCCCTTGTATCATGTAAAGCTTTTGAGAATACTTAAATGCACAAATGTGTACTCGCACACATTTTGGAGTGAAATACAAGCAAAATATAATTTACTTGGTCGTGTGATAGTGATTTGATTTCTTGTTTATTGATCACACATTGAGGTTCATCTTTAAGGACAAATACTTTCATTCCGCACCTATAGTATGATGTTAGATACGTGTTCAGTAAATGCAAGTTGTTTCTTGGTCCTTTGCAACTTCAATCTTTTGTTAATGCTCAACAAAGGATTCTATGGATGGAGAGGTGTCATTTGGATTTGTTTTAGTTGATTTTGTTGGCATGAGTGTTTGGGGATGCCGGTTGAGTGTTTTGGATGAGTTTGGGCTAGTTTGGATCGATTAGAACGGTGATTTGTCTGGTCATGTATTTGGTTTTAACTAAAGATATAATTGTTTCAATTGTGATATATTAGTGTGCTTTAACTAATTTATATGCTTGGATTTGATTTATTTAGTTCAAGAGTGTGTTAAAAGGCTTGAAAATCCAAACGACATGGGATTGGGCGCTAATTGAAGAAAAACCAATACATGCGAGATCTATTGCTATTTAACGATTTTATATACGTTATTCTTTTCCCTTGTATCATGTAAAGCTTTTGAGAATACTTAAATGCACAAATGTGTACTCGCACACATTTTGGAGTGAAATACAAGCAAAATATAATTTACTTGGTCGTGTGATAGTGATTTGATTTCTTGTTTATTGATCACACATTGAGGTTCATCTTTAAGGACAAATACTTTCATTCCGCACCTATAGTATGATGTTAGATACGTGTTCAGTAAATGCAAGTTGTTTCTTGGTCCTTTGCAACTTCAATCTTTTGTTAATGCTCAACAAAGGATTCTATGGATGGAGAGGTGTCATTTGGATTTGTTTTAGTTGATTTTGTTGGCATGAGTGTTTGGGGATGCCGGTTGAGTGTTTTGGATGAGTTTGGGCTAGTTTGGATCGATTAGAACGGTGATTTGTCTGGTCATGTATTTGGTTTTAACTAAAGATATAATTGTTTCAATTGTGATATATTAGTGTGCTTTAACTAATTTATATGCTTGGATTTGATTTATTTAGTTCAAGAGTGTGTTAAAAGGCTTGAAAATCCAAACGACATGGGATTGGGCGCTAATTGAAGAAAAACCAATACATGCGAGATCTATTGCTATTTAACGATTTTATATACGTTATTCTTTTCCCTTGTATCATGTAAAGCTTTTGAGAATACTTAAATGCACAAATGTGTACTCGCACACATTTTGGAGTGAAATACAAGCAAAATATAATTTACTTGGTCGTGTGATAGTGATTTGATTTCTTGTTTATTGATCACACATTGAGGTTCATCTTTAAGGACAAATACTTTCATTCCGCACCTATAGTATGATGTTAGATACGTGTTCAGTAAATGCAAGTTGTTTCTTGGTCCTTTGCAACTTCAATCTTTTGTTAATGCTCAACAAAGGATTCTATGGATGGAGAGGTGTCATTTGGATTTGTTTTAGTTGATTTTGTTGGCATGAGTGTTTGGGGATGCCGGTTGAGTGTTTTGGATGAGTTTGGGCTAGTTTGGATCGATTAGAACGGTGATTTGTCTGGTCATGTATTTGGTTTTAACTAAAGATATAATTGTTTCAATTGTGATATATTAGTGTGCTTTAACTAATTTATATGCTTGGATTTGATTTATTTAGTTCAAGAGTGTGTTAAAAGGCTTGAAAATCCAAACGACATGGGATTGGGCGCTAATTGAAGAAAAACCAATACATGCGAGATCTATTGCTATTTAACGATTTTATATACGTTATTCTTTTCCCTTGTATCATGTAAAGCTTTTGAGAATACTTAAATGCACAAATGTGTACTCGCACACATTTTGGAGTGAAATACAAGCAAAATATAATTTACTTGGTCGTGTGATAGTGATTTGATTTCTTGTTTATTGATCACACATTGAGGTTCATCTTTAAGGACAAATACTTTCATTCCGCACCTATAGTATGATGTTAGATACGTGTTCAGTAAATGCAAGTTGTTTCTTGGTCCTTTGCAACTTCAATCTTTTGTTAATGCTCAACAAAGGATTCTATGGATGGAGAGGTGTCATTTGGATTTGTTTTAGTTGATTTTGTTGGCATGAGTGTTTGGGGATGCCGGTTGAGTGTTTTGGATGAGTTTGGGCTAGTTTGGATCGATTAGAACGGTGATTTGTCTGGTCATGTATTTGGTTTTAACTAAAGATATAATTGTTTCAATTGTGATATATTAGTGTGCTTTAACTAATTTATATGCTTGGATTTGATTTATTTAGTTCAAGAGTGTGTTAAAAGGCTTGAAAATCCAAACGACATGGGATTGGGCGCTAATTGAAGAAAAACCAATACATGCGAGATCTATTGCTATTTAACGATTTTATATACGTTATTCTTTTCCCTTGTATCATGTAAAGCTTTTGAGAATACTTAAATGCACAAATGTGTACTCGCACACATTTTGGAGTGAAATACAAGCAAAATATAATTTACTTGGTCGTGTGATAGTGATTTGATTTCTTGTTTATTGATCACACATTGAGGTTCATCTTTAAGGACAAATACTTTCATTCCGCACCTATAGTATGATGTTAGATACGTGTTCAGTAAATGCAAGTTGTTTCTTGGTCCTTTGCAACTTCAATCTTTTGTTAATGCTCAACAAAGGATTCTATGGATGGAGAGGTGTCATTTGGATTTGTTTTAGTTGATTTTGTTGGCATGAGTGTTTGGGGATGCCGGTTGAGTGTTTTGGATGAGTTTGGGCTAGTTTGGATCGATTAGAACGGTGATTTGTCTGGTCATGTATTTGGTTTTAACTAAAGATATAATTGTTTCAATTGTGATATATTAGTGTGCTTTAACTAATTTATATGCTTGGATTTGATTTATTTAGTTCAAGAGTGTGTTAAAAGGCTTGAAAATCCAAACGACATGGGATTGGGCGCTAATTGAAGAAAAACCAATACATGCGAGATCTATTGCTATTTAACGATTTTATATACGTTATTCTTTTCCCTTGTATCATGTAAAGCTTTTGAGAATACTTAAATGCACAAATGTGTACTCGCACACATTTTGGAGTGAAATACAAGCAAAATATAATTTACTTGGTCGTGTGATAGTGATTTGATTTCTTGTTTATTGATCACACATTGAGGTTCATCTTTAAGGACAAATACTTTCATTCCGCACCTATAGTATGATGTTAGATACGTGTTCAGTAAATGCAAGTTGTTTCTTGGTCCTTTGCAACTTCAATCTTTTGTTAATGCTCAACAAAGGATTCTATGGATGGAGAGGTGTCATTTGGATTTGTTTTAGTTGATTTTGTTGGCATGAGTGTTTGGGGATGCCGGTTGAGTGTTTTGGATGAGTTTGGGCTAGTTTGGATCGATTAGAACGGTGATTTGTCTGGTCATGTATTTGGTTTTAACTAAAGATATAATTGTTTCAATTGTGATATATTAGTGTGCTTTAACTAATTTATATGCTTGGATTTGATTTATTTAGTTCAAGAGTGTGTTAAAAGGCTTGAAAATCCAAACGACATGGGATTGGGCGCTAATTGAAGAAAAACCAATACATGCGAGATCTATTGCTATTTAACGATTTTATATACGTTATTCTTTTCCCTTGTATCATGTAAAGCTTTTGAGAATACTTAAATGCACAAATGTGTACTCGCACACATTTTGGAGTGAAATACAAGCAAAATATAATTTACTTGGTCGTGTGATAGTGATTTGATTTCTTGTTTATTGATCACACATTGAGGTTCATCTTTAAGGACAAATACTTTCATTCCGCACCTATAGTATGATGTTAGATACGTGTTCAGTAAATGCAAGTTGTTTCTTGGTCCTTTGCAACTTCAATCTTTTGTTAATGCTCAACAAAGGATTCTATGGATGGAGAGGTGTCATTTGGATTTGTTTTAGTTGATTTTGTTGGCATGAGTGTTTGGGGATGCCGGTTGAGTGTTTTGGATGAGTTTGGGCTAGTTTGGATCGATTAGAACGGTGATTTGTCTGGTCATGTATTTGGTTTTAACTAAAGATATAATTGTTTCAATTGTGATATATTAGTGTGCTTTAACTAATTTATATGCTTGGATTTGATTTATTTAGTTCAAGAGTGTGTTAAAAGGCTTGAAAATCCAAACGACATGGGATTGGGCGCTAATTGAAGAAAAACCAATACATGCGAGATCTATTGCTATTTAACGATTTTATATACGTTATTCTTTTCCCTTGTATCATGTAAAGCTTTTGAGAATACTTAAATGCACAAATGTGTACTCGCACACATTTTGGAGTGAAATACAAGCAAAATATAATTTACTTGGTCGTGTGATAGTGATTTGATTTCTTGTTTATTGATCACACATTGAGGTTCATCTTTAAGGACAAATACTTTCATTCCGCACCTATAGTATGATGTTAGATACGTGTTCAGTAAATGCAAGTTGTTTCTTGGTCCTTTGCAACTTCAATCTTTTGTTAATGCTCAACAAAGGATTCTATGGATGGAGAGGTGTCATTTGGATTTGTTTTAGTTGATTTTGTTGGCATGAGTGTTTGGGGATGCCGGTTGAGTGTTTTGGATGAGTTTGGGCTAGTTTGGATCGATTAGAACGGTGATTTGTCTGGTCATGTATTTGGTTTTAACTAAAGATATAATTGTTTCAATTGTGATATATTAGTGTGCTTTAACTAATTTATATGCTTGGATTTGATTTATTTAGTTCAAGAGTGTGTTAAAAGGCTTGAAAATCCAAACGACATGGGATTGGGCGCTAATTGAAGAAAAACCAATACATGCGAGATCTATTGCTATTTAACGATTTTATATACGTTATTCTTTTCCCTTGTATCATGTAAAGCTTTTGAGAATACTTAAATGCACAAATGTGTACTCGCACACATTTTGGAGTGAAATACAAGCAAAATATAATTTACTTGGTCGTGTGATAGTGATTTGATTTCTTGTTTATTGATCACACATTGAGGTTCATCTTTAAGGACAAATACTTTCATTCCGCACCTATAGTATGATGTTAGATACGTGTTCAGTAAATGCAAGTTGTTTCTTGGTCCTTTGCAACTTCAATCTTTTGTTAATGCTCAACAAAGGATTCTATGGATGGAGAGGTGTCATTTGGATTTGTTTTAGTTGATTTTGTTGGCATGAGTGTTTGGGGATGCCGGTTGAGTGTTTTGGATGAGTTTGGGCTAGTTTGGATCGATTAGAACGGTGATTTGTCTGGTCATGTATTTGGTTTTAACTAAAGATATAATTGTTTCAATTGTGATATATTAGTGTGCTTTAACTAATTTATATGCTTGGATTTGATTTATTTAGTTCAAGAGTGTGTTAAAAGGCTTGAAAATCCAAACGACATGGGATTGGGCGCTAATTGAAGAAAAACCAATACATGCGAGATCTATTGCTATTTAACGATTTTATATACGTTATTCTTTTCCCTTGTATCATGTAAAGCTTTTGAGAATACTTAAATGCACAAATGTGTACTCGCACACATTTTGGAGTGAAATACAAGCAAAATATAATTTACTTGGTCGTGTGATAGTGATTTGATTTCTTGTTTATTGATCACACATTGAGGTTCATCTTTAAGGACAAATACTTTCATTCCGCACCTATAGTATGATGTTAGATACGTGTTCAGTAAATGCAAGTTGTTTCTTGGTCCTTTGCAACTTCAATCTTTTGTTAATGCTCAACAAAGGATTCTATGGATGGAGAGGTGTCATTTGGATTTGTTTTAGTTGATTTTGTTGGCATGAGTGTTTGGGGATGCCGGTTGAGTGTTTTGGATGAGTTTGGGCTAGTTTGGATCGATTAGAACGGTGATTTGTCTGGTCATGTATTTGGTTTTAACTAAAGATATAATTGTTTCAATTGTGATATATTAGTGTGCTTTAACTAATTTATATGCTTGGATTTGATTTATTTAGTTCAAGAGTGTGTTAAAAGGCTTGAAAATCCAAACGACATGGGATTGGGCGCTAATTGAAGAAAAACCAATACATGCGAGATCTATTGCTATTTAACGATTTTATATACGTTATTCTTTTCCCTTGTATCATGTAAAGCTTTTGAGAATACTTAAATGCACAAATGTGTACTCGCACACATTTTGGAGTGAAATACAAGCAAAATATAATTTACTTGGTCGTGTGATAGTGATTTGATTTCTTGTTTATTGATCACACATTGAGGTTCATCTTTAAGGACAAATACTTTCATTCCGCACCTATAGTATGATGTTAGATACGTGTTCAGTAAATGCAAGTTGTTTCTTGGTCCTTTGCAACTTCAATCTTTTGTTAATGCTCAACAAAGGATTCTATGGATGGAGAGGTGTCATTTGGATTTGTTTTAGTTGATTTTGTTGGCATGAGTGTTTGGGGATGCCGGTTGAGTGTTTTGGATGAGTTTGGGCTAGTTTGGATCGATTAGAACGGTGATTTGTCTGGTCATGTATTTGGTTTTAACTAAAGATATAATTGTTTCAATTGTGATATATTAGTGTGCTTTAACTAATTTATATGCTTGGATTTGATTTATTTAGTTCAAGAGTGTGTTAAAAGGCTTGAAAATCCAAACGACATGGGATTGGGCGCTAATTGAAGAAAAACCAATACATGCGAGATCTATTGCTATTTAACGATTTTATATACGTTATTCTTTTCCCTTGTATCATGTAAAGCTTTTGAGAATACTTAAATGCACAAATGTGTACTCGCACACATTTTGGAGTGAAATACAAGCAAAATATAATTTACTTGGTCGTGTGATAGTGATTTGATTTCTTGTTTATTGATCACACATTGAGGTTCATCTTTAAGGACAAATACTTTCATTCCGCACCTATAGTATGATGTTAGATACGTGTTCAGTAAATGCAAGTTGTTTCTTGGTCCTTTGCAACTTCAATCTTTTGTTAATGCTCAACAAAGGATTCTATGGATGGAGAGGTGTCATTTGGATTTGTTTTAGTTGATTTTGTTGGCATGAGTGTTTGGGGATGCCGGTTGAGTGTTTTGGATGAGTTTGGGCTAGTTTGGATCGATTAGAACGGTGATTTGTCTGGTCATGTATTTGGTTTTAACTAAAGATATAATTGTTTCAATTGTGATATATTAGTGTGCTTTAACTAATTTATATGCTTGGATTTGATTTATTTAGTTCAAGAGTGTGTTAAAAGGCTTGAAAATCCAAACGACATGGGATTGGGCGCTAATTGAAGAAAAACCAATACATGCGAGATCTATTGCTATTTAACGATTTTATATACGTTATTCTTTTCCCTTGTATCATGTAAAGCTTTTGAGAATACTTAAATGCACAAATGTGTACTCGCACACATTTTGGAGTGAAATACAAGCAAAATATAATTTACTTGGTCGTGTGATAGTGATTTGATTTCTTGTTTATTGATCACACATTGAGGTTCATCTTTAAGGACAAATACTTTCATTCCGCACCTATAGTATGATGTTAGATACGTGTTCAGTAAATGCAAGTTGTTTCTTGGTCCTTTGCAACTTCAATCTTTTGTTAATGCTCAACAAAGGATTCTATGGATGGAGAGGTGTCATTTGGATTTGTTTTAGTTGATTTTGTTGGCATGAGTGTTTGGGGATGCCGGTTGAGTGTTTTGGATGAGTTTGGGCTAGTTTGGATCGATTAGAACGGTGATTTGTCTGGTCATGTATTTGGTTTTAACTAAAGATATAATTGTTTCAATTGTGATATATTAGTGTGCTTTAACTAATTTATATGCTTGGATTTGATTTATTTAGTTCAAGAGTGTGTTAAAAGGCTTGAAAATCCAAACGACATGGGATTGGGCGCTAATTGAAGAAAAACCAATACATGCGAGATCTATTGCTATTTAACGATTTTATATACGTTATTCTTTTCCCTTGTATCATGTAAAGCTTTTGAGAATACTTAAATGCACAAATGTGTACTCGCACACATTTTGGAGTGAAATACAAGCAAAATATAATTTACTTGGTCGTGTGATAGTGATTTGATTTCTTGTTTATTGATCACACATTGAGGTTCATCTTTAAGGACAAATACTTTCATTCCGCACCTATAGTATGATGTTAGATACGTGTTCAGTAAATGCAAGTTGTTTCTTGGTCCTTTGCAACTTCAATCTTTTGTTAATGCTCAACAAAGGATTCTATGGATGGAGAGGTGTCATTTGGATTTGTTTTAGTTGATTTTGTTGGCATGAGTGTTTGGGGATGCCGGTTGAGTGTTTTGGATGAGTTTGGGCTAGTTTGGATCGATTAGAACGGTGATTTGTCTGGTCATGTATTTGGTTTTAACTAAAGATATAATTGTTTCAATTGTGATATATTAGTGTGCTTTAACTAATTTATATGCTTGGATTTGATTTATTTAGTTCAAGAGTGTGTTAAAAGGCTTGAAAATCCAAACGACATGGGATTGGGCGCTAATTGAAGAAAAACCAATACATGCGAGATCTATTGCTATTTAACGATTTTATATACGTTATTCTTTTCCCTTGTATCATGTAAAGCTTTTGAGAATACTTAAATGCACAAATGTGTACTCGCACACATTTTGGAGTGAAATACAAGCAAAATATAATTTACTTGGTCGTGTGATAGTGATTTGATTTCTTGTTTATTGATCACACATTGAGGTTCATCTTTAAGGACAAATACTTTCATTCCGCACCTATAGTATGATGTTAGATACGTGTTCAGTAAATGCAAGTTGTTTCTTGGTCCTTTGCAACTTCAATCTTTTGTTAATGCTCAACAAAGGATTCTATGGATGGAGAGGTGTCATTTGGATTTGTTTTAGTTGATTTTGTTGGCATGAGTGTTTGGGGATGCCGGTTGAGTGTTTTGGATGAGTTTGGGCTAGTTTGGATCGATTAGAACGGTGATTTGTCTGGTCATGTATTTGGTTTTAACTAAAGATATAATTGTTTCAATTGTGATATATTAGTGTGCTTTAACTAATTTATATGCTTGGATTTGATTTATTTAGTTCAAGAGTGTGTTAAAAGGCTTGAAAATCCAAACGACATGGGATTGGGCGCTAATTGAAGAAAAACCAATACATGCGAGATCTATTGCTATTTAACGATTTTATATACGTTATTCTTTTCCCTTGTATCATGTAAAGCTTTTGAGAATACTTAAATGCACAAATGTGTACTCGCACACATTTTGGAGTGAAATACAAGCAAAATATAATTTACTTGGTCGTGTGATAGTGATTTGATTTCTTGTTTATTGATCACACATTGAGGTTCATCTTTAAGGACAAATACTTTCATTCCGCACCTATAGTATGATGTTAGATACGTGTTCAGTAAATGCAAGTTGTTTCTTGGTCCTTTGCAACTTCAATCTTTTGTTAATGCTCAACAAAGGATTCTATGGATGGAGAGGTGTCATTTGGATTTGTTTTAGTTGATTTTGTTGGCATGAGTGTTTGGGGATGCCGGTTGAGTGTTTTGGATGAGTTTGGGCTAGTTTGGATCGATTAGAACGGTGATTTGTCTGGTCATGTATTTGGTTTTAACTAAAGATATAATTGTTTCAATTGTGATATATTAGTGTGCTTTAACTAATTTATATGCTTGGATTTGATTTATTTAGTTCAAGAGTGTGTTAAAAGGCTTGAAAATCCAAACGACATGGGATTGGGCGCTAATTGAAGAAAAACCAATACATGCGAGATCTATTGCTATTTAACGATTTTATATACGTTATTCTTTTCCCTTGTATCATGTAAAGCTTTTGAGAATACTTAAATGCACAAATGTGTACTCGCACACATTTTGGAGTGAAATACAAGCAAAATATAATTTACTTGGTCGTGTGATAGTGATTTGATTTCTTGTTTATTGATCACACATTGAGGTTCATCTTTAAGGACAAATACTTTCATTCCGCACCTATAGTATGATGTTAGATACGTGTTCAGTAAATGCAAGTTGTTTCTTGGTCCTTTGCAACTTCAATCTTTTGTTAATGCTCAACAAAGGATTCTATGGATGGAGAGGTGTCATTTGGATTTGTTTTAGTTGATTTTGTTGGCATGAGTGTTTGGGGATGCCGGTTGAGTGTTTTGGATGAGTTTGGGCTAGTTTGGATCGATTAGAACGGTGATTTGTCTGGTCATGTATTTGGTTTTAACTAAAGATATAATTGTTTCAATTGTGATATATTAGTGTGCTTTAACTAATTTATATGCTTGGATTTGATTTATTTAGTTCAAGAGTGTGTTAAAAGGCTTGAAAATCCAAACGACATGGGATTGGGCGCTAATTGAAGAAAAACCAATACATGCGAGATCTATTGCTATTTAACGATTTTATATACGTTATTCTTTTCCCTTGTATCATGTAAAGCTTTTGAGAATACTTAAATGCACAAATGTGTACTCGCACACATTTTGGAGTGAAATACAAGCAAAATATAATTTACTTGGTCGTGTGATAGTGATTTGATTTCTTGTTTATTGATCACACATTGAGGTTCATCTTTAAGGACAAATACTTTCATTCCGCACCTATAGTATGATGTTAGATACGTGTTCAGTAAATGCAAGTTGTTTCTTGGTCCTTTGCAACTTCAATCTTTTGTTAATGCTCAACAAAGGATTCTATGGATGGAGAGGTGTCATTTGGATTTGTTTTAGTTGATTTTGTTGGCATGAGTGTTTGGGGATGCCGGTTGAGTGTTTTGGATGAGTTTGGGCTAGTTTGGATCGATTAGAACGGTGATTTGTCTGGTCATGTATTTGGTTTTAACTAAAGATATAATTGTTTCAATTGTGATATATTAGTGTGCTTTAACTAATTTATATGCTTGGATTTGATTTATTTAGTTCAAGAGTGTGTTAAAAGGCTTGAAAATCCAAACGACATGGGATTGGGCGCTAATTGAAGAAAAACCAATACATGCGAGATCTATTGCTATTTAACGATTTTATATACGTTATTCTTTTCCCTTGTATCATGTAAAGCTTTTGAGAATACTTAAATGCACAAATGTGTACTCGCACACATTTTGGAGTGAAATACAAGCAAAATATAATTTACTTGGTCGTGTGATAGTGATTTGATTTCTTGTTTATTGATCACACATTGAGGTTCATCTTTAAGGACAAATACTTTCATTCCGCACCTATAGTATGATGTTAGATACGTGTTCAGTAAATGCAAGTTGTTTCTTGGTCCTTTGCAACTTCAATCTTTTGTTAATGCTCAACAAAGGATTCTATGGATGGAGAGGTGTCATTTGGATTTGTTTTAGTTGATTTTGTTGGCATGAGTGTTTGGGGATGCCGGTTGAGTGTTTTGGATGAGTTTGGGCTAGTTTGGATCGATTAGAACGGTGATTTGTCTGGTCATGTATTTGGTTTTAACTAAAGATATAATTGTTTCAATTGTGATATATTAGTGTGCTTTAACTAATTTATATGCTTGGATTTGATTTATTTAGTTCAAGAGTGTGTTAAAAGGCTTGAAAATCCAAACGACATGGGATTGGGCGCTAATTGAAGAAAAACCAATACATGCGAGATCTATTGCTATTTAACGATTTTATATACGTTATTCTTTTCCCTTGTATCATGTAAAGCTTTTGAGAATACTTAAATGCACAAATGTGTACTCGCACACATTTTGGAGTGAAATACAAGCAAAATATAATTTACTTGGTCGTGTGATAGTGATTTGATTTCTTGTTTATTGATCACACATTGAGGTTCATCTTTAAGGACAAATACTTTCATTCCGCACCTATAGTATGATGTTAGATACGTGTTCAGTAAATGCAAGTTGTTTCTTGGTCCTTTGCAACTTCAATCTTTTGTTAATGCTCAACAAAGGATTCTATGGATGGAGAGGTGTCATTTGGATTTGTTTTAGTTGATTTTGTTGGCATGAGTGTTTGGGGATGCCGGTTGAGTGTTTTGGATGAGTTTGGGCTAGTTTGGATCGATTAGAACGGTGATTTGTCTGGTCATGTATTTGGTTTTAACTAAAGATATAATTGTTTCAATTGTGATATATTAGTGTGCTTTAACTAATTTATATGCTTGGATTTGATTTATTTAGTTCAAGAGTGTGTTAAAAGGCTTGAAAATCCAAACGACATGGGATTGGGCGCTAATTGAAGAAAAACCAATACATGCGAGATCTATTGCTATTTAACGATTTTATATACGTTATTCTTTTCCCTTGTATCATGTAAAGCTTTTGAGAATACTTAAATGCACAAATGTGTACTCGCACACATTTTGGAGTGAAATACAAGCAAAATATAATTTACTTGGTCGTGTGATAGTGATTTGATTTCTTGTTTATTGATCACACATTGAGGTTCATCTTTAAGGACAAATACTTTCATTCCGCACCTATAGTATGATGTTAGATACGTGTTCAGTAAATGCAAGTTGTTTCTTGGTCCTTTGCAACTTCAATCTTTTGTTAATGCTCAACAAAGGATTCTATGGATGGAGAGGTGTCATTTGGATTTGTTTTAGTTGATTTTGTTGGCATGAGTGTTTGGGGATGCCGGTTGAGTGTTTTGGATGAGTTTGGGCTAGTTTGGATCGATTAGAACGGTGATTTGTCTGGTCATGTATTTGGTTTTAACTAAAGATATAATTGTTTCAATTGTGATATATTAGTGTGCTTTAACTAATTTATATGCTTGGATTTGATTTATTTAGTTCAAGAGTGTGTTAAAAGGCTTGAAAATCCAAACGACATGGGATTGGGCGCTAATTGAAGAAAAACCAATACATGCGAGATCTATTGCTATTTAACGATTTTATATACGTTATTCTTTTCCCTTGTATCATGTAAAGCTTTTGAGAATACTTAAATGCACAAATGTGTACTCGCACACATTTTGGAGTGAAATACAAGCAAAATATAATTTACTTGGTCGTGTGATAGTGATTTGATTTCTTGTTTATTGATCACACATTGAGGTTCATCTTTAAGGACAAATACTTTCATTCCGCACCTATAGTATGATGTTAGATACGTGTTCAGTAAATGCAAGTTGTTTCTTGGTCCTTTGCAACTTCAATCTTTTGTTAATGCTCAACAAAGGATTCTATGGATGGAGAGGTGTCATTTGGATTTGTTTTAGTTGATTTTGTTGGCATGAGTGTTTGGGGATGCCGGTTGAGTGTTTTGGATGAGTTTGGGCTAGTTTGGATCGATTAGAACGGTGATTTGTCTGGTCATGTATTTGGTTTTAACTAAAGATATAATTGTTTCAATTGTGATATATTAGTGTGCTTTAACTAATTTATATGCTTGGATTTGATTTATTTAGTTCAAGAGTGTGTTAAAAGGCTTGAAAATCCAAACGACATGGGATTGGGCGCTAATTGAAGAAAAACCAATACATGCGAGATCTATTGCTATTTAACGATTTTATATACGTTATTCTTTTCCCTTGTATCATGTAAAGCTTTTGAGAATACTTAAATGCACAAATGTGTACTCGCACACATTTTGGAGTGAAATACAAGCAAAATATAATTTACTTGGTCGTGTGATAGTGATTTGATTTCTTGTTTATTGATCACACATTGAGGTTCATCTTTAAGGACAAATACTTTCATTCCGCACCTATAGTATGATGTTAGATACGTGTTCAGTAAATGCAAGTTGTTTCTTGGTCCTTTGCAACTTCAATCTTTTGTTAATGCTCAACAAAGGATTCTATGGATGGAGAGGTGTCATTTGGATTTGTTTTAGTTGATTTTGTTGGCATGAGTGTTTGGGGATGCCGGTTGAGTGTTTTGGATGAGTTTGGGCTAGTTTGGATCGATTAGAACGGTGATTTGTCTGGTCATGTATTTGGTTTTAACTAAAGATATAATTGTTTCAATTGTGATATATTAGTGTGCTTTAACTAATTTATATGCTTGGATTTGATTTATTTAGTTCAAGAGTGTGTTAAAAGGCTTGAAAATCCAAACGACATGGGATTGGGCGCTAATTGAAGAAAAACCAATACATGCGAGATCTATTGCTATTTAACGATTTTATATACGTTATTCTTTTCCCTTGTATCATGTAAAGCTTTTGAGAATACTTAAATGCACAAATGTGTACTCGCACACATTTTGGAGTGAAATACAAGCAAAATATAATTTACTTGGTCGTGTGATAGTGATTTGATTTCTTGTTTATTGATCACACATTGAGGTTCATCTTTAAGGACAAATACTTTCATTCCGCACCTATAGTATGATGTTAGATACGTGTTCAGTAAATGCAAGTTGTTTCTTGGTCCTTTGCAACTTCAATCTTTTGTTAATGCTCAACAAAGGATTCTATGGATGGAGAGGTGTCATTTGGATTTGTTTTAGTTGATTTTGTTGGCATGAGTGTTTGGGGATGCCGGTTGAGTGTTTTGGATGAGTTTGGGCTAGTTTGGATCGATTAGAACGGTGATTTGTCTGGTCATGTATTTGGTTTTAACTAAAGATATAATTGTTTCAATTGTGATATATTAGTGTGCTTTAACTAATTTATATGCTTGGATTTGATTTATTTAGTTCAAGAGTGTGTTAAAAGGCTTGAAAATCCAAACGACATGGGATTGGGCGCTAATTGAAGAAAAACCAATACATGCGAGATCTATTGCTATTTAACGATTTTATATACGTTATTCTTTTCCCTTGTATCATGTAAAGCTTTTGAGAATACTTAAATGCACAAATGTGTACTCGCACACATTTTGGAGTGAAATACAAGCAAAATATAATTTACTTGGTCGTGTGATAGTGATTTGATTTCTTGTTTATTGATCACACATTGAGGTTCATCTTTAAGGACAAATACTTTCATTCCGCACCTATAGTATGATGTTAGATACGTGTTCAGTAAATGCAAGTTGTTTCTTGGTCCTTTGCAACTTCAATCTTTTGTTAATGCTCAACAAAGGATTCTATGGATGGAGAGGTGTCATTTGGATTTGTTTTAGTTGATTTTGTTGGCATGAGTGTTTGGGGATGCCGGTTGAGTGTTTTGGATGAGTTTGGGCTAGTTTGGATCGATTAGAACGGTGATTTGTCTGGTCATGTATTTGGTTTTAACTAAAGATATAATTGTTTCAATTGTGATATATTAGTGTGCTTTAACTAATTTATATGCTTGGATTTGATTTATTTAGTTCAAGAGTGTGTTAAAAGGCTTGAAAATCCAAACGACATGGGATTGGGCGCTAATTGAAGAAAAACCAATACATGCGAGATCTATTGCTATTTAACGATTTTATATACGTTATTCTTTTCCCTTGTATCATGTAAAGCTTTTGAGAATACTTAAATGCACAAATGTGTACTCGCACACATTTTGGAGTGAAATACAAGCAAAATATAATTTACTTGGTCGTGTGATAGTGATTTGATTTCTTGTTTATTGATCACACATTGAGGTTCATCTTTAAGGACAAATACTTTCATTCCGCACCTATAGTATGATGTTAGATACGTGTTCAGTAAATGCAAGTTGTTTCTTGGTCCTTTGCAACTTCAATCTTTTGTTAATGCTCAACAAAGGATTCTATGGATGGAGAGGTGTCATTTGGATTTGTTTTAGTTGATTTTGTTGGCATGAGTGTTTGGGGATGCCGGTTGAGTGTTTTGGATGAGTTTGGGCTAGTTTGGATCGATTAGAACGGTGATTTGTCTGGTCATGTATTTGGTTTTAACTAAAGATATAATTGTTTCAATTGTGATATATTAGTGTGCTTTAACTAATTTATATGCTTGGATTTGATTTATTTAGTTCAAGAGTGTGTTAAAAGGCTTGAAAATCCAAACGACATGGGATTGGGCGCTAATTGAAGAAAAACCAATACATGCGAGATCTATTGCTATTTAACGATTTTATATACGTTATTCTTTTCCCTTGTATCATGTAAAGCTTTTGAGAATACTTAAATGCACAAATGTGTACTCGCACACATTTTGGAGTGAAATACAAGCAAAATATAATTTACTTGGTCGTGTGATAGTGATTTGATTTCTTGTTTATTGATCACACATTGAGGTTCATCTTTAAGGACAAATACTTTCATTCCGCACCTATAGTATGATGTTAGATACGTGTTCAGTAAATGCAAGTTGTTTCTTGGTCCTTTGCAACTTCAATCTTTTGTTAATGCTCAACAAAGGATTCTATGGATGGAGAGGTGTCATTTGGATTTGTTTTAGTTGATTTTGTTGGCATGAGTGTTTGGGGATGCCGGTTGAGTGTTTTGGATGAGTTTGGGCTAGTTTGGATCGATTAGAACGGTGATTTGTCTGGTCATGTATTTGGTTTTAACTAAAGATATAATTGTTTCAATTGTGATATATTAGTGTGCTTTAACTAATTTATATGCTTGGATTTGATTTATTTAGTTCAAGAGTGTGTTAAAAGGCTTGAAAATCCAAACGACATGGGATTGGGCGCTAATTGAAGAAAAACCAATACATGCGAGATCTATTGCTATTTAACGATTTTATATACGTTATTCTTTTCCCTTGTATCATGTAAAGCTTTTGAGAATACTTAAATGCACAAATGTGTACTCGCACACATTTTGGAGTGAAATACAAGCAAAATATAATTTACTTGGTCGTGTGATAGTGATTTGATTTCTTGTTTATTGATCACACATTGAGGTTCATCTTTAAGGACAAATACTTTCATTCCGCACCTATAGTATGATGTTAGATACGTGTTCAGTAAATGCAAGTTGTTTCTTGGTCCTTTGCAACTTCAATCTTTTGTTAATGCTCAACAAAGGATTCTATGGATGGAGAGGTGTCATTTGGATTTGTTTTAGTTGATTTTGTTGGCATGAGTGTTTGGGGATGCCGGTTGAGTGTTTTGGATGAGTTTGGGCTAGTTTGGATCGATTAGAACGGTGATTTGTCTGGTCATGTATTTGGTTTTAACTAAAGATATAATTGTTTCAATTGTGATATATTAGTGTGCTTTAACTAATTTATATGCTTGGATTTGATTTATTTAGTTCAAGAGTGTGTTAAAAGGCTTGAAAATCCAAACGACATGGGATTGGGCGCTAATTGAAGAAAAACCAATACATGCGAGATCTATTGCTATTTAACGATTTTATATACGTTATTCTTTTCCCTTGTATCATGTAAAGCTTTTGAGAATACTTAAATGCACAAATGTGTACTCGCACACATTTTGGAGTGAAATACAAGCAAAATATAATTTACTTGGTCGTGTGATAGTGATTTGATTTCTTGTTTATTGATCACACATTGAGGTTCATCTTTAAGGACAAATACTTTCATTCCGCACCTATAGTATGATGTTAGATACGTGTTCAGTAAATGCAAGTTGTTTCTTGGTCCTTTGCAACTTCAATCTTTTGTTAATGCTCAACAAAGGATTCTATGGATGGAGAGGTGTCATTTGGATTTGTTTTAGTTGATTTTGTTGGCATGAGTGTTTGGGGATGCCGGTTGAGTGTTTTGGATGAGTTTGGGCTAGTTTGGATCGATTAGAACGGTGATTTGTCTGGTCATGTATTTGGTTTTAACTAAAGATATAATTGTTTCAATTGTGATATATTAGTGTGCTTTAACTAATTTATATGCTTGGATTTGATTTATTTAGTTCAAGAGTGTGTTAAAAGGCTTGAAAATCCAAACGACATGGGATTGGGCGCTAATTGAAGAAAAACCAATACATGCGAGATCTATTGCTATTTAACGATTTTATATACGTTATTCTTTTCCCTTGTATCATGTAAAGCTTTTGAGAATACTTAAATGCACAAATGTGTACTCGCACACATTTTGGAGTGAAATACAAGCAAAATATAATTTACTTGGTCGTGTGATAGTGATTTGATTTCTTGTTTATTGATCACACATTGAGGTTCATCTTTAAGGACAAATACTTTCATTCCGCACCTATAGTATGATGTTAGATACGTGTTCAGTAAATGCAAGTTGTTTCTTGGTCCTTTGCAACTTCAATCTTTTGTTAATGCTCAACAAAGGATTCTATGGATGGAGAGGTGTCATTTGGATTTGTTTTAGTTGATTTTGTTGGCATGAGTGTTTGGGGATGCCGGTTGAGTGTTTTGGATGAGTTTGGGCTAGTTTGGATCGATTAGAACGGTGATTTGTCTGGTCATGTATTTGGTTTTAACTAAAGATATAATTGTTTCAATTGTGATATATTAGTGTGCTTTAACTAATTTATATGCTTGGATTTGATTTATTTAGTTCAAGAGTGTGTTAAAAGGCTTGAAAATCCAAACGACATGGGATTGGGCGCTAATTGAAGAAAAACCAATACATGCGAGATCTATTGCTATTTAACGATTTTATATACGTTATTCTTTTCCCTTGTATCATGTAAAGCTTTTGAGAATACTTAAATGCACAAATGTGTACTCGCACACATTTTGGAGTGAAATACAAGCAAAATATAATTTACTTGGTCGTGTGATAGTGATTTGATTTCTTGTTTATTGATCACACATTGAGGTTCATCTTTAAGGACAAATACTTTCATTCCGCACCTATAGTATGATGTTAGATACGTGTTCAGTAAATGCAAGTTGTTTCTTGGTCCTTTGCAACTTCAATCTTTTGTTAATGCTCAACAAAGGATTCTATGGATGGAGAGGTGTCATTTGGATTTGTTTTAGTTGATTTTGTTGGCATGAGTGTTTGGGGATGCCGGTTGAGTGTTTTGGATGAGTTTGGGCTAGTTTGGATCGATTAGAACGGTGATTTGTCTGGTCATGTATTTGGTTTTAACTAAAGATATAATTGTTTCAATTGTGATATATTAGTGTGCTTTAACTAATTTATATGCTTGGATTTGATTTATTTAGTTCAAGAGTGTGTTAAAAGGCTTGAAAATCCAAACGACATGGGATTGGGCGCTAATTGAAGAAAAACCAATACATGCGAGATCTATTGCTATTTAACGATTTTATATACGTTATTCTTTTCCCTTGTATCATGTAAAGCTTTTGAGAATACTTAAATGCACAAATGTGTACTCGCACACATTTTGGAGTGAAATACAAGCAAAATATAATTTACTTGGTCGTGTGATAGTGATTTGATTTCTTGTTTATTGATCACACATTGAGGTTCATCTTTAAGGACAAATACTTTCATTCCGCACCTATAGTATGATGTTAGATACGTGTTCAGTAAATGCAAGTTGTTTCTTGGTCCTTTGCAACTTCAATCTTTTGTTAATGCTCAACAAAGGATTCTATGGATGGAGAGGTGTCATTTGGATTTGTTTTAGTTGATTTTGTTGGCATGAGTGTTTGGGGATGCCGGTTGAGTGTTTTGGATGAGTTTGGGCTAGTTTGGATCGATTAGAACGGTGATTTGTCTGGTCATGTATTTGGTTTTAACTAAAGATATAATTGTTTCAATTGTGATATATTAGTGTGCTTTAACTAATTTATATGCTTGGATTTGATTTATTTAGTTCAAGAGTGTGTTAAAAGGCTTGAAAATCCAAACGACATGGGATTGGGCGCTAATTGAAGAAAAACCAATACATGCGAGATCTATTGCTATTTAACGATTTTATATACGTTATTCTTTTCCCTTGTATCATGTAAAGCTTTTGAGAATACTTAAATGCACAAATGTGTACTCGCACACATTTTGGAGTGAAATACAAGCAAAATATAATTTACTTGGTCGTGTGATAGTGATTTGATTTCTTGTTTATTGATCACACATTGAGGTTCATCTTTAAGGACAAATACTTTCATTCCGCACCTATAGTATGATGTTAGATACGTGTTCAGTAAATGCAAGTTGTTTCTTGGTCCTTTGCAACTTCAATCTTTTGTTAATGCTCAACAAAGGATTCTATGGATGGAGAGGTGTCATTTGGATTTGTTTTAGTTGATTTTGTTGGCATGAGTGTTTGGGGATGCCGGTTGAGTGTTTTGGATGAGTTTGGGCTAGTTTGGATCGATTAGAACGGTGATTTGTCTGGTCATGTATTTGGTTTTAACTAAAGATATAATTGTTTCAATTGTGATATATTAGTGTGCTTTAACTAATTTATATGCTTGGATTTGATTTATTTAGTTCAAGAGTGTGTTAAAAGGCTTGAAAATCCAAACGACATGGGATTGGGCGCTAATTGAAGAAAAACCAATACATGCGAGATCTATTGCTATTTAACGATTTTATATACGTTATTCTTTTCCCTTGTATCATGTAAAGCTTTTGAGAATACTTAAATGCACAAATGTGTACTCGCACACATTTTGGAGTGAAATACAAGCAAAATATAATTTACTTGGTCGTGTGATAGTGATTTGATTTCTTGTTTATTGATCACACATTGAGGTTCATCTTTAAGGACAAATACTTTCATTCCGCACCTATAGTATGATGTTAGATACGTGTTCAGTAAATGCAAGTTGTTTCTTGGTCCTTTGCAACTTCAATCTTTTGTTAATGCTCAACAAAGGATTCTATGGATGGAGAGGTGTCATTTGGATTTGTTTTAGTTGATTTTGTTGGCATGAGTGTTTGGGGATGCCGGTTGAGTGTTTTGGATGAGTTTGGGCTAGTTTGGATCGATTAGAACGGTGATTTGTCTGGTCATGTATTTGGTTTTAACTAAAGATATAATTGTTTCAATTGTGATATATTAGTGTGCTTTAACTAATTTATATGCTTGGATTTGATTTATTTAGTTCAAGAGTGTGTTAAAAGGCTTGAAAATCCAAACGACATGGGATTGGGCGCTAATTGAAGAAAAACCAATACATGCGAGATCTATTGCTATTTAACGATTTTATATACGTTATTCTTTTCCCTTGTATCATGTAAAGCTTTTGAGAATACTTAAATGCACAAATGTGTACTCGCACACATTTTGGAGTGAAATACAAGCAAAATATAATTTACTTGGTCGTGTGATAGTGATTTGATTTCTTGTTTATTGATCACACATTGAGGTTCATCTTTAAGGACAAATACTTTCATTCCGCACCTATAGTATGATGTTAGATACGTGTTCAGTAAATGCAAGTTGTTTCTTGGTCCTTTGCAACTTCAATCTTTTGTTAATGCTCAACAAAGGATTCTATGGATGGAGAGGTGTCATTTGGATTTGTTTTAGTTGATTTTGTTGGCATGAGTGTTTGGGGATGCCGGTTGAGTGTTTTGGATGAGTTTGGGCTAGTTTGGATCGATTAGAACGGTGATTTGTCTGGTCATGTATTTGGTTTTAACTAAAGATATAATTGTTTCAATTGTGATATATTAGTGTGCTTTAACTAATTTATATGCTTGGATTTGATTTATTTAGTTCAAGAGTGTGTTAAAAGGCTTGAAAATCCAAACGACATGGGATTGGGCGCTAATTGAAGAAAAACCAATACATGCGAGATCTATTGCTATTTAACGATTTTATATACGTTATTCTTTTCCCTTGTATCATGTAAAGCTTTTGAGAATACTTAAATGCACAAATGTGTACTCGCACACATTTTGGAGTGAAATACAAGCAAAATATAATTTACTTGGTCGTGTGATAGTGATTTGATTTCTTGTTTATTGATCACACATTGAGGTTCATCTTTAAGGACAAATACTTTCATTCCGCACCTATAGTATGATGTTAGATACGTGTTCAGTAAATGCAAGTTGTTTCTTGGTCCTTTGCAACTTCAATCTTTTGTTAATGCTCAACAAAGGATTCTATGGATGGAGAGGTGTCATTTGGATTTGTTTTAGTTGATTTTGTTGGCATGAGTGTTTGGGGATGCCGGTTGAGTGTTTTGGATGAGTTTGGGCTAGTTTGGATCGATTAGAACGGTGATTTGTCTGGTCATGTATTTGGTTTTAACTAAAGATATAATTGTTTCAATTGTGATATATTAGTGTGCTTTAACTAATTTATATGCTTGGATTTGATTTATTTAGTTCAAGAGTGTGTTAAAAGGCTTGAAAATCCAAACGACATGGGATTGGGCGCTAATTGAAGAAAAACCAATACATGCGAGATCTATTGCTATTTAACGATTTTATATACGTTATTCTTTTCCCTTGTATCATGTAAAGCTTTTGAGAATACTTAAATGCACAAATGTGTACTCGCACACATTTTGGAGTGAAATACAAGCAAAATATAATTTACTTGGTCGTGTGATAGTGATTTGATTTCTTGTTTATTGATCACACATTGAGGTTCATCTTTAAGGACAAATACTTTCATTCCGCACCTATAGTATGATGTTAGATACGTGTTCAGTAAATGCAAGTTGTTTCTTGGTCCTTTGCAACTTCAATCTTTTGTTAATGCTCAACAAAGGATTCTATGGATGGAGAGGTGTCATTTGGATTTGTTTTAGTTGATTTTGTTGGCATGAGTGTTTGGGGATGCCGGTTGAGTGTTTTGGATGAGTTTGGGCTAGTTTGGATCGATTAGAACGGTGATTTGTCTGGTCATGTATTTGGTTTTAACTAAAGATATAATTGTTTCAATTGTGATATATTAGTGTGCTTTAACTAATTTATATGCTTGGATTTGATTTATTTAGTTCAAGAGTGTGTTAAAAGGCTTGAAAATCCAAACGACATGGGATTGGGCGCTAATTGAAGAAAAACCAATACATGCGAGATCTATTGCTATTTAACGATTTTATATACGTTATTCTTTTCCCTTGTATCATGTAAAGCTTTTGAGAATACTTAAATGCACAAATGTGTACTCGCACACATTTTGGAGTGAAATACAAGCAAAATATAATTTACTTGGTCGTGTGATAGTGATTTGATTTCTTGTTTATTGATCACACATTGAGGTTCATCTTTAAGGACAAATACTTTCATTCCGCACCTATAGTATGATGTTAGATACGTGTTCAGTAAATGCAAGTTGTTTCTTGGTCCTTTGCAACTTCAATCTTTTGTTAATGCTCAACAAAGGATTCTATGGATGGAGAGGTGTCATTTGGATTTGTTTTAGTTGATTTTGTTGGCATGAGTGTTTGGGGATGCCGGTTGAGTGTTTTGGATGAGTTTGGGCTAGTTTGGATCGATTAGAACGGTGATTTGTCTGGTCATGTATTTGGTTTTAACTAAAGATATAATTGTTTCAATTGTGATATATTAGTGTGCTTTAACTAATTTATATGCTTGGATTTGATTTATTTAGTTCAAGAGTGTGTTAAAAGGCTTGAAAATCCAAACGACATGGGATTGGGCGCTAATTGAAGAAAAACCAATACATGCGAGATCTATTGCTATTTAACGATTTTATATACGTTATTCTTTTCCCTTGTATCATGTAAAGCTTTTGAGAATACTTAAATGCACAAATGTGTACTCGCACACATTTTGGAGTGAAATACAAGCAAAATATAATTTACTTGGTCGTGTGATAGTGATTTGATTTCTTGTTTATTGATCACATTCATTGAGGTTCATTTGGATTTGTTTTAGTTGATTTTGTTGGCATGAGTGTTTGGGGATGCCGGTTGAGTGTTTTGGATGAGTTTGGGCTAGTTTGGATCGATTAGAACGGTGATTTGTCTGGTCATGTATTTGGTTTTAACTAAAGATATAATTGTTTCAATTGTGATATATTAGTGTGCTTTAACTAATTTATATGCTTGGATTTGATTTATTTAGTTCAAGAGTGTGTTAAAAGGCTTGAAAATCCAAACGACATGGGATTGGGCGCTAATTGAAGAAAAACCAATACATGCGAGATCTATTGCTATTTAACGATTTTATATACGTTATTCTTTTCCCTTGTATCATGTAAAGCTTTTGAGAATACTTAAATGCACAAATGTGTACTCGCACACATTTTGGAGTGAAATACAAGCAAAATATAATTTACTTGGTCGTGTGATAGTGATTTGATTTCTTGTTTATTGATCACACATTGAGGTTCATCTTTAAGGACAAATACTTTCATTCCGCACCTATAGTATGATGTTAGATACGTGTTCAGTAAATGCAAGTTGTTTCTTGGTCCTTTGCAACTTCAATCTTTTGTTAATGCTCAACAAAGGATTCTATGGATGGAGAGGTGTCATTTGGATTTGTTTTAGTTGATTTTGTTGGCATGAGTGTTTGGGGATGCCGGTTGAGTGTTTTGGATGAGTTTGGGCTAGTTTGGATCGATTAGAACGGTGATTTGTCTGGTCATGTATTTGGTTTTAACTAAAGATATAATTGTTTCAATTGTGATATATTAGTGTGCTTTAACTAATTTATATGCTTGGATTTGATTTATTTAGTTCAAGAGTGTGTTAAAAGGCTTGAAAATCCAAACGACATGGGATTGGGCGCTAATTGAAGAAAAACCAATACATGCGAGATCTATTGCTATTTAACGATTTTATATACGTTATTCTTTTCCCTTGTATCATGTAAAGCTTTTGAGAATACTTAAATGCACAAATGTGTACTCGCACACATTTTGGAGTGAAATACAAGCAAAATATAATTTACTTGGTCGTGTGATAGTGATTTGATTTCTTGTTTATTGATCACACATTGAGGTTCATCTTTAAGGACAAATACTTTCATTCCGCACCTATAGTATGATGTTAGATACGTGTTCAGTAAATGCAAGTTGTTTCTTGGTCCTTTGCAACTTCAATCTTTTGTTAATGCTCAACAAAGGATTCTATGGATGGAGAGGTGTCATTTGGATTTGTTTTAGTTGATTTTGTTGGCATGAGTGTTTGGGGATGCCGGTTGAGTGTTTTGGATGAGTTTGGGCTAGTTTGGATCGATTAGAACGGTGATTTGTCTGGTCATGTATTTGGTTTTAACTAAAGATATAATTGTTTCAATTGTGATATATTAGTGTGCTTTAACTAATTTATATGCTTGGATTTGATTTATTTAGTTCAAGAGTGTGTTAAAAGGCTTGAAAATCCAAACGACATGGGATTGGGCGCTAATTGAAGAAAAACCAATACATGCGAGATCTATTGCTATTTAACGATTTTATATACGTTATTCTTTTCCCTTGTATCATGTAAAGCTTTTGAGAATACTTAAATGCACAAATGTGTACTCGCACACATTTTGGAGTGAAATACAAGCAAAATATAATTTACTTGGTCGTGTGATAGTGATTTGATTTCTTGTTTATTGATCACACATTGAGGTTCATCTTTAAGGACAAATACTTTCATTCCGCACCTATAGTATGATGTTAGATACGTGTTCAGTAAATGCAAGTTGTTTCTTGGTCCTTTGCAACTTCAATCTTTTGTTAATGCTCAACAAAGGATTCTATGGATGGAGAGGTGTCATTTGGATTTGTTTTAGTTGATTTTGTTGGCATGAGTGTTTGGGGATGCCGGTTGAGTGTTTTGGATGAGTTTGGGCTAGTTTGGATCGATTAGAACGGTGATTTGTCTGGTCATGTATTTGGTTTTAACTAAAGATATAATTGTTTCAATTGTGATATATTAGTGTGCTTTAACTAATTTATATGCTTGGATTTGATTTATTTAGTTCAAGAGTGTGTTAAAAGGCTTGAAAATCCAAACGACATGGGATTGGGCGCTAATTGAAGAAAAACCAATACATGCGAGATCTATTGCTATTTAACGATTTTATATACGTTATTCTTTTCCCTTGTATCATGTAAAGCTTTTGAGAATACTTAAATGCACAAATGTGTACTCGCACACATTTTGGAGTGAAATACAAGCAAAATATAATTTACTTGGTCGTGTGATAGTGATTTGATTTCTTGTTTATTGATCACACATTGAGGTTCATCTTTAAGGACAAATACTTTCATTCCGCACCTATAGTATGATGTTAGATACGTGTTCAGTAAATGCAAGTTGTTTCTTGGTCCTTTGCAACTTCAATCTTTTGTTAATGCTCAACAAAGGATTCTATGGATGGAGAGGTGTCATTTGGATTTGTTTTAGTTGATTTTGTTGGCATGAGTGTTTGGGGATGCCGGTTGAGTGTTTTGGATGAGTTTGGGCTAGTTTGGATCGATTAGAACGGTGATTTGTCTGGTCATGTATTTGGTTTTAACTAAAGATATAATTGTTTCAATTGTGATATATTAGTGTGCTTTAACTAATTTATATGCTTGGATTTGATTTATTTAGTTCAAGAGTGTGTTAAAAGGCTTGAAAATCCAAACGACATGGGATTGGGCGCTAATTGAAGAAAAACCAATACATGCGAGATCTATTGCTATTTAACGATTTTATATACGTTATTCTTTTCCCTTGTATCATGTAAAGCTTTTGAGAATACTTAAATGCACAAATGTGTACTCGCACACATTTTGGAGTGAAATACAAGCAAAATATAATTTACTTGGTCGTGTGATAGTGATTTGATTTCTTGTTTATTGATCACACATTGAGGTTCATCTTTAAGGACAAATACTTTCATTCCGCACCTATAGTATGATGTTAGATACGTGTTCAGTAAATGCAAGTTGTTTCTTGGTCCTTTGCAACTTCAATCTTTTGTTAATGCTCAACAAAGGATTCTATGGATGGAGAGGTGTCATTTGGATTTGTTTTAGTTGATTTTGTTGGCATGAGTGTTTGGGGATGCCGGTTGAGTGTTTTGGATGAGTTTGGGCTAGTTTGGATCGATTAGAACGGTGATTTGTCTGGTCATGTATTTGGTTTTAACTAAAGATATAATTGTTTCAATTGTGATATATTAGTGTGCTTTAACTAATTTATATGCTTGGATTTGATTTATTTAGTTCAAGAGTGTGTTAAAAGGCTTGAAAATCCAAACGACATGGGATTGGGCGCTAATTGAAGAAAAACCAATACATGCGAGATCTATTGCTATTTAACGATTTTATATACGTTATTCTTTTCCCTTGTATCATGTAAAGCTTTTGAGAATACTTAAATGCACAAATGTGTACTCGCACACATTTTGGAGTGAAATACAAGCAAAATATAATTTACTTGGTCGTGTGATAGTGATTTGATTTCTTGTTTATTGATCACACATTGAGGTTCATCTTTAAGGACAAATACTTTCATTCCGCACCTATAGTATGATGTTAGATACGTGTTCAGTAAATGCAAGTTGTTTCTTGGTCCTTTGCAACTTCAATCTTTTGTTAATGCTCAACAAAGGATTCTATGGATGGAGAGGTGTCATTTGGATTTGTTTTAGTTGATTTTGTTGGCATGAGTGTTTGGGGATGCCGGTTGAGTGTTTTGGATGAGTTTGGGCTAGTTTGGATCGATTAGAACGGTGATTTGTCTGGTCATGTATTTGGTTTTAACTAAAGATATAATTGTTTCAATTGTGATATATTAGTGTGCTTTAACTAATTTATATGCTTGGATTTGATTTATTTAGTTCAAGAGTGTGTTAAAAGGCTTGAAAATCCAAACGACATGGGATTGGGCGCTAATTGAAGAAAAACCAATACATGCGAGATCTATTGCTATTTAACGATTTTATATACGTTATTCTTTTCCCTTGTATCATGTAAAGCTTTTGAGAATACTTAAATGCACAAATGTGTACTCGCACACATTTTGGAGTGAAATACAAGCAAAATATAATTTACTTGGTCGTGTGATAGTGATTTGATTTCTTGTTTATTGATCACACATTGAGGTTCATCTTTAAGGACAAATACTTTCATTCCGCACCTATAGTATGATGTTAGATACGTGTTCAGTAAATGCAAGTTGTTTCTTGGTCCTTTGCAACTTCAATCTTTTGTTAATGCTCAACAAAGGATTCTATGGATGGAGAGGTGTCATTTGGATTTGTTTTAGTTGATTTTGTTGGCATGAGTGTTTGGGGATGCCGGTTGAGTGTTTTGGATGAGTTTGGGCTAGTTTGGATCGATTAGAACGGTGATTTGTCTGGTCATGTATTTGGTTTTAACTAAAGATATAATTGTTTCAATTGTGATATATTAGTGTGCTTTAACTAATTTATATGCTTGGATTTGATTTATTTAGTTCAAGAGTGTGTTAAAAGGCTTGAAAATCCAAACGACATGGGATTGGGCGCTAATTGAAGAAAAACCAATACATGCGAGATCTATTGCTATTTAACGATTTTATATACGTTATTCTTTTCCCTTGTATCATGTAAAGCTTTTGAGAATACTTAAATGCACAAATGTGTACTCGCACACATTTTGGAGTGAAATACAAGCAAAATATAATTTACTTGGTCGTGTGATAGTGATTTGATTTCTTGTTTATTGATCACACATTGAGGTTCATCTTTAAGGACAAATACTTTCATTCCGCACCTATAGTATGATGTTAGATACGTGTTCAGTAAATGCAAGTTGTTTCTTGGTCCTTTGCAACTTCAATCTTTTGTTAATGCTCAACAAAGGATTCTATGGATGGAGAGGTGTCATTTGGATTTGTTTTAGTTGATTTTGTTGGCATGAGTGTTTGGGGATGCCGGTTGAGTGTTTTGGATGAGTTTGGGCTAGTTTGGATCGATTAGAACGGTGATTTGTCTGGTCATGTATTTGGTTTTAACTAAAGATATAATTGTTTCAATTGTGATATATTAGTGTGCTTTAACTAATTTATATGCTTGGATTTGATTTATTTAGTTCAAGAGTGTGTTAAAAGGCTTGAAAATCCAAACGACATGGGATTGGGCGCTAATTGAAGAAAAACCAATACATGCGAGATCTATTGCTATTTAACGATTTTATATACGTTATTCTTTTCCCTTGTATCATGTAAAGCTTTTGAGAATACTTAAATGCACAAATGTGTACTCGCACACATTTTGGAGTGAAATACAAGCAAAATATAATTTACTTGGTCGTGTGATAGTGATTTGATTTCTTGTTTATTGATCACACATTGAGGTTCATCTTTAAGGACAAATACTTTCATTCCGCACCTATAGTATGATGTTAGATACGTGTTCAGTAAATGCAAGTTGTTTCTTGGTCCTTTGCAACTTCAATCTTTTGTTAATGCTCAACAAAGGATTCTATGGATGGAGAGGTGTCATTTGGATTTGTTTTAGTTGATTTTGTTGGCATGAGTGTTTGGGGATGCCGGTTGAGTGTTTTGGATGAGTTTGGGCTAGTTTGGATCGATTAGAACGGTGATTTGTCTGGTCATGTATTTGGTTTTAACTAAAGATATAATTGTTTCAATTGTGATATATTAGTGTGCTTTAACTAATTTATATGCTTGGATTTGATTTATTTAGTTCAAGAGTGTGTTAAAAGGCTTGAAAATCCAAACGACATGGGATTGGGCGCTAATTGAAGAAAAACCAATACATGCGAGATCTATTGCTATTTAACGATTTTATATACGTTATTCTTTTCCCTTGTATCATGTAAAGCTTTTGAGAATACTTAAATGCACAAATGTGTACTCGCACACATTTTGGAGTGAAATACAAGCAAAATATAATTTACTTGGTCGTGTGATAGTGATTTGATTTCTTGTTTATTGATCACACATTGAGGTTCATCTTTAAGGACAAATACTTTCATTCCGCACCTATAGTATGATGTTAGATACGTGTTCAGTAAATGCAAGTTGTTTCTTGGTCCTTTGCAACTTCAATCTTTTGTTAATGCTCAACAAAGGATTCTATGGATGGAGAGGTGTCATTTGGATTTGTTTTAGTTGATTTTGTTGGCATGAGTGTTTGGGGATGCCGGTTGAGTGTTTTGGATGAGTTTGGGCTAGTTTGGATCGATTAGAACGGTGATTTGTCTGGTCATGTATTTGGTTTTAACTAAAGATATAATTGTTTCAATTGTGATATATTAGTGTGCTTTAACTAATTTATATGCTTGGATTTGATTTATTTAGTTCAAGAGTGTGTTAAAAGGCTTGAAAATCCAAACGACATGGGATTGGGCGCTAATTGAAGAAAAACCAATACATGCGAGATCTATTGCTATTTAACGATTTTATATACGTTATTCTTTTCCCTTGTATCATGTAAAGCTTTTGAGAATACTTAAATGCACAAATGTGTACTCGCACACATTTTGGAGTGAAATACAAGCAAAATATAATTTACTTGGTCGTGTGATAGTGATTTGATTTCTTGTTTATTGATCACACATTGAGGTTCATCTTTAAGGACAAATACTTTCATTCCGCACCTATAGTATGATGTTAGATACGTGTTCAGTAAATGCAAGTTGTTTCTTGGTCCTTTGCAACTTCAATCTTTTGTTAATGCTCAACAAAGGATTCTATGGATGGAGAGGTGTCATTTGGATTTGTTTTAGTTGATTTTGTTGGCATGAGTGTTTGGGGATGCCGGTTGAGTGTTTTGGATGAGTTTGGGCTAGTTTGGATCGATTAGAACGGTGATTTGTCTGGTCATGTATTTGGTTTTAACTAAAGATATAATTGTTTCAATTGTGATATATTAGTGTGCTTTAACTAATTTATATGCTTGGATTTGATTTATTTAGTTCAAGAGTGTGTTAAAAGGCTTGAAAATCCAAACGACATGGGATTGGGCGCTAATTGAAGAAAAACCAATACATGCGAGATCTATTGCTATTTAACGATTTTATATACGTTATTCTTTTCCCTTGTATCATGTAAAGCTTTTGAGAATACTTAAATGCACAAATGTGTACTCGCACACATTTTGGAGTGAAATACAAGCAAAATATAATTTACTTGGTCGTGTGATAGTGATTTGATTTCTTGTTTATTGATCACACATTGAGGTTCATCTTTAAGGACAAATACTTTCATTCCGCACCTATAGTATGATGTTAGATACGTGTTCAGTAAATGCAAGTTGTTTCTTGGTCCTTTGCAACTTCAATCTTTTGTTAATGCTCAACAAAGGATTCTATGGATGGAGAGGTGTCATTTGGATTTGTTTTAGTTGATTTTGTTGGCATGAGTGTTTGGGGATGCCGGTTGAGTGTTTTGGATGAGTTTGGGCTAGTTTGGATCGATTAGAACGGTGATTTGTCTGGTCATGTATTTGGTTTTAACTAAAGATATAATTGTTTCAATTGTGATATATTAGTGTGCTTTAACTAATTTATATGCTTGGATTTGATTTATTTAGTTCAAGAGTGTGTTAAAAGGCTTGAAAATCCAAACGACATGGGATTGGGCGCTAATTGAAGAAAAACCAATACATGCGAGATCTATTGCTATTTAACGATTTTATATACGTTATTCTTTTCCCTTGTATCATGTAAAGCTTTTGAGAATACTTAAATGCACAAATGTGTACTCGCACACATTTTGGAGTGAAATACAAGCAAAATATAATTTACTTGGTCGTGTGATAGTGATTTGATTTCTTGTTTATTGATCACACATTGAGGTTCATCTTTAAGGACAAATACTTTCATTCCGCACCTATAGTATGATGTTAGATACGTGTTCAGTAAATGCAAGTTGTTTCTTGGTCCTTTGCAACTTCAATCTTTTGTTAATGCTCAACAAAGGATTCTATGGATGGAGAGGTGTCATTTGGATTTGTTTTAGTTGATTTTGTTGGCATGAGTGTTTGGGGATGCCGGTTGAGTGTTTTGGATGAGTTTGGGCTAGTTTGGATCGATTAGAACGGTGATTTGTCTGGTCATGTATTTGGTTTTAACTAAAGATATAATTGTTTCAATTGTGATATATTAGTGTGCTTTAACTAATTTATATGCTTGGATTTGATTTATTTAGTTCAAGAGTGTGTTAAAAGGCTTGAAAATCCAAACGACATGGGATTGGGCGCTAATTGAAGAAAAACCAATACATGCGAGATCTATTGCTATTTAACGATTTTATATACGTTATTCTTTTCCCTTGTATCATGTAAAGCTTTTGAGAATACTTAAATGCACAAATGTGTACTCGCACACATTTTGGAGTGAAATACAAGCAAAATATAATTTACTTGGTCGTGTGATAGTGATTTGATTTCTTGTTTATTGATCACACATTGAGGTTCATCTTTAAGGACAAATACTTTCATTCCGCACCTATAGTATGATGTTAGATACGTGTTCAGTAAATGCAAGTTGTTTCTTGGTCCTTTGCAACTTCAATCTTTTGTTAATGCTCAACAAAGGATTCTATGGATGGAGAGGTGTCATTTGGATTTGTTTTAGTTGATTTTGTTGGCATGAGTGTTTGGGGATGCCGGTTGAGTGTTTTGGATGAGTTTGGGCTAGTTTGGATCGATTAGAACGGTGATTTGTCTGGTCATGTATTTGGTTTTAACTAAAGATATAATTGTTTCAATTGTGATATATTAGTGTGCTTTAACTAATTTATATGCTTGGATTTGATTTATTTAGTTCAAGAGTGTGTTAAAAGGCTTGAAAATCCAAACGACATGGGATTGGGCGCTAATTGAAGAAAAACCAATACATGCGAGATCTATTGCTATTTAACGATTTTATATACGTTATTCTTTTCCCTTGTATCATGTAAAGCTTTTGAGAATACTTAAATGCACAAATGTGTACTCGCACACATTTTGGAGTGAAATACAAGCAAAATATAATTTACTTGGTCGTGTGATAGTGATTTGATTTCTTGTTTATTGATCACACATTGAGGTTCATCTTTAAGGACAAATACTTTCATTCCGCACCTATAGTATGATGTTAGATACGTGTTCAGTAAATGCAAGTTGTTTCTTGGTCCTTTGCAACTTCAATCTTTTGTTAATGCTCAACAAAGGATTCTATGGATGGAGAGGTGTCATTTGGATTTGTTTTAGTTGATTTTGTTGGCATGAGTGTTTGGGGATGCCGGTTGAGTGTTTTGGATGAGTTTGGGCTAGTTTGGATCGATTAGAACGGTGATTTGTCTGGTCATGTATTTGGTTTTAACTAAAGATATAATTGTTTCAATTGTGATATATTAGTGTGCTTTAACTAATTTATATGCTTGGATTTGATTTATTTAGTTCAAGAGTGTGTTAAAAGGCTTGAAAATCCAAACGACATGGGATTGGGCGCTAATTGAAGAAAAACCAATACATGCGAGATCTATTGCTATTTAACGATTTTATATACGTTATTCTTTTCCCTTGTATCATGTAAAGCTTTTGAGAATACTTAAATGCACAAATGTGTACTCGCACACATTTTGGAGTGAAATACAAGCAAAATATAATTTACTTGGTCGTGTGATAGTGATTTGATTTCTTGTTTATTGATCACACATTGAGGTTCATCTTTAAGGACAAATACTTTCATTCCGCACCTATAGTATGATGTTAGATACGTGTTCAGTAAATGCAAGTTGTTTCTTGGTCCTTTGCAACTTCAATCTTTTGTTAATGCTCAACAAAGGATTCTATGGATGGAGAGGTGTCATTTGGATTTGTTTTAGTTGATTTTGTTGGCATGAGTGTTTGGGGATGCCGGTTGAGTGTTTTGGATGAGTTTGGGCTAGTTTGGATCGATTAGAACGGTGATTTGTCTGGTCATGTATTTGGTTTTAACTAAAGATATAATTGTTTCAATTGTGATATATTAGTGTGCTTTAACTAATTTATATGCTTGGATTTGATTTATTTAGTTCAAGAGTGTGTTAAAAGGCTTGAAAATCCAAACGACATGGGATTGGGCGCTAATTGAAGAAAAACCAATACATGCGAGATCTATTGCTATTTAACGATTTTATATACGTTATTCTTTTCCCTTGTATCATGTAAAGCTTTTGAGAATACTTAAATGCACAAATGTGTACTCGCACACATTTTGGAGTGAAATACAAGCAAAATATAATTTACTTGGTCGTGTGATAGTGATTTGATTTCTTGTTTATTGATCACACATTGAGGTTCATCTTTAAGGACAAATACTTTCATTCCGCACCTATAGTATGATGTTAGATACGTGTTCAGTAAATGCAAGTTGTTTCTTGGTCCTTTGCAACTTCAATCTTTTGTTAATGCTCAACAAAGGATTCTATGGATGGAGAGGTGTCATTTGGATTTGTTTTAGTTGATTTTGTTGGCATGAGTGTTTGGGGATGCCGGTTGAGTGTTTTGGATGAGTTTGGGCTAGTTTGGATCGATTAGAACGGTGATTTGTCTGGTCATGTATTTGGTTTTAACTAAAGATATAATTGTTTCAATTGTGATATATTAGTGTGCTTTAACTAATTTATATGCTTGGATTTGATTTATTTAGTTCAAGAGTGTGTTAAAAGGCTTGAAAATCCAAACGACATGGGATTGGGCGCTAATTGAAGAAAAACCAATACATGCGAGATCTATTGCTATTTAACGATTTTATATACGTTATTCTTTTCCCTTGTATCATGTAAAGCTTTTGAGAATACTTAAATGCACAAATGTGTACTCGCACACATTTTGGAGTGAAATACAAGCAAAATATAATTTACTTGGTCGTGTGATAGTGATTTGATTTCTTGTTTATTGATCACACATTGAGGTTCATCTTTAAGGACAAATACTTTCATTCCGCACCTATAGTATGATGTTAGATACGTGTTCAGTAAATGCAAGTTGTTTCTTGGTCCTTTGCAACTTCAATCTTTTGTTAATGCTCAACAAAGGATTCTATGGATGGAGAGGTGTCATTTGGATTTGTTTTAGTTGATTTTGTTGGCATGAGTGTTTGGGGATGCCGGTTGAGTGTTTTGGATGAGTTTGGGCTAGTTTGGATCGATTAGAACGGTGATTTGTCTGGTCATGTATTTGGTTTTAACTAAAGATATAATTGTTTCAATTGTGATATATTAGTGTGCTTTAACTAATTTATATGCTTGGATTTGATTTATTTAGTTCAAGAGTGTGTTAAAAGGCTTGAAAATCCAAACGACATGGGATTGGGCGCTAATTGAAGAAAAACCAATACATGCGAGATCTATTGCTATTTAACGATTTTATATACGTTATTCTTTTCCCTTGTATCATGTAAAGCTTTTGAGAATACTTAAATGCACAAATGTGTACTCGCACACATTTTGGAGTGAAATACAAGCAAAATATAATTTACTTGGTCGTGTGATAGTGATTTGATTTCTTGTTTATTGATCACACATTGAGGTTCATCTTTAAGGACAAATACTTTCATTCCGCACCTATAGTATGATGTTAGATACGTGTTCAGTAAATGCAAGTTGTTTCTTGGTCCTTTGCAACTTCAATCTTTTGTTAATGCTCAACAAAGGATTCTATGGATGGAGAGGTGTCATTTGGATTTGTTTTAGTTGATTTTGTTGGCATGAGTGTTTGGGGATGCCGGTTGAGTGTTTTGGATGAGTTTGGGCTAGTTTGGATCGATTAGAACGGTGATTTGTCTGGTCATGTATTTGGTTTTAACTAAAGATATAATTGTTTCAATTGTGATATATTAGTGTGCTTTAACTAATTTATATGCTTGGATTTGATTTATTTAGTTCAAGAGTGTGTTAAAAGGCTTGAAAATCCAAACGACATGGGATTGGGCGCTAATTGAAGAAAAACCAATACATGCGAGATCTATTGCTATTTAACGATTTTATATACGTTATTCTTTTCCCTTGTATCATGTAAAGCTTTTGAGAATACTTAAATGCACAAATGTGTACTCGCACACATTTTGGAGTGAAATACAAGCAAAATATAATTTACTTGGTCGTGTGATAGTGATTTGATTTCTTGTTTATTGATCACACATTGAGGTTCATCTTTAAGGACAAATACTTTCATTCCGCACCTATAGTATGATGTTAGATACGTGTTCAGTAAATGCAAGTTGTTTCTTGGTCCTTTGCAACTTCAATCTTTTGTTAATGCTCAACAAAGGATTCTATGGATGGAGAGGTGTCATTTGGATTTGTTTTAGTTGATTTTGTTGGCATGAGTGTTTGGGGATGCCGGTTGAGTGTTTTGGATGAGTTTGGGCTAGTTTGGATCGATTAGAACGGTGATTTGTCTGGTCATGTATTTGGTTTTAACTAAAGATATAATTGTTTCAATTGTGATATATTAGTGTGCTTTAACTAATTTATATGCTTGGATTTGATTTATTTAGTTCAAGAGTGTGTTAAAAGGCTTGAAAATCCAAACGACATGGGATTGGGCGCTAATTGAAGAAAAACCAATACATGCGAGATCTATTGCTATTTAACGATTTTATATACGTTATTCTTTTCCCTTGTATCATGTAAAGCTTTTGAGAATACTTAAATGCACAAATGTGTACTCGCACACATTTTGGAGTGAAATACAAGCAAAATATAATTTACTTGGTCGTGTGATAGTGATTTGATTTCTTGTTTATTGATCACACATTGAGGTTCATCTTTAAGGACAAATACTTTCATTCCGCACCTATAGTATGATGTTAGATACGTGTTCAGTAAATGCAAGTTGTTTCTTGGTCCTTTGCAACTTCAATCTTTTGTTAATGCTCAACAAAGGATTCTATGGATGGAGAGGTGTCATTTGGATTTGTTTTAGTTGATTTTGTTGGCATGAGTGTTTGGGGATGCCGGTTGAGTGTTTTGGATGAGTTTGGGCTAGTTTGGATCGATTAGAACGGTGATTTGTCTGGTCATGTATTTGGTTTTAACTAAAGATATAATTGTTTCAATTGTGATATATTAGTGTGCTTTAACTAATTTATATGCTTGGATTTGATTTATTTAGTTCAAGAGTGTGTTAAAAGGCTTGAAAATCCAAACGACATGGGATTGGGCGCTAATTGAAGAAAAACCAATACATGCGAGATCTATTGCTATTTAACGATTTTATATACGTTATTCTTTTCCCTTGTATCATGTAAAGCTTTTGAGAATACTTAAATGCACAAATGTGTACTCGCACACATTTTGGAGTGAAATACAAGCAAAATATAATTTACTTGGTCGTGTGATAGTGATTTGATTTCTTGTTTATTGATCACACATTGAGGTTCATCTTTAAGGACAAATACTTTCATTCCGCACCTATAGTATGATGTTAGATACGTGTTCAGTAAATGCAAGTTGTTTCTTGGTCCTTTGCAACTTCAATCTTTTGTTAATGCTCAACAAAGGATTCTATGGATGGAGAGGTGTCATTTGGATTTGTTTTAGTTGATTTTGTTGGCATGAGTGTTTGGGGATGCCGGTTGAGTGTTTTGGATGAGTTTGGGCTAGTTTGGATCGATTAGAACGGTGATTTGTCTGGTCATGTATTTGGTTTTAACTAAAGATATAATTGTTTCAATTGTGATATATTAGTGTGCTTTAACTAATTTATATGCTTGGATTTGATTTATTTAGTTCAAGAGTGTGTTAAAAGGCTTGAAAATCCAAACGACATGGGATTGGGCGCTAATTGAAGAAAAACCAATACATGCGAGATCTATTGCTATTTAACGATTTTATATACGTTATTCTTTTCCCTTGTATCATGTAAAGCTTTTGAGAATACTTAAATGCACAAATGTGTACTCGCACACATTTTGGAGTGAAATACAAGCAAAATATAATTTACTTGGTCGTGTGATAGTGATTTGATTTCTTGTTTATTGATCACACATTGAGGTTCATCTTTAAGGACAAATACTTTCATTCCGCACCTATAGTATGATGTTAGATACGTGTTCAGTAAATGCAAGTTGTTTCTTGGTCCTTTGCAACTTCAATCTTTTGTTAATGCTCAACAAAGGATTCTATGGATGGAGAGGTGTCATTTGGATTTGTTTTAGTTGATTTTGTTGGCATGAGTGTTTGGGGATGCCGGTTGAGTGTTTTGGATGAGTTTGGGCTAGTTTGGATCGATTAGAACGGTGATTTGTCTGGTCATGTATTTGGTTTTAACTAAAGATATAATTGTTTCAATTGTGATATATTAGTGTGCTTTAACTAATTTATATGCTTGGATTTGATTTATTTAGTTCAAGAGTGTGTTAAAAGGCTTGAAAATCCAAACGACATGGGATTGGGCGCTAATTGAAGAAAAACCAATACATGCGAGATCTATTGCTATTTAACGATTTTATATACGTTATTCTTTTCCCTTGTATCATGTAAAGCTTTTGAGAATACTTAAATGCACAAATGTGTACTCGCACACATTTTGGAGTGAAATACAAGCAAAATATAATTTACTTGGTCGTGTGATAGTGATTTGATTTCTTGTTTATTGATCACACATTGAGGTTCATCTTTAAGGACAAATACTTTCATTCCGCACCTATAGTATGATGTTAGATACGTGTTCAGTAAATGCAAGTTGTTTCTTGGTCCTTTGCAACTTCAATCTTTTGTTAATGCTCAACAAAGGATTCTATGGATGGAGAGGTGTCATTTGGATTTGTTTTAGTTGATTTTGTTGGCATGAGTGTTTGGGGATGCCGGTTGAGTGTTTTGGATGAGTTTGGGCTAGTTTGGATCGATTAGAACGGTGATTTGTCTGGTCATGTATTTGGTTTTAACTAAAGATATAATTGTTTCAATTGTGATATATTAGTGTGCTTTAACTAATTTATATGCTTGGATTTGATTTATTTAGTTCAAGAGTGTGTTAAAAGGCTTGAAAATCCAAACGACATGGGATTGGGCGCTAATTGAAGAAAAACCAATACATGCGAGATCTATTGCTATTTAACGATTTTATATACGTTATTCTTTTCCCTTGTATCATGTAAAGCTTTTGAGAATACTTAAATGCACAAATGTGTACTCGCACACATTTTGGAGTGAAATACAAGCAAAATATAATTTACTTGGTCGTGTGATAGTGATTTGATTTCTTGTTTATTGATCACACATTGAGGTTCATCTTTAAGGACAAATACTTTCATTCCGCACCTATAGTATGATGTTAGATACGTGTTCAGTAAATGCAAGTTGTTTCTTGGTCCTTTGCAACTTCAATCTTTTGTTAATGCTCAACAAAGGATTCTATGGATGGAGAGGTGTCATTTGGATTTGTTTTAGTTGATTTTGTTGGCATGAGTGTTTGGGGATGCCGGTTGAGTGTTTTGGATGAGTTTGGGCTAGTTTGGATCGATTAGAACGGTGATTTGTCTGGTCATGTATTTGGTTTTAACTAAAGATATAATTGTTTCAATTGTGATATATTAGTGTGCTTTAACTAATTTATATGCTTGGATTTGATTTATTTAGTTCAAGAGTGTGTTAAAAGGCTTGAAAATCCAAACGACATGGGATTGGGCGCTAATTGAAGAAAAACCAATACATGCGAGATCTATTGCTATTTAACGATTTTATATACGTTATTCTTTTCCCTTGTATCATGTAAAGCTTTTGAGAATACTTAAATGCACAAATGTGTACTCGCACACATTTTGGAGTGAAATACAAGCAAAATATAATTTACTTGGTCGTGTGATAGTGATTTGATTTCTTGTTTATTGATCACACATTGAGGTTCATCTTTAAGGACAAATACTTTCATTCCGCACCTATAGTATGATGTTAGATACGTGTTCAGTAAATGCAAGTTGTTTCTTGGTCCTTTGCAACTTCAATCTTTTGTTAATGCTCAACAAAGGATTCTATGGATGGAGAGGTGTCATTTGGATTTGTTTTAGTTGATTTTGTTGGCATGAGTGTTTGGGGATGCCGGTTGAGTGTTTTGGATGAGTTTGGGCTAGTTTGGATCGATTAGAACGGTGATTTGTCTGGTCATGTATTTGGTTTTAACTAAAGATATAATTGTTTCAATTGTGATATATTAGTGTGCTTTAACTAATTTATATGCTTGGATTTGATTTATTTAGTTCAAGAGTGTGTTAAAAGGCTTGAAAATCCAAACGACATGGGATTGGGCGCTAATTGAAGAAAAACCAATACATGCGAGATCTATTGCTATTTAACGATTTTATATACGTTATTCTTTTCCCTTGTATCATGTAAAGCTTTTGAGAATACTTAAATGCACAAATGTGTACTCGCACACATTTTGGAGTGAAATACAAGCAAAATATAATTTACTTGGTCGTGTGATAGTGATTTGATTTCTTGTTTATTGATCACACATTGAGGTTCATCTTTAAGGACAAATACTTTCATTCCGCACCTATAGTATGATGTTAGATACGTGTTCAGTAAATGCAAGTTGTTTCTTGGTCCTTTGCAACTTCAATCTTTTGTTAATGCTCAACAAAGGATTCTATGGATGGAGAGGTGTCATTTGGATTTGTTTTAGTTGATTTTGTTGGCATGAGTGTTTGGGGATGCCGGTTGAGTGTTTTGGATGAGTTTGGGCTAGTTTGGATCGATTAGAACGGTGATTTGTCTGGTCATGTATTTGGTTTTAACTAAAGATATAATTGTTTCAATTGTGATATATTAGTGTGCTTTAACTAATTTATATGCTTGGATTTGATTTATTTAGTTCAAGAGTGTGTTAAAAGGCTTGAAAATCCAAACGACATGGGATTGGGCGCTAATTGAAGAAAAACCAATACATGCGAGATCTATTGCTATTTAACGATTTTATATACGTTATTCTTTTCCCTTGTATCATGTAAAGCTTTTGAGAATACTTAAATGCACAAATGTGTACTCGCACACATTTTGGAGTGAAATACAAGCAAAATATAATTTACTTGGTCGTGTGATAGTGATTTGATTTCTTGTTTATTGATCACACATTGAGGTTCATCTTTAAGGACAAATACTTTCATTCCGCACCTATAGTATGATGTTAGATACGTGTTCAGTAAATGCAAGTTGTTTCTTGGTCCTTTGCAACTTCAATCTTTTGTTAATGCTCAACAAAGGATTCTATGGATGGAGAGGTGTCATTTGGATTTGTTTTAGTTGATTTTGTTGGCATGAGTGTTTGGGGATGCCGGTTGAGTGTTTTGGATGAGTTTGGGCTAGTTTGGATCGATTAGAACGGTGATTTGTCTGGTCATGTATTTGGTTTTAACTAAAGATATAATTGTTTCAATTGTGATATATTAGTGTGCTTTAACTAATTTATATGCTTGGATTTGATTTATTTAGTTCAAGAGTGTGTTAAAAGGCTTGAAAATCCAAACGACATGGGATTGGGCGCTAATTGAAGAAAAACCAATACATGCGAGATCTATTGCTATTTAACGATTTTATATACGTTATTCTTTTCCCTTGTATCATGTAAAGCTTTTGAGAATACTTAAATGCACAAATGTGTACTCGCACACATTTTGGAGTGAAATACAAGCAAAATATAATTTACTTGGTCGTGTGATAGTGATTTGATTTCTTGTTTATTGATCACACATTGAGGTTCATCTTTAAGGACAAATACTTTCATTCCGCACCTATAGTATGATGTTAGATACGTGTTCAGTAAATGCAAGTTGTTTCTTGGTCCTTTGCAACTTCAATCTTTTGTTAATGCTCAACAAAGGATTCTATGGATGGAGAGGTGTCATTTGGATTTGTTTTAGTTGATTTTGTTGGCATGAGTGTTTGGGGATGCCGGTTGAGTGTTTTGGATGAGTTTGGGCTAGTTTGGATCGATTAGAACGGTGATTTGTCTGGTCATGTATTTGGTTTTAACTAAAGATATAATTGTTTCAATTGTGATATATTAGTGTGCTTTAACTAATTTATATGCTTGGATTTGATTTATTTAGTTCAAGAGTGTGTTAAAAGGCTTGAAAATCCAAACGACATGGGATTGGGCGCTAATTGAAGAAAAACCAATACATGCGAGATCTATTGCTATTTAACGATTTTATATACGTTATTCTTTTCCCTTGTATCATGTAAAGCTTTTGAGAATACTTAAATGCACAAATGTGTACTCGCACACATTTTGGAGTGAAATACAAGCAAAATATAATTTACTTGGTCGTGTGATAGTGATTTGATTTCTTGTTTATTGATCACACATTGAGGTTCATCTTTAAGGACAAATACTTTCATTCCGCACCTATAGTATGATGTTAGATACGTGTTCAGTAAATGCAAGTTGTTTCTTGGTCCTTTGCAACTTCAATCTTTTGTTAATGCTCAACAAAGGATTCTATGGATGGAGAGGTGTCATTTGGATTTGTTTTAGTTGATTTTGTTGGCATGAGTGTTTGGGGATGCCGGTTGAGTGTTTTGGATGAGTTTGGGCTAGTTTGGATCGATTAGAACGGTGATTTGTCTGGTCATGTATTTGGTTTTAACTAAAGATATAATTGTTTCAATTGTGATATATTAGTGTGCTTTAACTAATTTATATGCTTGGATTTGATTTATTTAGTTCAAGAGTGTGTTAAAAGGCTTGAAAATCCAAACGACATGGGATTGGGCGCTAATTGAAGAAAAACCAATACATGCGAGATCTATTGCTATTTAACGATTTTATATACGTTATTCTTTTCCCTTGTATCATGTAAAGCTTTTGAGAATACTTAAATGCACAAATGTGTACTCGCACACATTTTGGAGTGAAATACAAGCAAAATATAATTTACTTGGTCGTGTGATAGTGATTTGATTTCTTGTTTATTGATCACACATTGAGGTTCATCTTTAAGGACAAATACTTTCATTCCGCACCTATAGTATGATGTTAGATACGTGTTCAGTAAATGCAAGTTGTTTCTTGGTCCTTTGCAACTTCAATCTTTTGTTAATGCTCAACAAAGGATTCTATGGATGGAGAGGTGTCATTTGGATTTGTTTTAGTTGATTTTGTTGGCATGAGTGTTTGGGGATGCCGGTTGAGTGTTTTGGATGAGTTTGGGCTAGTTTGGATCGATTAGAACGGTGATTTGTCTGGTCATGTATTTGGTTTTAACTAAAGATATAATTGTTTCAATTGTGATATATTAGTGTGCTTTAACTAATTTATATGCTTGGATTTGATTTATTTAGTTCAAGAGTGTGTTAAAAGGCTTGAAAATCCAAACGACATGGGATTGGGCGCTAATTGAAGAAAAACCAATACATGCGAGATCTATTGCTATTTAACGATTTTATATACGTTATTCTTTTCCCTTGTATCATGTAAAGCTTTTGAGAATACTTAAATGCACAAATGTGTACTCGCACACATTTTGGAGTGAAATACAAGCAAAATATAATTTACTTGGTCGTGTGATAGTGATTTGATTTCTTGTTTATTGATCACACATTGAGGTTCATCTTTAAGGACAAATACTTTCATTCCGCACCTATAGTATGATGTTAGATACGTGTTCAGTAAATGCAAGTTGTTTCTTGGTCCTTTGCAACTTCAATCTTTTGTTAATGCTCAACAAAGGATTCTATGGATGGAGAGGTGTCATTTGGATTTGTTTTAGTTGATTTTGTTGGCATGAGTGTTTGGGGATGCCGGTTGAGTGTTTTGGATGAGTTTGGGCTAGTTTGGATCGATTAGAACGGTGATTTGTCTGGTCATGTATTTGGTTTTAACTAAAGATATAATTGTTTCAATTGTGATATATTAGTGTGCTTTAACTAATTTATATGCTTGGATTTGATTTATTTAGTTCAAGAGTGTGTTAAAAGGCTTGAAAATCCAAACGACATGGGATTGGGCGCTAATTGAAGAAAAACCAATACATGCGAGATCTATTGCTATTTAACGATTTTATATACGTTATTCTTTTCCCTTGTATCATGTAAAGCTTTTGAGAATACTTAAATGCACAAATGTGTACTCGCACACATTTTGGAGTGAAATACAAGCAAAATATAATTTACTTGGTCGTGTGATAGTGATTTGATTTCTTGTTTATTGATCACACATTGAGGTTCATCTTTAAGGACAAATACTTTCATTCCGCACCTATAGTATGATGTTAGATACGTGTTCAGTAAATGCAAGTTGTTTCTTGGTCCTTTGCAACTTCAATCTTTTGTTAATGCTCAACAAAGGATTCTATGGATGGAGAGGTGTCATTTGGATTTGTTTTAGTTGATTTTGTTGGCATGAGTGTTTGGGGATGCCGGTTGAGTGTTTTGGATGAGTTTGGGCTAGTTTGGATCGATTAGAACGGTGATTTGTCTGGTCATGTATTTGGTTTTAACTAAAGATATAATTGTTTCAATTGTGATATATTAGTGTGCTTTAACTAATTTATATGCTTGGATTTGATTTATTTAGTTCAAGAGTGTGTTAAAAGGCTTGAAAATCCAAACGACATGGGATTGGGCGCTAATTGAAGAAAAACCAATACATGCGAGATCTATTGCTATTTAACGATTTTATATACGTTATTCTTTTCCCTTGTATCATGTAAAGCTTTTGAGAATACTTAAATGCACAAATGTGTACTCGCACACATTTTGGAGTGAAATACAAGCAAAATATAATTTACTTGGTCGTGTGATAGTGATTTGATTTCTTGTTTATTGATCACACATTGAGGTTCATCTTTAAGGACAAATACTTTCATTCCGCACCTATAGTATGATGTTAGATACGTGTTCAGTAAATGCAAGTTGTTTCTTGGTCCTTTGCAACTTCAATCTTTTGTTAATGCTCAACAAAGGATTCTATGGATGGAGAGGTGTCATTTGGATTTGTTTTAGTTGATTTTGTTGGCATGAGTGTTTGGGGATGCCGGTTGAGTGTTTTGGATGAGTTTGGGCTAGTTTGGATCGATTAGAACGGTGATTTGTCTGGTCATGTATTTGGTTTTAACTAAAGATATAATTGTTTCAATTGTGATATATTAGTGTGCTTTAACTAATTTATATGCTTGGATTTGATTTATTTAGTTCAAGAGTGTGTTAAAAGGCTTGAAAATCCAAACGACATGGGATTGGGCGCTAATTGAAGAAAAACCAATACATGCGAGATCTATTGCTATTTAACGATTTTATATACGTTATTCTTTTCCCTTGTATCATGTAAAGCTTTTGAGAATACTTAAATGCACAAATGTGTACTCGCACACATTTTGGAGTGAAATACAAGCAAAATATAATTTACTTGGTCGTGTGATAGTGATTTGATTTCTTGTTTATTGATCACACATTGAGGTTCATCTTTAAGGACAAATACTTTCATTCCGCACCTATAGTATGATGTTAGATACGTGTTCAGTAAATGCAAGTTGTTTCTTGGTCCTTTGCAACTTCAATCTTTTGTTAATGCTCAACAAAGGATTCTATGGATGGAGAGGTGTCATTTGGATTTGTTTTAGTTGATTTTGTTGGCATGAGTGTTTGGGGATGCCGGTTGAGTGTTTTGGATGAGTTTGGGCTAGTTTGGATCGATTAGAACGGTGATTTGTCTGGTCATGTATTTGGTTTTAACTAAAGATATAATTGTTTCAATTGTGATATATTAGTGTGCTTTAACTAATTTATATGCTTGGATTTGATTTATTTAGTTCAAGAGTGTGTTAAAAGGCTTGAAAATCCAAACGACATGGGATTGGGCGCTAATTGAAGAAAAACCAATACATGCGAGATCTATTGCTATTTAACGATTTTATATACGTTATTCTTTTCCCTTGTATCATGTAAAGCTTTTGAGAATACTTAAATGCACAAATGTGTACTCGCACACATTTTGGAGTGAAATACAAGCAAAATATAATTTACTTGGTCGTGTGATAGTGATTTGATTTCTTGTTTATTGATCACACATTGAGGTTCATCTTTAAGGACAAATACTTTCATTCCGCACCTATAGTATGATGTTAGATACGTGTTCAGTAAATGCAAGTTGTTTCTTGGTCCTTTGCAACTTCAATCTTTTGTTAATGCTCAACAAAGGATTCTATGGATGGAGAGGTGTCATTTGGATTTGTTTTAGTTGATTTTGTTGGCATGAGTGTTTGGGGATGCCGGTTGAGTGTTTTGGATGAGTTTGGGCTAGTTTGGATCGATTAGAACGGTGATTTGTCTGGTCATGTATTTGGTTTTAACTAAAGATATAATTGTTTCAATTGTGATATATTAGTGTGCTTTAACTAATTTATATGCTTGGATTTGATTTATTTAGTTCAAGAGTGTGTTAAAAGGCTTGAAAATCCAAACGACATGGGATTGGGCGCTAATTGAAGAAAAACCAATACATGCGAGATCTATTGCTATTTAACGATTTTATATACGTTATTCTTTTCCCTTGTATCATGTAAAGCTTTTGAGAATACTTAAATGCACAAATGTGTACTCGCACACATTTTGGAGTGAAATACAAGCAAAATATAATTTACTTGGTCGTGTGATAGTGATTTGATTTCTTGTTTATTGATCACACATTGAGGTTCATCTTTAAGGACAAATACTTTCATTCCGCACCTATAGTATGATGTTAGATACGTGTTCAGTAAATGCAAGTTGTTTCTTGGTCCTTTGCAACTTCAATCTTTTGTTAATGCTCAACAAAGGATTCTATGGATGGAGAGGTGTCATTTGGATTTGTTTTAGTTGATTTTGTTGGCATGAGTGTTTGGGGATGCCGGTTGAGTGTTTTGGATGAGTTTGGGCTAGTTTGGATCGATTAGAACGGTGATTTGTCTGGTCATGTATTTGGTTTTAACTAAAGATATAATTGTTTCAATTGTGATATATTAGTGTGCTTTAACTAATTTATATGCTTGGATTTGATTTATTTAGTTCAAGAGTGTGTTAAAAGGCTTGAAAATCCAAACGACATGGGATTGGGCGCTAATTGAAGAAAAACCAATACATGCGAGATCTATTGCTATTTAACGATTTTATATACGTTATTCTTTTCCCTTGTATCATGTAAAGCTTTTGAGAATACTTAAATGCACAAATGTGTACTCGCACACATTTTGGAGTGAAATACAAGCAAAATATAATTTACTTGGTCGTGTGATAGTGATTTGATTTCTTGTTTATTGATCACACATTGAGGTTCATCTTTAAGGACAAATACTTTCATTCCGCACCTATAGTATGATGTTAGATACGTGTTCAGTAAATGCAAGTTGTTTCTTGGTCCTTTGCAACTTCAATCTTTTGTTAATGCTCAACAAAGGATTCTATGGATGGAGAGGTGTCATTTGGATTTGTTTTAGTTGATTTTGTTGGCATGAGTGTTTGGGGATGCCGGTTGAGTGTTTTGGATGAGTTTGGGCTAGTTTGGATCGATTAGAACGGTGATTTGTCTGGTCATGTATTTGGTTTTAACTAAAGATATAATTGTTTCAATTGTGATATATTAGTGTGCTTTAACTAATTTATATGCTTGGATTTGATTTATTTAGTTCAAGAGTGTGTTAAAAGGCTTGAAAATCCAAACGACATGGGATTGGGCGCTAATTGAAGAAAAACCAATACATGCGAGATCTATTGCTATTTAACGATTTTATATACGTTATTCTTTTCCCTTGTATCATGTAAAGCTTTTGAGAATACTTAAATGCACAAATGTGTACTCGCACACATTTTGGAGTGAAATACAAGCAAAATATAATTTACTTGGTCGTGTGATAGTGATTTGATTTCTTGTTTATTGATCACACATTGAGGTTCATCTTTAAGGACAAATACTTTCATTCCGCACCTATAGTATGATGTTAGATACGTGTTCAGTAAATGCAAGTTGTTTCTTGGTCCTTTGCAACTTCAATCTTTTGTTAATGCTCAACAAAGGATTCTATGGATGGAGAGGTGTCATTTGGATTTGTTTTAGTTGATTTTGTTGGCATGAGTGTTTGGGGATGCCGGTTGAGTGTTTTGGATGAGTTTGGGCTAGTTTGGATCGATTAGAACGGTGATTTGTCTGGTCATGTATTTGGTTTTAACTAAAGATATAATTGTTTCAATTGTGATATATTAGTGTGCTTTAACTAATTTATATGCTTGGATTTGATTTATTTAGTTCAAGAGTGTGTTAAAAGGCTTGAAAATCCAAACGACATGGGATTGGGCGCTAATTGAAGAAAAACCAATACATGCGAGATCTATTGCTATTTAACGATTTTATATACGTTATTCTTTTCCCTTGTATCATGTAAAGCTTTTGAGAATACTTAAATGCACAAATGTGTACTCGCACACATTTTGGAGTGAAATACAAGCAAAATATAATTTACTTGGTCGTGTGATAGTGATTTGATTTCTTGTTTATTGATCACACATTGAGGTTCATCTTTAAGGACAAATACTTTCATTCCGCACCTATAGTATGATGTTAGATACGTGTTCAGTAAATGCAAGTTGTTTCTTGGTCCTTTGCAACTTCAATCTTTTGTTAATGCTCAACAAAGGATTCTATGGATGGAGAGGTGTCATTTGGATTTGTTTTAGTTGATTTTGTTGGCATGAGTGTTTGGGGATGCCGGTTGAGTGTTTTGGATGAGTTTGGGCTAGTTTGGATCGATTAGAACGGTGATTTGTCTGGTCATGTATTTGGTTTTAACTAAAGATATAATTGTTTCAATTGTGATATATTAGTGTGCTTTAACTAATTTATATGCTTGGATTTGATTTATTTAGTTCAAGAGTGTGTTAAAAGGCTTGAAAATCCAAACGACATGGGATTGGGCGCTAATTGAAGAAAAACCAATACATGCGAGATCTATTGCTATTTAACGATTTTATATACGTTATTCTTTTCCCTTGTATCATGTAAAGCTTTTGAGAATACTTAAATGCACAAATGTGTACTCGCACACATTTTGGAGTGAAATACAAGCAAAATATAATTTACTTGGTCGTGTGATAGTGATTTGATTTCTTGTTTATTGATCACACATTGAGGTTCATCTTTAAGGACAAATACTTTCATTCCGCACCTATAGTATGATGTTAGATACGTGTTCAGTAAATGCAAGTTGTTTCTTGGTCCTTTGCAACTTCAATCTTTTGTTAATGCTCAACAAAGGATTCTATGGATGGAGAGGTGTCATTTGGATTTGTTTTAGTTGATTTTGTTGGCATGAGTGTTTGGGGATGCCGGTTGAGTGTTTTGGATGAGTTTGGGCTAGTTTGGATCGATTAGAACGGTGATTTGTCTGGTCATGTATTTGGTTTTAACTAAAGATATAATTGTTTCAATTGTGATATATTAGTGTGCTTTAACTAATTTATATGCTTGGATTTGATTTATTTAGTTCAAGAGTGTGTTAAAAGGCTTGAAAATCCAAACGACATGGGATTGGGCGCTAATTGAAGAAAAACCAATACATGCGAGATCTATTGCTATTTAACGATTTTATATACGTTATTCTTTTCCCTTGTATCATGTAAAGCTTTTGAGAATACTTAAATGCACAAATGTGTACTCGCACACATTTTGGAGTGAAATACAAGCAAAATATAATTTACTTGGTCGTGTGATAGTGATTTGATTTCTTGTTTATTGATCACACATTGAGGTTCATCTTTAAGGACAAATACTTTCATTCCGCACCTATAGTATGATGTTAGATACGTGTTCAGTAAATGCAAGTTGTTTCTTGGTCCTTTGCAACTTCAATCTTTTGTTAATGCTCAACAAAGGATTCTATGGATGGAGAGGTGTCATTTGGATTTGTTTTAGTTGATTTTGTTGGCATGAGTGTTTGGGGATGCCGGTTGAGTGTTTTGGATGAGTTTGGGCTAGTTTGGATCGATTAGAACGGTGATTTGTCTGGTCATGTATTTGGTTTTAACTAAAGATATAATTGTTTCAATTGTGATATATTAGTGTGCTTTAACTAATTTATATGCTTGGATTTGATTTATTTAGTTCAAGAGTGTGTTAAAAGGCTTGAAAATCCAAACGACATGGGATTGGGCGCTAATTGAAGAAAAACCAATACATGCGAGATCTATTGCTATTTAACGATTTTATATACGTTATTCTTTTCCCTTGTATCATGTAAAGCTTTTGAGAATACTTAAATGCACAAATGTGTACTCGCACACATTTTGGAGTGAAATACAAGCAAAATATAATTTACTTGGTCGTGTGATAGTGATTTGATTTCTTGTTTATTGATCACACATTGAGGTTCATCTTTAAGGACAAATACTTTCATTCCGCACCTATAGTATGATGTTAGATACGTGTTCAGTAAATGCAAGTTGTTTCTTGGTCCTTTGCAACTTCAATCTTTTGTTAATGCTCAACAAAGGATTCTATGGATGGAGAGGTGTCATTTGGATTTGTTTTAGTTGATTTTGTTGGCATGAGTGTTTGGGGATGCCGGTTGAGTGTTTTGGATGAGTTTGGGCTAGTTTGGATCGATTAGAACGGTGATTTGTCTGGTCATGTATTTGGTTTTAACTAAAGATATAATTGTTTCAATTGTGATATATTAGTGTGCTTTAACTAATTTATATGCTTGGATTTGATTTATTTAGTTCAAGAGTGTGTTAAAAGGCTTGAAAATCCAAACGACATGGGATTGGGCGCTAATTGAAGAAAAACCAATACATGCGAGATCTATTGCTATTTAACGATTTTATATACGTTATTCTTTTCCCTTGTATCATGTAAAGCTTTTGAGAATACTTAAATGCACAAATGTGTACTCGCACACATTTTGGAGTGAAATACAAGCAAAATATAATTTACTTGGTCGTGTGATAGTGATTTGATTTCTTGTTTATTGATCACACATTGAGGTTCATCTTTAAGGACAAATACTTTCATTCCGCACCTATAGTATGATGTTAGATACGTGTTCAGTAAATGCAAGTTGTTTCTTGGTCCTTTGCAACTTCAATCTTTTGTTAATGCTCAACAAAGGATTCTATGGATGGAGAGGTGTCATTTGGATTTGTTTTAGTTGATTTTGTTGGCATGAGTGTTTGGGGATGCCGGTTGAGTGTTTTGGATGAGTTTGGGCTAGTTTGGATCGATTAGAACGGTGATTTGTCTGGTCATGTATTTGGTTTTAACTAAAGATATAATTGTTTCAATTGTGATATATTAGTGTGCTTTAACTAATTTATATGCTTGGATTTGATTTATTTAGTTCAAGAGTGTGTTAAAAGGCTTGAAAATCCAAACGACATGGGATTGGGCGCTAATTGAAGAAAAACCAATACATGCGAGATCTATTGCTATTTAACGATTTTATATACGTTATTCTTTTCCCTTGTATCATGTAAAGCTTTTGAGAATACTTAAATGCACAAATGTGTACTCGCACACATTTTGGAGTGAAATACAAGCAAAATATAATTTACTTGGTCGTGTGATAGTGATTTGATTTCTTGTTTATTGATCACACATTGAGGTTCATCTTTAAGGACAAATACTTTCATTCCGCACCTATAGTATGATGTTAGATACGTGTTCAGTAAATGCAAGTTGTTTCTTGGTCCTTTGCAACTTCAATCTTTTGTTAATGCTCAACAAAGGATTCTATGGATGGAGAGGTGTCATTTGGATTTGTTTTAGTTGATTTTGTTGGCATGAGTGTTTGGGGATGCCGGTTGAGTGTTTTGGATGAGTTTGGGCTAGTTTGGATCGATTAGAACGGTGATTTGTCTGGTCATGTATTTGGTTTTAACTAAAGATATAATTGTTTCAATTGTGATATATTAGTGTGCTTTAACTAATTTATATGCTTGGATTTGATTTATTTAGTTCAAGAGTGTGTTAAAAGGCTTGAAAATCCAAACGACATGGGATTGGGCGCTAATTGAAGAAAAACCAATACATGCGAGATCTATTGCTATTTAACGATTTTATATACGTTATTCTTTTCCCTTGTATCATGTAAAGCTTTTGAGAATACTTAAATGCACAAATGTGTACTCGCACACATTTTGGAGTGAAATACAAGCAAAATATAATTTACTTGGTCGTGTGATAGTGATTTGATTTCTTGTTTATTGATCACACATTGAGGTTCATCTTTAAGGACAAATACTTTCATTCCGCACCTATAGTATGATGTTAGATACGTGTTCAGTAAATGCAAGTTGTTTCTTGGTCCTTTGCAACTTCAATCTTTTGTTAATGCTCAACAAAGGATTCTATGGATGGAGAGGTGTCATTTGGATTTGTTTTAGTTGATTTTGTTGGCATGAGTGTTTGGGGATGCCGGTTGAGTGTTTTGGATGAGTTTGGGCTAGTTTGGATCGATTAGAACGGTGATTTGTCTGGTCATGTATTTGGTTTTAACTAAAGATATAATTGTTTCAATTGTGATATATTAGTGTGCTTTAACTAATTTATATGCTTGGATTTGATTTATTTAGTTCAAGAGTGTGTTAAAAGGCTTGAAAATCCAAACGACATGGGATTGGGCGCTAATTGAAGAAAAACCAATACATGCGAGATCTATTGCTATTTAACGATTTTATATACGTTATTCTTTTCCCTTGTATCATGTAAAGCTTTTGAGAATACTTAAATGCACAAATGTGTACTCGCACACATTTTGGAGTGAAATACAAGCAAAATATAATTTACTTGGTCGTGTGATAGTGATTTGATTTCTTGTTTATTGATCACACATTGAGGTTCATCTTTAAGGACAAATACTTTCATTCCGCACCTATAGTATGATGTTAGATACGTGTTCAGTAAATGCAAGTTGTTTCTTGGTCCTTTGCAACTTCAATCTTTTGTTAATGCTCAACAAAGGATTCTATGGATGGAGAGGTGTCATTTGGATTTGTTTTAGTTGATTTTGTTGGCATGAGTGTTTGGGGATGCCGGTTGAGTGTTTTGGATGAGTTTGGGCTAGTTTGGATCGATTAGAACGGTGATTTGTCTGGTCATGTATTTGGTTTTAACTAAAGATATAATTGTTTCAATTGTGATATATTAGTGTGCTTTAACTAATTTATATGCTTGGATTTGATTTATTTAGTTCAAGAGTGTGTTAAAAGGCTTGAAAATCCAAACGACATGGGATTGGGCGCTAATTGAAGAAAAACCAATACATGCGAGATCTATTGCTATTTAACGATTTTATATACGTTATTCTTTTCCCTTGTATCATGTAAAGCTTTTGAGAATACTTAAATGCACAAATGTGTACTCGCACACATTTTGGAGTGAAATACAAGCAAAATATAATTTACTTGGTCGTGTGATAGTGATTTGATTTCTTGTTTATTGATCACACATTGAGGTTCATCTTTAAGGACAAATACTTTCATTCCGCACCTATAGTATGATGTTAGATACGTGTTCAGTAAATGCAAGTTGTTTCTTGGTCCTTTGCAACTTCAATCTTTTGTTAATGCTCAACAAAGGATTCTATGGATGGAGAGGTGTCATTTGGATTTGTTTTAGTTGATTTTGTTGGCATGAGTGTTTGGGGATGCCGGTTGAGTGTTTTGGATGAGTTTGGGCTAGTTTGGATCGATTAGAACGGTGATTTGTCTGGTCATGTATTTGGTTTTAACTAAAGATATAATTGTTTCAATTGTGATATATTAGTGTGCTTTAACTAATTTATATGCTTGGATTTGATTTATTTAGTTCAAGAGTGTGTTAAAAGGCTTGAAAATCCAAACGACATGGGATTGGGCGCTAATTGAAGAAAAACCAATACATGCGAGATCTATTGCTATTTAACGATTTTATATACGTTATTCTTTTCCCTTGTATCATGTAAAGCTTTTGAGAATACTTAAATGCACAAATGTGTACTCGCACACATTTTGGAGTGAAATACAAGCAAAATATAATTTACTTGGTCGTGTGATAGTGATTTGATTTCTTGTTTATTGATCACACATTGAGGTTCATCTTTAAGGACAAATACTTTCATTCCGCACCTATAGTATGATGTTAGATACGTGTTCAGTAAATGCAAGTTGTTTCTTGGTCCTTTGCAACTTCAATCTTTTGTTAATGCTCAACAAAGGATTCTATGGATGGAGAGGTGTCATTTGGATTTGTTTTAGTTGATTTTGTTGGCATGAGTGTTTGGGGATGCCGGTTGAGTGTTTTGGATGAGTTTGGGCTAGTTTGGATCGATTAGAACGGTGATTTGTCTGGTCATGTATTTGGTTTTAACTAAAGATATAATTGTTTCAATTGTGATATATTAGTGTGCTTTAACTAATTTATATGCTTGGATTTGATTTATTTAGTTCAAGAGTGTGTTAAAAGGCTTGAAAATCCAAACGACATGGGATTGGGCGCTAATTGAAGAAAAACCAATACATGCGAGATCTATTGCTATTTAACGATTTTATATACGTTATTCTTTTCCCTTGTATCATGTAAAGCTTTTGAGAATACTTAAATGCACAAATGTGTACTCGCACACATTTTGGAGTGAAATACAAGCAAAATATAATTTACTTGGTCGTGTGATAGTGATTTGATTTCTTGTTTATTGATCACACATTGAGGTTCATCTTTAAGGACAAATACTTTCATTCCGCACCTATAGTATGATGTTAGATACGTGTTCAGTAAATGCAAGTTGTTTCTTGGTCCTTTGCAACTTCAATCTTTTGTTAATGCTCAACAAAGGATTCTATGGATGGAGAGGTGTCATTTGGATTTGTTTTAGTTGATTTTGTTGGCATGAGTGTTTGGGGATGCCGGTTGAGTGTTTTGGATGAGTTTGGGCTAGTTTGGATCGATTAGAACGGTGATTTGTCTGGTCATGTATTTGGTTTTAACTAAAGATATAATTGTTTCAATTGTGATATATTAGTGTGCTTTAACTAATTTATATGCTTGGATTTGATTTATTTAGTTCAAGAGTGTGTTAAAAGGCTTGAAAATCCAAACGACATGGGATTGGGCGCTAATTGAAGAAAAACCAATACATGCGAGATCTATTGCTATTTAACGATTTTATATACGTTATTCTTTTCCCTTGTATCATGTAAAGCTTTTGAGAATACTTAAATGCACAAATGTGTACTCGCACACATTTTGGAGTGAAATACAAGCAAAATATAATTTACTTGGTCGTGTGATAGTGATTTGATTTCTTGTTTATTGATCACACATTGAGGTTCATCTTTAAGGACAAATACTTTCATTCCGCACCTATAGTATGATGTTAGATACGTGTTCAGTAAATGCAAGTTGTTTCTTGGTCCTTTGCAACTTCAATCTTTTGTTAATGCTCAACAAAGGATTCTATGGATGGAGAGGTGTCATTTGGATTTGTTTTAGTTGATTTTGTTGGCATGAGTGTTTGGGGATGCCGGTTGAGTGTTTTGGATGAGTTTGGGCTAGTTTGGATCGATTAGAACGGTGATTTGTCTGGTCATGTATTTGGTTTTAACTAAAGATATAATTGTTTCAATTGTGATATATTAGTGTGCTTTAACTAATTTATATGCTTGGATTTGATTTATTTAGTTCAAGAGTGTGTTAAAAGGCTTGAAAATCCAAACGACATGGGATTGGGCGCTAATTGAAGAAAAACCAATACATGCGAGATCTATTGCTATTTAACGATTTTATATACGTTATTCTTTTCCCTTGTATCATGTAAAGCTTTTGAGAATACTTAAATGCACAAATGTGTACTCGCACACATTTTGGAGTGAAATACAAGCAAAATATAATTTACTTGGTCGTGTGATAGTGATTTGATTTCTTGTTTATTGATCACACATTGAGGTTCATCTTTAAGGACAAATACTTTCATTCCGCACCTATAGTATGATGTTAGATACGTGTTCAGTAAATGCAAGTTGTTTCTTGGTCCTTTGCAACTTCAATCTTTTGTTAATGCTCAACAAAGGATTCTATGGATGGAGAGGTGTCATTTGGATTTGTTTTAGTTGATTTTGTTGGCATGAGTGTTTGGGGATGCCGGTTGAGTGTTTTGGATGAGTTTGGGCTAGTTTGGATCGATTAGAACGGTGATTTGTCTGGTCATGTATTTGGTTTTAACTAAAGATATAATTGTTTCAATTGTGATATATTAGTGTGCTTTAACTAATTTATATGCTTGGATTTGATTTATTTAGTTCAAGAGTGTGTTAAAAGGCTTGAAAATCCAAACGACATGGGATTGGGCGCTAATTGAAGAAAAACCAATACATGCGAGATCTATTGCTATTTAACGATTTTATATACGTTATTCTTTTCCCTTGTATCATGTAAAGCTTTTGAGAATACTTAAATGCACAAATGTGTACTCGCACACATTTTGGAGTGAAATACAAGCAAAATATAATTTACTTGGTCGTGTGATAGTGATTTGATTTCTTGTTTATTGATCACACATTGAGGTTCATCTTTAAGGACAAATACTTTCATTCCGCACCTATAGTATGATGTTAGATACGTGTTCAGTAAATGCAAGTTGTTTCTTGGTCCTTTGCAACTTCAATCTTTTGTTAATGCTCAACAAAGGATTCTATGGATGGAGAGGTGTCATTTGGATTTGTTTTAGTTGATTTTGTTGGCATGAGTGTTTGGGGATGCCGGTTGAGTGTTTTGGATGAGTTTGGGCTAGTTTGGATCGATTAGAACGGTGATTTGTCTGGTCATGTATTTGGTTTTAACTAAAGATATAATTGTTTCAATTGTGATATATTAGTGTGCTTTAACTAATTTATATGCTTGGATTTGATTTATTTAGTTCAAGAGTGTGTTAAAAGGCTTGAAAATCCAAACGACATGGGATTGGGCGCTAATTGAAGAAAAACCAATACATGCGAGATCTATTGCTATTTAACGATTTTATATACGTTATTCTTTTCCCTTGTATCATGTAAAGCTTTTGAGAATACTTAAATGCACAAATGTGTACTCGCACACATTTTGGAGTGAAATACAAGCAAAATATAATTTACTTGGTCGTGTGATAGTGATTTGATTTCTTGTTTATTGATCACACATTGAGGTTCATCTTTAAGGACAAATACTTTCATTCCGCACCTATAGTATGATGTTAGATACGTGTTCAGTAAATGCAAGTTGTTTCTTGGTCCTTTGCAACTTCAATCTTTTGTTAATGCTCAACAAAGGATTCTATGGATGGAGAGGTGTCATTTGGATTTGTTTTAGTTGATTTTGTTGGCATGAGTGTTTGGGGATGCCGGTTGAGTGTTTTGGATGAGTTTGGGCTAGTTTGGATCGATTAGAACGGTGATTTGTCTGGTCATGTATTTGGTTTTAACTAAAGATATAATTGTTTCAATTGTGATATATTAGTGTGCTTTAACTAATTTATATGCTTGGATTTGATTTATTTAGTTCAAGAGTGTGTTAAAAGGCTTGAAAATCCAAACGACATGGGATTGGGCGCTAATTGAAGAAAAACCAATACATGCGAGATCTATTGCTATTTAACGATTTTATATACGTTATTCTTTTCCCTTGTATCATGTAAAGCTTTTGAGAATACTTAAATGCACAAATGTGTACTCGCACACATTTTGGAGTGAAATACAAGCAAAATATAATTTACTTGGTCGTGTGATAGTGATTTGATTTCTTGTTTATTGATCACACATTGAGGTTCATCTTTAAGGACAAATACTTTCATTCCGCACCTATAGTATGATGTTAGATACGTGTTCAGTAAATGCAAGTTGTTTCTTGGTCCTTTGCAACTTCAATCTTTTGTTAATGCTCAACAAAGGATTCTATGGATGGAGAGGTGTCATTTGGATTTGTTTTAGTTGATTTTGTTGGCATGAGTGTTTGGGGATGCCGGTTGAGTGTTTTGGATGAGTTTGGGCTAGTTTGGATCGATTAGAACGGTGATTTGTCTGGTCATGTATTTGGTTTTAACTAAAGATATAATTGTTTCAATTGTGATATATTAGTGTGCTTTAACTAATTTATATGCTTGGATTTGATTTATTTAGTTCAAGAGTGTGTTAAAAGGCTTGAAAATCCAAACGACATGGGATTGGGCGCTAATTGAAGAAAAACCAATACATGCGAGATCTATTGCTATTTAACGATTTTATATACGTTATTCTTTTCCCTTGTATCATGTAAAGCTTTTGAGAATACTTAAATGCACAAATGTGTACTCGCACACATTTTGGAGTGAAATACAAGCAAAATATAATTTACTTGGTCGTGTGATAGTGATTTGATTTCTTGTTTATTGATCACACATTGAGGTTCATCTTTAAGGACAAATACTTTCATTCCGCACCTATAGTATGATGTTAGATACGTGTTCAGTAAATGCAAGTTGTTTCTTGGTCCTTTGCAACTTCAATCTTTTGTTAATGCTCAACAAAGGATTCTATGGATGGAGAGGTGTCATTTGGATTTGTTTTAGTTGATTTTGTTGGCATGAGTGTTTGGGGATGCCGGTTGAGTGTTTTGGATGAGTTTGGGCTAGTTTGGATCGATTAGAACGGTGATTTGTCTGGTCATGTATTTGGTTTTAACTAAAGATATAATTGTTTCAATTGTGATATATTAGTGTGCTTTAACTAATTTATATGCTTGGATTTGATTTATTTAGTTCAAGAGTGTGTTAAAAGGCTTGAAAATCCAAACGACATGGGATTGGGCGCTAATTGAAGAAAAACCAATACATGCGAGATCTATTGCTATTTAACGATTTTATATACGTTATTCTTTTCCCTTGTATCATGTAAAGCTTTTGAGAATACTTAAATGCACAAATGTGTACTCGCACACATTTTGGAGTGAAATACAAGCAAAATATAATTTACTTGGTCGTGTGATAGTGATTTGATTTCTTGTTTATTGATCACACATTGAGGTTCATCTTTAAGGACAAATACTTTCATTCCGCACCTATAGTATGATGTTAGATACGTGTTCAGTAAATGCAAGTTGTTTCTTGGTCCTTTGCAACTTCAATCTTTTGTTAATGCTCAACAAAGGATTCTATGGATGGAGAGGTGTCATTTGGATTTGTTTTAGTTGATTTTGTTGGCATGAGTGTTTGGGGATGCCGGTTGAGTGTTTTGGATGAGTTTGGGCTAGTTTGGATCGATTAGAACGGTGATTTGTCTGGTCATGTATTTGGTTTTAACTAAAGATATAATTGTTTCAATTGTGATATATTAGTGTGCTTTAACTAATTTATATGCTTGGATTTGATTTATTTAGTTCAAGAGTGTGTTAAAAGGCTTGAAAATCCAAACGACATGGGATTGGGCGCTAATTGAAGAAAAACCAATACATGCGAGATCTATTGCTATTTAACGATTTTATATACGTTATTCTTTTCCCTTGTATCATGTAAAGCTTTTGAGAATACTTAAATGCACAAATGTGTACTCGCACACATTTTGGAGTGAAATACAAGCAAAATATAATTTACTTGGTCGTGTGATAGTGATTTGATTTCTTGTTTATTGATCACACATTGAGGTTCATCTTTAAGGACAAATACTTTCATTCCGCACCTATAGTATGATGTTAGATACGTGTTCAGTAAATGCAAGTTGTTTCTTGGTCCTTTGCAACTTCAATCTTTTGTTAATGCTCAACAAAGGATTCTATGGATGGAGAGGTGTCATTTGGATTTGTTTTAGTTGATTTTGTTGGCATGAGTGTTTGGGGATGCCGGTTGAGTGTTTTGGATGAGTTTGGGCTAGTTTGGATCGATTAGAACGGTGATTTGTCTGGTCATGTATTTGGTTTTAACTAAAGATATAATTGTTTCAATTGTGATATATTAGTGTGCTTTAACTAATTTATATGCTTGGATTTGATTTATTTAGTTCAAGAGTGTGTTAAAAGGCTTGAAAATCCAAACGACATGGGATTGGGCGCTAATTGAAGAAAAACCAATACATGCGAGATCTATTGCTATTTAACGATTTTATATACGTTATTCTTTTCCCTTGTATCATGTAAAGCTTTTGAGAATACTTAAATGCACAAATGTGTACTCGCACACATTTTGGAGTGAAATACAAGCAAAATATAATTTACTTGGTCGTGTGATAGTGATTTGATTTCTTGTTTATTGATCACACATTGAGGTTCATCTTTAAGGACAAATACTTTCATTCCGCACCTATAGTATGATGTTAGATACGTGTTCAGTAAATGCAAGTTGTTTCTTGGTCCTTTGCAACTTCAATCTTTTGTTAATGCTCAACAAAGGATTCTATGGATGGAGAGGTGTCATTTGGATTTGTTTTAGTTGATTTTGTTGGCATGAGTGTTTGGGGATGCCGGTTGAGTGTTTTGGATGAGTTTGGGCTAGTTTGGATCGATTAGAACGGTGATTTGTCTGGTCATGTATTTGGTTTTAACTAAAGATATAATTGTTTCAATTGTGATATATTAGTGTGCTTTAACTAATTTATATGCTTGGATTTGATTTATTTAGTTCAAGAGTGTGTTAAAAGGCTTGAAAATCCAAACGACATGGGATTGGGCGCTAATTGAAGAAAAACCAATACATGCGAGATCTATTGCTATTTAACGATTTTATATACGTTATTCTTTTCCCTTGTATCATGTAAAGCTTTTGAGAATACTTAAATGCACAAATGTGTACTCGCACACATTTTGGAGTGAAATACAAGCAAAATATAATTTACTTGGTCGTGTGATAGTGATTTGATTTCTTGTTTATTGATCACACATTGAGGTTCATCTTTAAGGACAAATACTTTCATTCCGCACCTATAGTATGATGTTAGATACGTGTTCAGTAAATGCAAGTTGTTTCTTGGTCCTTTGCAACTTCAATCTTTTGTTAATGCTCAACAAAGGATTCTATGGATGGAGAGTTGTGTCATGAGTGTTTGATGCCGGTTGAGTGTTTTTGAGTTTGGGAGTTTGGATCGATTAGAACGGTGATTTGTCTGGTCATGTATTTGGTTTTAACTAAAGATATAATTGTTTCAATTGTGATATATTAGTGTGCTTTAACTAATTTATATGCTTGGATTTGATTTATTTAGTTCAAGAGTGTGTTAAAAGGCTTGAAAATCCAAACGACATGGGATTGGGCGCTAATTGAAGAAAAACCAATACATGCGAGATCTATTGCTATTTAACGATTTTATATACGTTATTCTTTTCCCTTGTATCATGTAAAGCTTTTGAGAATACTTAAATGCACAAATGTGTACTCGCACACATTTTGGAGTGAAATACAAGCAAAATATAATTTACTTGGTCGTGTGATAGTGATTTGATTTCTTGTTTATTGATCACACATTGAGGTTCATCTTTAAGGACAAATACTTTCATTCCGCACCTATAGTATGATGTTAGATACGTGTTCAGTAAATGCAAGTTGTTTCTTGGTCCTTTGCAACTTCAATCTTTTGTTAATGCTCAACAAAGGATTCTATGGATGGAGAGGTGTCATTTGGATTTGTTTTAGTTGATTTTGTTGGCATGAGTGTTTGGGGATGCCGGTTGAGTGTTTTGGATGAGTTTGGGCTAGTTTGGATCGATTAGAACGGTGATTTGTCTGGTCATGTATTTGGTTTTAACTAAAGATATAATTGTTTCAATTGTGATATATTAGTGTGCTTTAACTAATTTATATGCTTGGATTTGATTTATTTAGTTCAAGAGTGTGTTAAAAGGCTTGAAAATCCAAACGACATGGGATTGGGCGCTAATTGAAGAAAAACCAATACATGCGAGATCTATTGCTATTTAACGATTTTATATACGTTATTCTTTTCCCTTGTATCATGTAAAGCTTTTGAGAATACTTAAATGCACAAATGTGTACTCGCACACATTTTGGAGTGAAATACAAGCAAAATATAATTTACTTGGTCGTGTGATAGTGATTTGATTTCTTGTTTATTGATCACACATTGAGGTTCATCTTTAAGGACAAATACTTTCATTCCGCACCTATAGTATGATGTTAGATACGTGTTCAGTAAATGCAAGTTGTTTCTTGGTCCTTTGCAACTTCAATCTTTTGTTAATGCTCAACAAAGGATTCTATGGATGGAGAGGTGTCATTTGGATTTGTTTTAGTTGATTTTGTTGGCATGAGTGTTTGGGGATGCCGGTTGAGTGTTTTGGATGAGTTTGGGCTAGTTTGGATCGATTAGAACGGTGATTTGTCTGGTCATGTATTTGGTTTTAACTAAAGATATAATTGTTTCAATTGTGATATATTAGTGTGCTTTAACTAATTTATATGCTTGGATTTGATTTATTTAGTTCAAGAGTGTGTTAAAAGGCTTGAAAATCCAAACGACATGGGATTGGGCGCTAATTGAAGAAAAACCAATACATGCGAGATCTATTGCTATTTAACGATTTTATATACGTTATTCTTTTCCCTTGTATCATGTAAAGCTTTTGAGAATACTTAAATGCACAAATGTGTACTCGCACACATTTTGGAGTGAAATACAAGCAAAATATAATTTACTTGGTCGTGTGAGTGATTTGATTTCTTGTTTATTGATCACACATTGAGGTTCATCTTTAAGGACAAATACTTTCATTCCGCACCTATAGTATGATGTTAGATACGTGTTCAGTAAATGCAAGTTGTTTCTTGGTCCTTTGCAACTTCAATCTTTTGTTAATGCTCAACAAAGGATTCTATGGATGGAGAGGTGTCATTTGGATTTGTTTTAGTTGATTTTGTTGGCATGAGTGTTTGGGGATGCCGGTTGAGTGTTTTGGATGAGTTTGGGCTAGTTTGGATCGATTAGAACGGTGATTTGTCTGGTCATGTATTTGGTTTTAACTAAAGATATAATTGTTTCAATTGTGATATATTAGTGTGCTTTAACTAATTTATATGCTTGGATTTGATTTATTTAGTTCAAGAGTGTGTTAAAAGGCTTGAAAATCCAAACGACATGGGATTGGGCGCTAATTGAAGAAAAACCAATACATGCGAGATCTATTGCTATTTAACGATTTTATATACGTTATTCTTTTCCCTTGTATCATGTAAAGCTTTTGAGAATACTTAAATGCACAAATGTGTACTCGCACACATTTTGGAGTGAAATACAAGCAAATAAAATTTACTTGGTCGTGTGATAGTGATTTGATTTCTTGTTTATTGATCACACATTGAGGTTCATCTTTAAGGACAAATACTTTCATTCCGCACCTATAGTATGATGTTAGATACGTGTTCAGTAAATGCAAGTTGTTTCTTGGTCCTTTGCAACTTCAATCTTTTGTTAATGCTCAACAAAGGATTCTATGGATGGAGAGGTGTCATTTGGATTTGTTTTAGTTGATTTTGTTGGCATGAGTGTTTGGGGATGCCGGTTGAGTGTTTTGGATGAGTTTGGGCTAGTTTGGATCGATTAGAACGGTGATTTGTCTGGTCATGTATTTGGTTTTAACTAAAGATATAATTGTTTCAATTGTGATATATTAGTGTGCTTTAACTAATTTATATGCTTGGATTTGATTTATTTAGTTCAAGAGTGTGTTAAAAGGCTTGAAAATCCAAACGACATGGGATTGGGCGCTAATTGAAGAAAAACCAATACATGCGAGATCTATTGCTATTTAACGATTTTATATACGTTATTCTTTTCCCTTGTATCATGTAAAGCTTTTGAGAATACTTAAATGCACAAATGTGTACTCGCACACATTTTGGAGTGAAATACAAGCAAAATATAATTTACTTGGTCGTGTGATAGTGATTTGATTTCTTGTTTATTGATCACACATTGAGGTTCATCTTTAAGGACAAATACTTTCATTCCGCACCTATAGTATGATGTTAGATACGTGTTCAGTAAATGCAAGTTGTTTCTTGGTCCTTTGCAACTTCAATCTTTTGTTAATGCTCAACAAAGGATTCTATGGATGGAGAGGTGTCATTTGGATTTGTTTTAGTTGATTTTGTTGGCATGAGTGTTTGGGGATGCCGGTTGAGTGTTTTGGATGAGTTTGGGCTAGTTTGGATCGATTAGAACGGTGATTTGTCTGGTCATGTATTTGGTTTTAACTAAAGATATAATTGTTTCAATTGTGATATATTAGTGTGCTTTAACTAATTTATATGCTTGGATTTGATTTATTTAGTTCAAGAGTGTGTTAAAAGGCTTGAAAATCCAAACGACATGGGATTGGGCGCTAATTGAAGAAAAACCAATACATGCGAGATCTATTGCTATTTAACGATTTTATATACGTTATTCTTTTCCCTTGTATCATGTAAAGCTTTTGAGAATACTTAAATGCACAAATGTGTACTCGCACACATTTTGGAGTGAAATACAAGCAAAATATAATTTACTTGGTCGTGTGATGGTGATTTGATTTCTTGTTTATTGATCACACATTGAGGTTCATCTTTAAGGACAAATACTTTCATTCCGCACCTATAGTATGATGTTAGATACGTGTTCAGTAAATGCAAGTTGTTTCTTGGTCCTTTGCAACTTCAATCTTTTGTTAATGCTCAACAAAGGATTCTATGGATGGAGAGGTGTCATTTGGATTTGTTTTAGTTGATTTTGTTGGCATGAGTGTTTGGGGATGCCGGTTGAGTGTTTTGGATGAGTTTGGGCTAGTTTGGATCGATTAGAACGGTGATTTGTCTTGTCATGTATTTGGTTTTAACTAAAGATATAATTGTTTCAATTGTGATATATTAGTGTGCTTTAACTAATTTATATGCTTGGATTTGATTTATTTAGTTCAAGAGTGTGTTAAAAGGCTTGAAAATCCAAACGACATGGGATTGGGCGCTAATTGAAGAAAAACCAATACATGCGAGATCTATTGCTATTTAACGATTTTATATACGTTATTCTTTTCCCTTTTATCATGTAAAGCTTTTGAGAATACTTAAATGCACAAATGTGTACTCGCACACATTTTGGAGTGAAATACAAGCAAAATATAATTTACTTGGTCGTGTGATGGTGATTTGATTTCTTGTTTATTGATCACACATTGAGGTTCATCTTTAAGGACAAATACTTTCATTCCGCACCTATAGTATGATGTTAGATACGTGTTCAGTAAATGCAAGTTGTTTCTTGGTCCTTTGCAACTTCAATCTTTTGTTAATGCTCAACAAAGGATTCTATGGATGGAGAGGTGTCATTTGGATTTGTTTTAGTTGATTTTGTTGGCATGAGTGTTTGGGGATGCCGGTTGAGTGTTTTGGATGAGTTTGGGCTAGTTTGGATCGATTAGAACGGTGATTTGTCTGGTCATGTATTTGGTTTTAACTAAAGATATAATTGTTTCAATTGTGATATATTAGTGTGCTTTAACTAATTTATATGCTTGGATTTGATTTATTTAGTTCAAGAGTGTGTTAAAAGGCTTGAAAATCCAAACGACATGGGATTGGGCGCTAATTGAAGAAAAACCAATACATGCGAGATCTATTGCTATTTAACGATTTTATATACGTTATTCTTTTCCCTTGTATCATGTAAAGCTTTTGAGAATACTTAAATGCACAAATGTGTACTCGCACACATTTTGGAGTGAAATACAAGCAAAATATAATTTACTTGGTCGTGTGATAGTGATTTGATTTCTTGTTTATTGATCACACATTGAGGTTCATCTTTAAGGACAAATACTTTCATTCCGCACCTATAGTATGATGTTAGATACGTGTTCAGTAAATGCAAGTTGTTTCTTGGTCCTTTGCAACTTCAATCTTTTGTTAATGCTCAACAAAGGATTCTATGGATGGAGAGGTGTCATTTGGATTTGTTTTAGTTGATTTTGTTGGCATGAGTGTTTGGGGATGCCGGTTGAGTGTTTTGGATGAGTTTGGGCTAGTTTGGATCGATTAGAACGGTGATTTGTCTGGTCATGTATTTGGTTTTAACTAAAGATATAATTGTTTCAATTGTGATATATTAGTGTGCTTTAACTAATTTATATGCTTGGATTTGATTTATTTAGTTCAAGAGTGTGTTAAAAGGCTTGAAAATCCAAACGACATGGGATTGGGCGCTAATTGAAGAAAAACCAATACATGCGAGATCTATTGCTATTTAACGATTTTATATACGTTATTCTTTTCCCTTGTATCATGTAAAGCTTTTGAGAATACTTAAATGCACAAATGTGTACTCGCACACATTTTGCAGTGAAATACAAGCAAAATATAATTTACTTGGTCGTGTGATGGTGATTTGATTTCTTGTTTATTGATCACACATTGAGGTTCATCTTTAAGGACAAATACTTTCATTCCGCACCTATAGTATGATGTTAGATACGTGTTCAGTAAATGCAAGTTGTTTCTTGGTCCTTTGCAACTTCAATCTTTTGTTAATGCTCAACAAAGGATTCTATGGATGGAGAGGTGTCATTTGGATTTGTTTTAGTTGATTTTGTTGGCATGAGTGTTTGGGGATGCCGGTTGAGTGTTTTGGATGAGTTTGGGCTAGTTTGGATCGATTAGAACGGTGATTTGTCTGGTCATGTATTTGGTTTTAACTAAAGATATAATTGTTTCAATTGTGATATATTAGTGTGCTTTAACTAATTTATATGCTTGGATTTGATTTATTTAGTTCAAGAGTGTGTTAAAAGGCTTGAAAATCCAAACGACATGGGATTGGGCGCTAATTGAAGAAAAACCAATACATGCGAGATCTATTGCTATTTAACGATTTTATATACGTTATTCTTTTCCCTTGTATCATGTAAAGCTTTTGAGAATACTTAAATGCACAAATGTGTACTCGCACACATTTTGGAGTGAAATACAAGCAAAATATAATTTACTTGGTCGTGTGATGGTGATTTGATTTCTTGTTTATTGATCACACATTGAGGTTCATCTTTAAGGACAAATACTTTCATTCCGCACCTATAGTATGATGTTAGATACGTGTTCAGTAAATGCAAGTTGTTTCTTGGTCCTTTGCAACTTCAATCTTTTGTTAATGCTCAACAAAGGATTCTATGGATGGAGAGGTGTCATTTGGATTTGTTTTAGTTGATTTTGTTGGCATGAGTGTTTGGGGATGCCGGTTGAGTGTTTTGGATGAGTTTGGGCTAGTTTGGATCGATTAGAACGGTGATTTGTCTGGTCATGTATTTGGTTTTAACTAAAGATATAATTGTTTCATTTATGATATATTAGTGTGCTTTAACTAATTTATATGCTTGGATTTGATTTATTTAGTTCAAGAGTGTGTTAAAAGGCTTGAAAATCCAAACGACATGGGATTGGGCGCTAATTGAAGAAAAACCAATACATGCGAGATCTATTGCTATTTAACGATTTTATATACGTTATTCTTTTCCCTTGTATCATGTAAAGCTTTTGAGAATACTTAAATGCACAAATGTGTACTCGCACACATTTTGGAGTGAAATACAAGCAAAATATAATTTACTTGGTCGTGTGATGGTGATTTGATTTCTTGTTTATTGATCACACATTGAGGTTCATCTTTAAGGACAAATACTTTCATTCCGCACCTATAGTATGATGTTAGATACGTGTTCAGTAAATGCAAGTTGTTTCTTGGTCCTTTGCAACTTCAATCTTTTGTTAATGCTCAACAAAGGATTCTATGGATGGAGAGGTGTCATTTGGATTTGTTTTAGTTGATTTTGTTGGCATGAGTGTTTGGGGATGCCGGTTGAGTGTTTTGGATGAGTTTGGGCTAGTTTGGATCGATTAGAACGGTGATTTGTCTGGTCATGTATTTGGTTTTAACTAAAGATATAATTGTTTCAATTGTGATATATTAGTGTGCTTTAACTAATTTATATGCTTGGATTTGATTTATTTAGTTCAAGAGTGTGTTAAAAGGCTTGAAAATCCAAACGACATGGGATTGGGCGCTAATTGAAGAAAAACCAATACATGCGAGATCTATTGCTATTTAACGATTTTATATACGTTATTCTTTTCCCTTGTATCATGTAAAGCTTTTGAGAATACTTAAATGCACAAATGTGTACTCGCACACATTTTGGAGTGAAATACAAGCAAAATATAATTTACTTGGTCGTGTGATAGTGATTTGATTTCTTGTTTATTGATCACACATTGAGGTTCATCTTTAAGGACAAATACTTTCATTCCGCACCTATAGTATGATGTTAGATACGTGTTCAGTAAATGCAAGTTGTTTCTTGGTCCTTTGCAACTTCAATCTTTTGTTAATGCTCAACAAAGGATTCTATGGATGGAGAGGTGTCATTTGGATTTGTTTTAGTTGATTTTGTTGGCATGAGTGTTTGGGGATGCCGGTTGAGTGTTTTGGATGAGTTTGGGCTAGTTTGGATCGATTAGAACGGTGATTTGTCTGGTCATGTATTTGGTTTTAACTAAAGATATAATTGTTTCAATTGTGATATATTAGTGTGCTTTAACTAATTTATATGCTTGGATTTGATTTATTTAGTTCAAGAGTGTGTTAAAAGGCTTGAAAATCCAAACGACATGGGATTGGGTGCTAATTGAAGAAAAACCAATACATGCGAGATCTATTGCTATTTAACGATTTTTATACGTTATTCTTTTCCCTTGTATCATGTAAAGCTTTTGAGAATACTTAAATGCACAAATGTGTACTCGCACACATTTTGGAGTGAAATACAAGCAAAATATAATTTACTTGGTCGTGTGATGGTGATTTGATTTCTTGTTTATTGATCACACATTGAGGTTCATCTTTAAGGACAAATACTTTCATTCCGCACCTATAGTATGATGTTAGATACGTGTTCAGTAAATGCAAGTTGTTTCTTGGTCCTTTGCAACTTCAATCTTTTGTTAATGCTCAACAAAGGATTCTATGGATGGAGAGGTGTCATTTGGATTTGTTTTAGTTGATTTTGTTGGCATGAGTGTTTGGGGATGCCGGTTGAGTGTTTTGGATGAGTTTGGGCTAGTTTGGATCGATTAGAACGGTGATTTGTCTGGTCATGTATTTGGTTTTAACTAAAGATATAATTGTTTCAATTGTGATATATTAGTGTGCTTTAACTAATTTATATGCTTGGATTTGATTTATTTAGTTCAAGAGTGTGTTAAAAGGCTTGAAAATCCAAACGACATGGGATTGGGCGCTAATTGAAGAAAAACCAATACATGCGAGATCTATTGCTATTTAACGATTTTATATACGTTATTCTTTTCCCTTGTATCATGTAAAGCTTTTGAGAATACTTAAATGCACAAATGTGTACTCGCACACATTTTGGAGTGAAATACAAGCAAAATATAATTTACTTGGTCGTGTGATAGTGATTTGATTTCTTGTTTATTGATCACACATTGAGGTTCATCTTTAAGGACAAATACTTTCATTCCGCACCTATAGTATGATGTTAGATACGTGTTCAGTAAATGCAAGTTGTTTCTTGGTCCTTTGCAACTTCAATCTTTTGTTAATGCTCAACAAAGGATTCTATGGATGGAGAGGTGTCATTTGGATTTGTTTTAGTTGATTTTGTTGGCATGAGTGTTTGGGGATGCCGGTTGAGTGTTTTGGATGAGTTTGGGCTAGTTTGGATTGATTAGAACGGTGATTTGTCTTGTCATGTATTTGGTTTTAACTAAAGATATAATTGTTTCAATTGTGATATATTAGTGTGCTTTAACTAATTTATATGCTTGGATTTGATTTATTTAGTTCAAGAGTGTGTTAAAAGGCTTGAAAATCCAAACGACATGGGATTGGGCGCTAATTGAAGAAAAACCAATACATGCGAGATCTATTGCTATTTAACGATTTTATATACGTTATTCTTTTCCCTTGTATCATGTAAAGCTTTTGAGAATACTTAAATGCACAAATGTGTACTCGCACACATTTTGGAGTGAAATACAAGCAAAATATAATTTACTTGGTCGTATGATGGTGATTTGATTTCTTGTTTATTGATCACATATTAAGGTTCATCTTTAAGGACAAATACTTTCATTCCGCACCTATAGTATGATGTTAGATACGTGTTCAGTAAATGCAAGTTGTTTCTTGGTCCTTTGCAACTTCAATCTTTTGTTAATGCTCAACAAAGGATTCTATGGATGGAGAGGTGTCATTTGGATTTGTTTTAGTTGATTTTGTTGGCATGAGTGTTTGGGGATGCCGGTTGAGTGTTTTGGATGAGTTTGGGCTAGTTTGGAACGATTAGAACGGTGATTTGTCTGGTCATGTATTTGGTTTTAACTAAAGATATAATTGTTTCATTTATGATATATTAGTGTGCTTTAACTAATTTATATGCTTGGATTTGATTTATTTAGTTCAAGAGTGTGTTAAAAGGCTTGAAAATCCAAACGACATGGGATTGGGGCTAATTGAAGAAAAACCAATACATGCGAGATCTATTGCTATTTAACGATTTTATATACGTTATTCTTTTCCCTTGTATCATGTAAAGCTTTTGAGAATACTTAAATGCACAAATGTGTACTCGCACACATTTTGGAGTGAAATACAAGCAAAATATAATTTACTTGGTCGTGTGATGGTGATTTGATTTCTTGTTTATTGATCACACATTGAGGTTCATCTTTAAGGACAAATACTTTCATTCCGCACCTATAGTATGATGTTAGATACGTGTTCAGTAAATGCAAGTTGTTTCTTGGTCCTTTGCAACTTCAATCTTTTGTTAATGCTCAACAAAGGATTCTATGGATGGAGAGGTGTCATTTGGATTTGTTTTAGTTGATTTTGTTGGCATGAGTGTTTGGGGATGCCGGTTGAGTGTTTTGGATGAGTTTGGGATAGTTTGGATCGATTAGAACGGTGATTTGTCTGGTCATGTATTTGGTTTTAACTAAAGATATAATTGTTTCAATTGTGATATATTAGTGTGCTTTAACTAATTTACATGCTTGGATTTGATTTATTTAGTTCAAGAGTGTGTTAAAAGGCTTGAAAATCCAAACGACATGGGATTGGGCGCTAATTGAAGAAAAACCAATACATGCGAGATCTATTGCTATTTAACGATTTTATATACGTTATTCTTTTCCCTTGTATCATGTAAAGCTTTTGAGAATACTTAAATGCACAAATGTGTACTCGCACACATTTTGCAGTGAAATACAAGCAAAATATAATTTACTTGGTCGTGTGATAGTGATTTGATTTCTTGTTTATTGATCACACATTGAGGTTCATCTTTAAGGACAAATACTTTCATTCCGCACCTATAGTATGATGTTAGATACGTGTTCAGTAAATGCAAGTTGTTTCTTGGTCCTTTGCAACTTCAATCTTTTGTTAATGCTCAACAAAGGATTCTATGGATGGAGAGGTGTCATTTGGATTTGTTTTAGTTGATTTTGTTGGCATGAGTGTTTGGGGATGCCGGTTGAGTGTTTTGGATGAGTTTTGGCTAGTTTGGATCGATTAGAACGGTGATTTGTCTGGTCATGTATTTGGTTTTAACTAAAGATATAATTGTTTCAATTGTGATATATTAGTGTGCTTTAACTAATTTATATGCTTGGATTTGATTTATTTAGTTCAAGAGTGTGTTAAAAGGCTTGAAAATCCAAACGACATGGGATTGGGTGCTAATTGAAGAAAAACCAATACATGCGAGATCTATTGCTATTTAACGATTTTATATACGTTATTCTTTTCCCTTTTATCATGTAAAGCTTTTGAGAATACTTAAATGCACAAATGTGTACTCGCACACATTTTGGAGTGAAATACAAGCAAAATATAATTTACTTGGTCGTGTGATGGTGATTTGATTTCTTGTTTATTGATCACACATTGAGGTTCATCTTTAAGGACAAATACTTTCATTCCGCACCTATAGTATGATGTTAGATACGTGTTCAGTAAATGCAAGTTGTTTCTTGGTCCTTTGCAACTTCAATCTTTTGTTAATGCTCAACAAAGGATTCTATGGATGGAGAGGTGTCATTTGGATTTGTTTTAGTTGATTTTGTTGGCATGAGTGTTTGGGGATGCCGGTTGAGTGTTTTGGATGAGTTTGGGCTAGTTTGGATCGATTAGAACGGTGATTTGTCTGGTCATGTATTTGGTTTTAACTAAAGATATAATTGTTTCAATTGTGATATATTAGTGTGCTTTAACTAATTTATATGCTTGGATTTGATTTATTTAGTTCAAGAGTGTGTTAAAAGGCTTGAAAATCCAAACGACATGGGATTGGGCGCTAATTGAAGAAAAACCAATACATGCGAGATCTATTGCTATTTAACGATTTTATATACGTTATTCTTTTCCCTTGTATCATGTAAAGCTTTTGAGAATACTTAAATGCACAAATGTGTACTCGCACACATTTTGCAGTGAAATACAAGCAAAATATAATTTACTTGGTCGTGTGATAGTGATTTGATTTCTTGTTTATTGATCACATATTGAGGTTCATCTTTAAGGACAAATACTTTCATTCCGCACCTATAGTATGATGTTAGATACGTGTTCAGTAAATGCAAGTTGTTTCTTGGTCCTTTGCAACTTCAATCTTTTGTTAATGCTCAACAAAGGATTCTATGGATGGAGAGGTGTCATTTGGATTTGTTTTAGTTGATTTTGTTGGCATGAGTGTTTGGGGATGCCGGTTGAGTGTTTTGGATGAGTTTGGGCTAGTTTGGATCGATTAGAACGGTGATTTGTCTGGTCATGTATTTGGTTTTAACTAAAGATATAATTGTTTCATTTATGATATATTAGTGTGCTTTAACTAATTTATATGCTTGGATTTGATTTATTTAGTTCAAGAGTGTGTTAAAAGGCTTGAAAATCCAAACGACATGGGATTGGGCGCTAATTGAAGAAAAACCAATACATGCGAGATCTATTGCTATTTAACGATTTTTATACGTTATTCTTTTCCCTTTATCATGTAAAGCTTTTGAGAATACTTAAATGCACAAATGTGTACTCGCACACATTTTGGAGTGAAATACAAGCAAAATATAATTTACTTGGTCGTGTGATAGTGATTTGATTTCTTGTTTATTGATCACACATTGAGGTTCATCTTTAAGGACAAATACTTTCATTCCGCACCTATAGTATGATGTTAGATACGTGTTCAGTAAATGCAAGTTGTTTCTTGGTCCTTTGCAACTTCAATCTTTTGTTAATGCTCAACAAAGGATTCTATGGATGGAGAGGTGTCATTTGGATTTGTTTTAGTTGATTTTGTTGGCATGAGTGTTTGGGGATGCCGGTTGAGTGTTTTGGATGAGTTTGGGCTAGTTTGGATCGATTAGAACGGTGATTTGTCTGGTCATGTATTTGGTTTTAACTAAAGATATAATTGTTTCAATTGTGATATATTAGTGTGCTTTAACTAATTTATATGCTTGGATTTGATTTATTTAGTTCAAGAGTGTGTTAAAAGGCTTGAAAATCCAAACGACATGGGATTGGGCGCTAATTGAAGAAAAACCAATACATGCGAGATCTATTGCTATTTAACGATTTTATATACGTTATTCTTTTCCCTTGTATCATGTAAAGCTTTTGAGAATACTTAAATGCACAAATGTGTACTCGCACACATTTTGCAGTGAAATACAAGCAAAATATAATTTACTTGGTCGTGTGATGGTGATTTGATTTCTTGTTTATTGATCACACATTGAGGTTCATCTTTAAGGACAAATACTTTCATTCCGCACCTATAGTATGATGTTAGATACGTGTTCAGTAAATGCAAGTTGTTTCTTGGTCCTTTGCAACTTCAATCTTTTGTTAATGCTCAACAAAGGATTCTATGGATGGAGAGGTGTCATTTGGATTTGTTTTAGTTGATTTTGTTGGCATGAGTGTTTGGGGATGCCGGTTGAGTGTTTTGGATGAGTTTGGGCTAGTTTGGATCGATTAGAACGGTGATTTGTCTGGTCATGTATTTGGTTTTAACTAAAGATATAATTGTTTCATTATGATATATTAGTGTGCTTTAACTAATTTATATGCTTGGATTTGATTTATTTAGTTCAAGAGTGTGTTAAAAGGCTTGAAAATCCAAACGACATGGGATTGGGTGCTAATTGAAGAAAAACCAATACATGCGAGATCTATTGCTATTTAACGATTTTATATACGTTATTCTTTTCCCTTTATCATGTAAAGCTTTTGAGAATACTTAAATGCACAAATGTGTACTCGCACACATTTTGGAGTGAAATACAAGCAAAATATAATTTACTTGGTCGTGTGATGGTGATTTGATTTCTTGTTTATTGATCACACATTGAGGTTCATCTTTAAGGACAAATACTTTCATTCCGCACCTATAGTATGATGTTAGATACGTGTTCAGTAAATGCAAGTTGTTTCTTGGTCCTTTGCAACTTCAATCTTTTGTTAATGCTCAACAAAGGATTCTATGGATGGAGAGGTGTCATTTGGATTTGTTTTAGTTGATTTTGTTGGCATGAGTGTTTGGGGATGCCGGTTGAGTGTTTTGGATGAGTTTGGGCTAGTTTGGATCGATTAGAACGGTGATTTGTCTGGTCATGTATTTGGTTTTAACTAAAGATATAATTGTTTCAATTGTGATATATTAGTGTGCTTTAACTAATTTATATGCTTGGATTTGATTTATTTAGTTCAAGAGTGTGTTAAAAGGCTTGAAAATCCAAACGACATGGGATTGGGCGCTAATTGAAGAAAAACCAATACATGCGAGATCTATTGCTATTTAACGATTTTATATACGTTATTCTTTTCCCTTGTATCATGTAAAGCTTTTGAGAATACTTAAATGCACAAATGTGTACTCGCACACATTTTGCAGTGAAATACAAGCAAAATATAATTTACTTGGTCGTGTAATAGTGATTTGATTTCTTGTTTATTGATCACATATTGAGGTTCATCTTTAAGGACAAATACTTTCATTCCGCACCTATAGTATGATGTTAGATACGTGTTCAGTAAATGCAAGTTGTTTCTTGGTCCTTTGCAACTTCAATCTTTTGTTAATGCTCAACAAAGGATTCTATGGATGGAGAGGTGTCATTTGGATTTGTTTTAGTTGATTTTGTTGGCATGAGTGTTTGGGGATGCCGGTTGAGTGTTTTGGATGAGTTTGGGATAGTTTGGATCGATTAGAACGGTGATTTGTCTGGTCATGTATTTGGTTTTAACTAAAGATATAATTGTTTCATTTATGATATATTAGTGTGCTTTAACTAATTTATATGCTTGGATTTGATTTATTTAGTTCAAGAGTGTGTTAAAAGGCTTGAAAATCCAAACGACATGGGATTGGGTGCTAATTGAAGAAAAACCAATACATGCGAGATCTATTGCTATTTAACGATTTTATATACGTTATTCTTTTCCCTTTTATCATGTAAAGCTTTTGAGAATACTTAAATGCACAAATGTGTACTCGCACACATTTTGGAGTGAAATACAAGCAAAATATAATTTACTTGGTCGTGTGATGGTGATTTGATTTCTTGTTTATTGATCACACATTGAGGTTCATCTTTAAGGACAAATACTTTCATTCCGCACCTATAGTATGATGTTAGATACGTGTTCAGTAAATGCAAGTTGTTTCTTGGTCCTTTGCAACTTCAATCTTTTGTTAATGCTCAACAAAGGATTCTATGGATGGAGAGGTGTCATTTGGATTTGTTTTAGTTGATTTTGTTGGCATGAGTGTTTGGGGATGCCGGTTGAGTGTTTTGGATGAGTTTGGGCTAGTTTGGATCGATTAGAACGGTGATTTGTCTGGTCATGTATTTGGTTTTAACTAAAGATATAATTGTTTCAATTGTGATATATTAGTGTGCTTTAACTAATTTATATGCTTGGATTTGATTTATTTAGTTCAAGAGTGTGTTAAAAGGCTTGAAAATCCAAACGACATGGGATTGGGCGCTAATTGAAGAAAAACCAATACATGCGAGATCTATTGCTATTTAACGATTTTATATACGTTATTCTTTTCCCTTGTATCATGTAAAGCTTTTGAGAATACTTAAATGCACAAATGTGTACTCGCACACATTTTGCAGTGAAATACAAGCAAAATATAATTTACTTGGTCGTGTAATAGTGATTTGATTTCTTGTTTATTGATCACATATTAAGGTTCATCTTTAAGGACAAATACTTTCATTCCGCACCTATAGTATGATGTTAGATACGTGTTCAGTAAATGCAAGTTGTTTCTTGGTCCTTTGCAACTTCAATCTTTTGTTAATGCTCAACAAAGGATTCTATGGATGGAGAGGTGTCATTTGGATTTGTTTTAGTTGATTTTGTTGGCATGAGTGTTTGGGGATGCCGGTTGAGTGTTTTGGATGAGTTTGGGCTAGTTTGGAACGATTAGAACGGTGATTTGTCTGGTCATGTATTTGGTTTTAACTAAAGATATAATTGTTTCATTTATGATATATTAGTGTGCTTTAACTAATTTATATGCTTGGATTTGATTTATTTAGTTCAAGAGTGTGTTAAAAGGCTTGAAAATCCAAACGACATGGGATTGGGCGCTAATTGAAGAAAAACCAATACATGCGAGATCTATTGCTATTTAACGATTTTTATACGTTATTCTTTTCCCTTTATCATGTAAAGCTTTTGAGAATACTTAAATGCACAAATGTGTACTCGCACACATTTTGGAGTGAAATACAAGCAAAATATAATTTACTTGGTCGTGTGATGGTGATTTGATTTCTTGTTTATTGATCACACATTGAGGTTCATCTTTAAGGACAAATACTTTCATTCCGCACCTATAGTATGATGTTAGATACGTGTTCAGTAAATGCAAGTTGTTTCTTGGTCCTTTGCAACTTCAATCTTTTGTTAATGCTCAACAAAGGATTCTATGGATGGAGAGGTGTCATTTGGATTTGTTTTAGTTGATTTTGTTGGCATGAGTGTTTGGGGATGCCGGTTGAGTGTTTTGGATGAGTTTGGGCTAGTTTGGATCGATTAGAACGGTGATTTGTCTGGTCATGTATTTGGTTTTAACTAAAGATATAATTGTTTCAATTGTGATATATTAGTGTGCTTTAACTAATTTATATGCTTGGATTTGATTTATTTAGTTCAAGAGTGTGTTAAAAGGCTTGAAAATCCAAACGACATGGGATTGGGCGCTAATTGAAGAAAAACCAATACATGCGAGATCTATTGCTATTTAACGATTTTATATACGTTATTCTTTTCCCTTGTATCATGTAAAGCTTTTGAGAATACTTAAATGCACAAATGTGTACTCGCACACATTTTGGAGTGAAATACAAGCAAAATATAATTTACTTGGTCGTGTGATAGTGATTTGATTTCTTGTTTATTGATCACACATTGAGGTTCATCTTTAAGGACAAATACTTTCATTCCGCACCTATAGTATGATGTTAGATACGTGTTCAGTAAATGCAAGTTGTTTCTTGGTCCTTTGCAACTTCAATCTTTTGTTAATGCTCAACAAAGGATTCTATGGATGGAGAGGTGTCATTTGGATTTGTTTTAGTTGATTTTGTTGGCATGAGTGTTTGGGGATGCCGGTTGAGTGTTTTGGATGAGTTTGGGCTAGTTTGGAACGATTAGAACGGTGATTTGTCTGGTCATGTATTTGGTTTTAACTAAAGATATAATTGTTTCATTTATGATATATTAGTGTGCTTTAACTAATTTATATGCTTGGATTTGATTTATTTAGTTCAAGAGTGTGTTAAAAGGCTTGAAAATCCAAACGACATGGGATTGGGTGCTAATTGAAGAAAAACCAATACATGCGAGATCTATTGCTATTTAACGATTTTTAATACGTTATTCTTTTCCCTTTTATCATGTAAAGCTTTTGAGAATACTTAAATGCACAAATGTGTACTCGCACACATTTTGGAGTGAAATACAAGCAAAATATAATTTACTTGGTCGTGTGATGGTGATTTGATTTCTTGTTTATTGATCACACATTGAGGTTCATCTTTAAGGACAAATACTTTCATTCCGCACCTATAGTATGATGTTAGATACGTGTTCAGTAAATGCAAGTTGTTTCTTGGTTCTTTGCAACTTTAATCTTTTGTTAATGCTCAACAAAGGATTCTATGGATGGAGAGGTGTCATTTGGATTTGTTTTAGTTGATTTTGTTGGCATGAGTGTTTGGGGATGCCGGTTGAGTGTTTTGGATGAGTTTGGGCTAGTTTGGATCGATTAGAACGGTGATTTGTCTGGTCATGTATTTGGTTTTAACTAAAGATATAATTGTTTTAATTGTGATATATTAGTGTGCTTTAACTAATTTATATGCTTGGATTTGATTTATTTAGTTCAAGAGTGTGTTAAAAGGCTTGAAAATCCAAACGACATGGGATTGGGCGCTAATTGAAGAAAAACCAATACATGCGAGATCTATTGCTATTTAACGATTTTATATACGTTATTCTTTTCCCTTGTATCATGTAAAGCTTTTGAGAATACTTAAATGCACAAATGTGTACTCGCACACATTTTGCAGTGAAATACAAGCAAAATATAATTTACTTGGTCGTGTAATAGTGATTTGATTTCTTGTTTATTGATCACATATTAAGGTTCATCTTTAAGGACAAATACTTTCATTCCGCACCTATAGTATGATGTTAGATACGTGTTCAGTAAATGCAAGTTGTTTCTTGGTCCTTTGCAACTTCAATCTTTTGTTAATGCTCAACAAAGGATTCTATGGATGGAGAGGTGTCATTTGGATTTGTTTTAGTTGATTTTGTTGGCATGAGTGTTTGGGGATGCCGGTTGAGTGTTTTGGATGAGTTTGGGCTAGTTTGGATCGATTAGAACGGTGATTTGTCTGGTCATGTATTTGGTTTTAACTAAAGATATAATTGTTTCATTTATGATATATTAGTGTGCTTTAACTAATTTATATGCTTGGATTTGATTTATTTAGTTCAAGAGTGTGTTAAAAGGCTTGAAAATCCAAACGACATGGGATTGGGTGCTAATTGAAGAAAAACCAATACATGCGAGATCTATTGCTATTTAACGATTTTTAATACGTTATTCTTTTCCCTTTATCATGTAAAGCTTTTGAGAATACTTAAATGCACAAATGTGTACTCGCACACATTTTGGAGTGAAATACAAGCAAAATATAATTTACTTGGTCGTGTGATGGTGATTTGATTTCTTGTTTATTGATCACACATTGAGGTTCATCTTTAAGGACAAATACTTTCATTCCGCACCTATAGTATGATGTTAGATACGTGTTCAGTAAATGCAAGTTGTTTCTTGGTCCTTTGCAACTTCAATCTTTTGTTAATGCTCAACAAAGGATTCTATGGATGGAGAGGTGTCATTTGGATTTGTTTTAGTTGATTTTGTTGGCATGAGTGTTTGGGGATGCCGGTTGAGTGTTTTGGATGAGTTTGGGATAGTTTGGATCGATTAGAACGGTGATTTGTCTGGTCATGTATTTGGTTTTAACTAAAGATATAATTGTTTCAATTGTGATATATTAGTGTGCTTTAACTAATTTACATGCTTGGATTTGATTTATTTAGTTCAAGAGTGTGTTAAAAGGCTTGAAAATCCAAACGACATGGGATTGGGCGCTAATTGAAGAAAAACCAATACATGCGAGATCTATTGCTATTTAACGATTTTATATACGTTATTCTTTTCCCTTGTATCATGTAAAGCTTTTGAGAATACTTAAATGCACAAATGTGTACTCGCACACATTTTGCAGTGAAATACAAGCAAAATATAATTTACTTGGTCGTGTAATAGTGATTTGATTTCTTGTTTATTGATCACATATTGAGGTTCATCTTTAAGGACAAATACTTTCATTCCGCACCTATAGTATGATGTTAGATACGTGTTCAGTAAATGCAAGTTGTTTCTTGGTCCTTTGCAACTTCAATCTTTTGTTAATGCTCAACAAAGGATTCTATGGATGGAGAGGTGTCATTTGGATTTGTTTTAGTTGATTTTGTTGGCATGAGTGTTTGGGGATGCCGGTTGAGTGTTTTGGATGAGTTTGGGCTAGTTTGGATCGATTAGAACGGTGATTTGTCTGGTCATGTATTTGGTTTTAACTAAAGATATAATTGTTTCAATTGTGATATATTAGTGTGCTTTAACTAATTTATATGCTTGGATTTGATTTATTTAGTTCAAGAGTGTGTTAAAAGGCTTGAAAATCCAAACGACATGGGATTGGGTGCTAATTGAAGAAAAACCAATACATGCGAGATCTATTGCTATTTAACGATTTTATATACGTTATTCTTTTCCCTTTTATCATGTAAAGCTTTTGAGAATACTTAAATGCACAAATGTGTACTCGCACACATTTTGGAGTGAAATACAAGCAAAATATAATTTACTTGGTCGTGTGATAGTGATTTGATTTCTTGTTTATTGATCACATATTAAGGTTCATCTTTAAGGACAAATACTTTCATTCCGCACCTATAGTATGATGTTAGATACGTGTTCAGTAAATGCAAGTTGTTTCTTGGTCCTTTGCAACTTCAATCTTTTGTTAATGCTCAACAAAGGATTCTATGGATGGAGAGGTGTCATTTGGATTTGTTTTAGTTGATTTTGTTGGCATGAGTGTTTGGGGATGCCGGTTGAGTGTTTTGGATGAGTTTGGGCTAGTTTGGAACGATTAGAACGGTGATTTGTCTGGTCATGTATTTGGTTTTAACTAAAGATATAATTGTTTCATTTATGATATATTAGTGTGCTTTAACTAATTTATATGCTTGGATTTGATTTATTTAGTTCAAGAGTGTGTTAAAAGGCTTGAAAATCCAAACGACATGGGATTGGGTGCTAATTGAAGAAAAACCAATACATGCGAGATCTATTGCTATTTAACGATTTTATATACGTTATTCTTTTCCCTTTTATCATGTAAAGCTTTTGAGAATACTTAAATGCACAAATGTGTACTCGCACACATTTTGGAGTGAAATACAAGCAAAATATAATTTACTTGGTCGTGTGATGGTGATTTGATTTCTTGTTTATTGATCACACATTGAGGTTCATCTTTAAGGACAAATACTTTCATTCCGCACCTATAGTATGATGTTAGATACGTGTTCAGTAAATGCAAGTTGTTTCTTGGTCCTTTGCAACTTCAATCTTTTGTTAATGCTCAACAAAGGATTCTATGGATGGAGAGGTGTCATTTGGATTTGTTTTAGTTGATTTTGTTGGCATGAGTGTTTGGGGATGCCGGTTGAGTGTTTTGGATGAGTTTGGGCTAGTTTGGAACGATTAGAACGGTGATTTGTCTGGTCATGTATTTGGTTTTAACTAAAGATATAATTGTTTCAATTGTGATATATTAGTGTGCTTTAACTAATTTATATGCTTGGATTTGATTTATTTAGTTCAAGAGTGTGTTAAAAGGCTTGAAAATCCAAACGACATGGGATTGGGCGCTAATTGAAGAAAAACCAATACATGCGAGATCTATTGCTATTTAACGATTTTATAGACGTTATTCTTTTCCCTTGTATCATGTAAAGCTTTTGAGAATACTTAAATGCACAAATGTGTACTCGCACACATTTTGGAGTGAAATACAAGCAAAATATAATTTACTTGGTCGTGTGATAGTGTTTGATTTCTTGTTTATTGATCACACATTGAGGTTCATCTTTAAGGACAAATACTTTCATTCCGCACCTATAGTATGATGTTAGATACGTGTTCAGTAAATGCAAGTTGTTTCTTGGTCCTTTGCAACTTCAATCTTTTGTTAATGCTCAACAAAGGATTCTATGGATGGAGAGGTGTCATTTGGATTTGTTTTAGTTGATTTTGTTGGCATGAGTGTTTGGGGATGCCGGTTGAGTGTTTTGGATGAGTTTGGGCTAGTTTGGAACGATTAGAACGGTGATTTGTCTGGTCATGTATTTGGTTTTAACTAAAGATATAATTGTTTCATTTATGATATATTAGTGTGCTTTAACTAATTTATATGCTTGGATTTGATTTATTTAGTTCAAGAGTGTGTTAAAAGGCTTGAAAATCCAAACGACATGGGATTGGGCGCTAATTGAAGAAAAACCAATACATGCGAGATCTATTGCTATTTAACGATTTTATAGACGTTATTCTTTTCCCTTGTATCATGTAAAGCTTTTGAGAATACTTAAATGCACAAATGTGTACTCGCACACATTTTGGAGTGAAATACAAGCAAAATATAATTTACTTGGTCGTGTGATAGTGATATGATTTCTTGTTTATTGATCACACATTGAGGTTCATCTTTAAGGACAAATACTTTCATTCCGCACCTATAGTATGATGTTAGATACGTGTTCAGTAAATGCAAGTTGTTTCTTGGTCCTTTGCAACTTCAATCTTTTGTTAATGCTCAACAAAGGATTCTATGGATGGAGAGGTGTCATTTGGATTTGTTTTAGTTGATTTTGTTGGCATGAGTGTTTGGGGATGCCGGTTGAGTGTTTTGGATGAGTTTGGGCTAGTTTGGATCGATTATAACGGTGATTTGTCTGGTCATGTATTTGGTTTTAACTAAAGATATAATTGATTTAATTGTGATATATTAGTGTGCTTTAACTAATTTATATGCTTGGATTTGATTTATTTAGTTCAAGAGTGTGTTAAAAGGCTTGAAAATCCAAACGACATGGGATTGGGCGCTAATTGAAGAAAAACCAATACATGCGAGATCTATTGCTATTTAACGATTTTATATACGTTATTCTTTTCCCTTGTATCATGTAAAGCTTTTGAGAATACTTAAATGCACAAATGTGTACTCGCACACATTTTGCAGTGAAATACAAGCAAAATATAATTTACTTGGTCGTGTAATAGTGATTTGATTTCTTGTTTATTGATCACATATTAAGGTTCATCTTTAAGGACAAATACTTTCATTCCGCACCTATAGTATGATGTTAGATACGTGTTCAGTAAATGCAAGTTGTTTCTTGGTCCTTTGCAACTTCAATCTTTTGTTAATGCTCAACAAAGGATTCTATGGATGGAGAGGTGTCATTTGGATTTGTTTTAGTTGATTTTGTTGGCATGAGTGTTTGGGGATGCCGGTTGAGTGTTTTGGATGAGTTTGGGCTAGTTTGGAACGATTAGAACGGTGATTTGTCTGGTCATGTATTTGGTTTTAACTAAAGATATAATTGTTTCATTTATGATATATTAGTGTGCTTTAACTAATTTATATGCTTGGATTTGATTTATTTAGTTCAAGAGTGTGTTAAAAGGCTTGAAAATCCAAACGACATGGGATTGGGCGCTAATTGAAGAAAAACCAATACATGCGAGATCTATTGCTATTTAACGATTTTATAGACGTTATTCTTTTCCCTTGTATCATGTAAAGCTTTTGAGAATACTTAAATGCACAAATGTGTACTCGCACACATTTTGGAGTGAAATACAAGCAAAATATAATTTACTTGGTCGTGTGATAGTGATATGATTTCTTGTTTACTGATCACACATTGAGGTTCATCTTTAAGGACAAATACTTTCATTCCGCACCTATAGTATGATGTTAGATACGTGTTCAGTAAATGCAAGTTGTTTCTTGGTCCTTTGCAACTTCAATCTTTTGTTAATGCTCAACAAAGGATTCTATGGATGGAGAGGTGTTATTTGGATTTGTTTTAGTTGATTTTGTTGGCATGAGTGTTTGGGGATGCCGGTTGAGTGTTTTGGATGAGTTTGGGCTAGTTTGGATTGATTAGAACGGTGATTTGTCTTGTCATGTATTTGGTTTTAACTAAAGATATAATTGTTTCAATTGTGATATATTAGTGTGCTTTAACTAATTTATATGCTTGGATTTGATTTATTTAGTTCAAGAGTGTGTTAAAAGGCTTGAAAATCCAAACGACATGGGATTGGGTGCTAATTGAAGAAAAACCAATACATGCGAGATCTATTGCTATTTAACGATTTTATATACGTTATTCTTTTCCCTTTTATCATGTAAAGCTTTTGAGAATACTTAAATGCACAAATGTGTACTCGCACACATTTTGGAGTGAAATACAAGCAAAATATAATTTACTTGGTCGTATGATAGTGATATGATTTCTTGTTTATTGATCAACATTGAGGTTCATCTTTAAGGACAAATACTTTCATTCCGCACCTATAGTATGATGTTAGATACGTGTTCAGTAAATGCAAGTTGTTTCTTGGTCCTTTGCAACTTCAATCTTTTGTTAATGCTCAACAAAGGATTCTATGGATGGAGAGGTGTCATTTGGATTTGTTTTAGTTGATTTTGTTGGCATGAGTGTTTGGGGATGCCGGTTGAGTGTTTTGGATGAGTTTGGGCTAGTTTGGATCGATTAGAACGGTGATTTGTCTGGTCATGTATTTGGTTTTAACTAAAGATATAATTTTTCAATTGTGATATATTAGTGTGCTTTAACTAATTTATATGCTTGGATTTGATTTATTTAGTTCAAGAGTGTGTTAAAAGGCTTGAAAATCCAAACGACATGGGATTGGGCGCTAATTGAAGAAAAACCAATACATGCGAGATCTATTGCTATTTAACGATTTAATATACGTTATTCTTTTCCCTTGTATCATGTAAAGCTTTTGAGAAACTTAAATGCACAAATGTGTACTCGCACACATTTTGGAGTGAAATACAAGCAAAATATAATTTACTTGGTCGTGTGATAGTGATATGATTTCTTGTTTATTGATCACACATTGAGGTTCATCTTTAAGGACAAATACTTTCATTCCGCACCTATAGTATGATGTTAGATACGTGTTCAGTAAATGCAAGTTGTTTCTTGGTCCTTTGCAACTTCAATCTTTTGTTAATGCTCAACAAAGGATTCTATGGATGGAGAGGTGTCATTTGGATTTGTTTTAGTTGATTTTGTTGGCATGAGTGTTTGGGGATGCCGGTTGAGTGTTTTGGATGAGTTTGGGCTAGTTTGGAACGATTAGAACGGTGATTTGTCTGGTCATGTATTTGGTTTTAACTAAAGATATAATTGTTTCATTTATGATATATTAGTGTGCTTTAACTAATTTATATGCTTGGATTTGATTTATTTAGTTCAAGAGTGTGTTAAAAGGCTTGAAAATCCAAACGACATGGGATTGGGCGCTAATTGAAGAAAAACCAATACATGCGAGATCTATTGCTATTTAACGATTTTATAGACGTTATTCTTTTCCCTTGTATCATGTAAAGCTTTTGAGAATACTTAAATGCACAAATGTGTACTCGCACACATTTTGGAGTGAAATACAAGCAAAATATAATTTACTTGGTCGTATGATAGTGATATGATTTCTTGTTTATTGATCACACATTGAGGTTCATCTTTAAAGACAAATACTTTCATTACGCACCTATAGTATGATGTTCGATACGTGTTCAATAAATGCAAGTTGTTTCTTGGTCCTTTGCAACTTCAATCTTTTGTTAATGCTCAACAAAGGATTCTATGGATGGAGAGGTGTCATTTGGATTTGTTTTAGTTGATTTTGTTGGCATGAGTGTTTGGGGATGCCGGTTGAGTGTTTTGGATGAGTTTGGGCTAGTTTGGAACGATTAGAACGGTGATTTGTATGGTCATGTATTTGGTTTTAACTAAAGATATAATTGTTTCATTTATGATATATTAGTGTGCTTTAACTAATTTATATGCTTGGATTTGATTTATTTAGTTCAAGAGTGTGTTAAAAGGCTTGAAAATCCAAACGACATGGGATTGGGCGCTAATTGAAGAAAAACCAATACATGCGAGATCTATTGTTATTTAACGATTTTATAGACGTTATTCTTTTCCCTTGTATCATGTAAAGCTTTTGAGAATACTTAAATGCACAAATGTGTACTCGCACACATTTTGGAGTGAAATACAAGCAAAATATAATTTACTTGGTCGTATGATAGTGATATGATTTCTTGTTTATTGATCACACATTGAGGTTCATCTTTAAGGACAAATACTTTCATTCCGCACCTATAGTATGATGTTAGATACGTGTTCAGTAAATGCAAGTTGTTTCTTGGTCCTTTGCAACTTCAATCGTTTGTTAATGCTCAACAAAGGATTCTATGGATGGAGAGGTGTCATTTGGATTTGTTTTAGTTGATTTTGTTGGCATGAGTGTTTGGGGATGCCGGTTGAGTGTTTTGGATGAGTTTGGGCTAGTTTGGAACGATTAGAACGGTGATTTGTCTGGTCATGTATTTGGTTTTAACTAAAGATATAATTGTTTCATTTATGATATATTAGTGTGCTTTAACTAATTTATATGCTTGGATTTGATTTATTTAGTTCAAGAGTGTGTTAAAAGGCTTGAAAATCCAAACGACATGGGATTGGGCGCTAATTGAAGAAAAACCAATACATGCGAGATCTATTGTTATTTAACGATTTTATAGACGTTATTCTTTTCCCTTGTATCATGTAAAGCTTTTGAGAATACTTAAATGCACAAATGTGTACTCGCACACATTTTGGAGTGAAATACAAGCAAAATATAATTTACTTGGTCGTTTGATAGTGATATGATTTCTTGTTTATTGATCACACATTGAGGTTCATCTTTAAGGACAAATACTTTCATTCCGCACCTATAGTATGATGTTAGATACGTGTTCAGTAAATGCAAGTTGTTTCTTGGTTCTTTGCAACTTCAATCTTTTGTTAATGCTCAACAAAGGATTCTATGGATGGAGAGGTGTCATTTGGATTTGTTTTAGTTGATTTTGTTGGCATGAGTGTTTGGGGATGCCGGTTGAGTGTTTTGGATGAGTTTGGGCTAGTTTGGAACGATTAGAACGGTGATTTGTCTGGTCATGTATTTGGTTTTAACTAAAGATATAATTGTTTCATTTATGATATATTAGTGTGCTTTAACTAATTTATATGCTTGGATTTGATTTATTTAGTTCAAGAGTGTGTTAAAAGGCTTGAAAATCCAAACGACATGGGATTGGGCGCTAATTGAAGAAAAACCAATACATGCGAGATCTATTGCTATTTAACGATTTTATAGACGTTATTCTTTTCCCTTGTATCATGTAAAGCTTTTGAGAATACTAAAATGCACAAATGTGTACTCGCACACATTTTGGAGTGAAATACAAGCAAAATATAATTTACTTGGTCGTATGATAGTGATATGATTTCTTGTTTATTGATCACACATTGAGGTTCATCTTTAAGGACAAATACTTTCATTCCGCACCTATAGTATGATGTTAGATACGTGTTCAGTAAATGCAAGTTGTTTCTTGGTCCTTTGCAACTTCAATCTTTTGTTAATGCTCAACAAAGGATTCTATGGATGGAGAGGTGTCATTTGGATTTGTTTTAGTTGATTTTGTTGGCATGAGTGTTTGGGGATGCCGGTTGAGTGTTTTGGATGAGTTTGGGCTAGTTTGGATTGATTAGAACGGTGATTTGTCTTGTCATGTATTTGGTTTTAACTAAAGATATAATTGTTTCAATTGTGATATATTAGTGTGCTTTAACTAATTTATATGCTTGGATTTGATTTATTTAGTTCAAGAGTGTGTTAAAAGGCTTGAAAATCCAAACGACATGGGATTGGGTGCTAATTGAAGAAAAACCAATACATGCGAGATCTATTGCTATTTAACGATTTTATATACGTTATTCTTTTCCCTTTTATAATGTAAAGCTTTTGAGAATACTTAAATGCACAAATGTGTACTCGCACACATTTTGGAGTGAAATACAAGCAAAATATAATTTACTTGGTCGTATGATAGTGATATGATTTCTTGTTTATTGATCACACATTGAGGTTCATCTTTAAGGACAAATACTTTCATTCCGCACCTATAGTATGATGTTAGATACGTGTTCAGTAAATGCAAGTTGTTTCTTGGTCCTTTGCAACTTCAATCTTTTGTTAATGCTCAACAAAGGATTCTATGGATGGAGAGGTGTCATTTGGATTTGTTTTAGTTGATTTTGTTGGCATGAGTGTTTGGGGATGCCGGTTGAGTGTTTTGGATGAGTTTGGGCTAGTTTGGATTGATTCGAACGGTAATTTGTCTTGTCATGTATTTGGTTTTAACTAAAGATATAATTGTTTCAATTGTGATATATTAGTGTGCTTTAACTAATTTATATGCTTGGATTTGATTTATTTAGTTCAAGAGTGTGTTAAAAGGCTTGAAAATCCAAACGACATGGGATTGGGTGCTAATTGAAGAAAAACCAATACATGCGAGATCTATTGCTATTTAACGATTTTATATACGTTATTCTTTTCCCTTTTATAATGTAAAGCTTTTGAGAATACTTAAATGCACAAATGTGTACTCGCACACATTTTGGAGTGAAATACAAGCAAAATATAATTTACTTGGTCGTATGATAGTGATATGATTTCTTGTTTATTGATCAAACATTGAGGTTCATCTTTAAGGACAAATACTTTCATTCCGCACCTATAGTATGATGTTAGATACGTGTTCCGTAAATGCAAGTTGTTTCTTGGTCCTTTGCAACTTCACTCTTTTGTTAATGTTCAACAAAGGATTCTATGGATGGAGAGGTGTCATTTGGATTTGTTTTAGTTGATTTTGTTGGCATGAGTGTTTGGGGATGCCGGTTGTGTGTTTTGGATGAGTTTGGGCTAGTTTGGATCGATTAGAACGGTGATTTGTCTGGTCATGTATTTGGTTTTAACTAAAGATATAATTATTTTAATTGTGATATATTAGTGTGCTTTAACTAATTTATATGCTTGGATTTGATTTATTTAGTTCAAGAGTGTGTTAAAAGGCTTGAAAATCCAAACGACATGGGATTGGGCGCTAATTGAAGAAACACCTATACATGCGAGATATATTGCTGTTTAACGATTTAATATACGTTATTCTTTTCCCTTGTATCATGTAAAGCTTTTGAGAAAACTTAAATGCACAAATGTGTACTCGCACACATTTTGGAGTGAAATACAAGCAAAATATAATTTACTTGGTCGTTTGATAGTGATATGATTTCTTGTTTATTGATCACACATTGAGGTTCATCTTTAAGGACAAATACTTTCATTCCGCACCTATAGTATGATGTTAGATACGTGTTCAGTAAATGCAAGTTGTTTCTTGGATCTTTGCAACTTCAATCTTTTGTTAATGCTCAACAAAGGATTCTATGGATGGAGAGGTGTCATTTGGATTTGTTTTAGTTGATTTTGTTGGCATGAGTATTTGGGGATGCCGGTTGAGTGTTTTGGATGAGTTTGAGCTAGTTTGGATCGATTAGAACGGTGATTTGTCTTGTCATGTATTTGGTTTTAACTAAAGCTATAATTGTTTCAATTGTGATATATTAGTGTGCTTTAACTAATTTATATGCTTGGATTTGATTTATTTAGTTCAAGAGTGTGTTAAAAGGCTTGAAAATCCAAACAACATGGGATTGGGTGCTAATTGAAGAAAAACCAATACATGCGAGATCTATTGCTATTTAACGATTTTATATACGTTATTCTTTTCCCTTTTATCATGTAAAGCTTTTGAGAATACTTAAATGCACAAATGTGTACTCGCACACATTTTGGAGTGAAATACAAGCAAAATATAATTTACTTGGTCGTGTGATGGTGATTTGATTTCTTGTTTATTGATCACACATTGAGGTTCATCTTTAAGGACAAATACTTTCATTCCGCACCTATAGTATGATGTTAGATACGTGTTCAGTAAATGCAAGTTGTTTCTTGGTTCTTTGCAACTTTAATCTTTTGTTAGTGCTCAATAAAAGATTTTATGGATGGACATGTGTCATTTGGATTTGTTTTAGTTGATTTTGTTGGCATGAGTGTTTGGGGATACCGGTTGAGTGTTTTGGATGAGTTTGGGCTAGTTTGGATCGATTAGAACGGTGATTTGTCTTGTCATGTATTGCTATTTAACGATTTTATATACGTAATTCCTTTCTAGTGTATCATCTAAAGCTTTTGAGAATACTTAAGTGCACAAATGTGTACTCGCACACTTTCGAGTGAAATACAGGTAAAATATAATTAACTTTGTCGTGTGATAATGATTTGATTTCTTGTTTTTTGATCACACGTTGAGGTTCATCTTTAACGACAAATACTTTCATTCCGCACCTATAGTATGATGTTAGATATGTGTTGAGTAAATGCAAGTTGGTTTTTGGTCTTTTGCAAATTTAATCTGTTGTTAGTAATAAAGGATTCTATGGATGGAGAGGTGTCATTTGGATTTGTTTTACTTGATTTTGTTGACATGAGTGTTTGGGGATGCCGGTTGTGTGTTTTGGATGAGTTTGGGCTAGTTTGGATCGATTAGAACGGTGATTTGTCTGGTCATGTATTTGGTTTTAACTAAAGATATAACTGTTTCAATTATGATATATTAGTGACCTTTAACTAATTTATATGCTTGGATTTAATTGTGTTAGTTCAAGAGTGTGTTAAAAGGCTTGAAAATCCAAACGCCACGGGATTGGACGCTAATTGGAGAAAAACTAATACTTGCAAGATCTATTGCTATTTAACAATTTTATATACGTAATTCCTTCCCGTGTATCATATAAAGCTTTTGAGAATACTTAATGCACAAATGTGTACTCGCACACTTTCGAGTGAAATACAAGCAAAATATAATTTACTTGGTCGTGTGATAGTGATTTGATTTCTTGTTTATTGATCACACATTGAGGTTCATCTTTAACGACAAATACTTTCATTCCGCACTTATAGTATGATGTTAGATACGTGTTGATGAAATGCAAGTTGTTTCTTGTTTCTTTGCTACTTCAATCTTTTGTTAGTGCTCAATAAAGGATTCTATGGATGGAGAGGTGTCATTTTGATTTGTTTTAGTTGCTTTTGTAGGCATGAGTGTTTGGGGATGCCGGTTGAGTGTTTTGGATGAGTTTGGCTAGTTTGGATCGATTAGAATGGTGATTTGTCTGGTCATGTATTTGGATTTAACTATGGGTATAACTGTTTCAATTGTGATATTTTAGTGTGCTTTAACTGATTTATATGCGTGGATTTGATTTAATTAGCTCAAGAGTTTGTTCAAAAGGCTTGAAAATCTAAACTACACGGGATTGGACGCTAATTGAAGAAAAACCAATACATGCGAGATCTATTGCTATTTAACGATTTTATATACGTTATTACTTTCCCGTGTATCATGTAAAGCTTTTGAGAATACTTAAATGCACAAATGTGTACTCGCACACATTTTGGAGTGAAATACAAGCAAAATATAATTTACTTGGTCGTATGATAGTGATATGATTTCTTGTTTATTGATCACACATTGAGGTTCATCTTTAAGGACAAATACTTTCATTCCGCACCTATAGTATGATGTTAGATACGTGTTCAATAAATGCAAGTTGTTTCTTGGTCCTTTGCAACTTCAATCTTTTGTTAATGCTCAACAAAGGATTCTATGGATGGAGAGGTGTCATTTGGATTTGTTTTACTTGATTTTGTTAGCATGAGTGTTTGGGGATGTCGGTTGAGTGTTTTGGATGAGTTTGGGCTAGTTTGGATCGATTAGAACGGTGATTTGTCTCGTCATGTATTTGGTTTTAACTAAAGATATAATTGTTTCATTTATGATATATTAGTGTGCTTTAACTAATTTATATGCTTGGATTTGATTTATTTAGTTCAAGAGTGTGTTAAAAGGCTTGAAAATCCAAACGACACGGGATGGGATGCTAATTGAAGAAAAACCAATACATGCGAGATCTATTGCTATTTAACGATTTTATATACGTAATTCCTTTCCCGTGTATCATCTAAAGCTTTTTAGAATACTTAAATGCACAAATGTGTACTCGCACACTTTCGAGTGAAATACAGGCAAAATATAATTTACTTTGTCGTGTGATAGTGATTTGATTTCTTGTTTTTTGATCACACATTGAGGTTCATCTTTAACGACAAATACTTTCATTCCGCACCTATAGTATGATGTTAGATATGTGTTGAGTAAATGCAAGTTGTTTCTTGGTCTTTTGCAACTTCAAATTTTTTGTTAGTAATAAAGGATTCTATGGATGGAGAGGTGTCATTTGGATTTGTTTTACTTGATTTTGTTAGCATGAGTGTTTGGGGATGCCGGTTGAGTGTTTTGGATGAGTTTGGGCTAGTTTGGATCGATTAGAATGGTGATTTGTCTGGTCATGTATTTGGTTTTAACTAAAGATATAACTGTTTCAATTGTGATATATTAGTTTGCTTTAACTAATTTATATGCTTGGATTTGATTTAACTAGTTCAAGAGTGTGTTAAAAGGCTTGAATATCCAAACGCCACAGGATTGATGCTAATTGAAGAAAAACCAATACATGTGAGATCTATTGCTATTTAACGATTTTATATACATAATTCTTTTCCCATGTATCATCTAAAGCATTTTAGAATACTTAAATGCACAAAGGTGTACTCGCACACTTCCGATTGGAATACAAGCAAAACATAATTTACTTGGTCGTGTGATAGTGATTTGGTTTCCTGTTTTTTGATCACACATTGAGGTTCATCTTTAACGACAAACACATTCATTCCGTACCTATAGTATGATGTTAGATACGTGTTGAGTAAATGCAAGTTGTTTCTTGATTCTTTGCAACTTCAATCTTTTGTTAGTGCTCAATAATGGATTCTATGGATGGAGAGGTGTCATTTGGATTTGTTTTAGTTGATTTTGTAGGCATGAGTGTTTGCGATGCCGGTTGAGTGTTTTGGATGAGTTTGGGCTAGTTTGGAATGATTAGAATGGTGATTTGTCAGGTCATGTATTTGGATTTAACTATGAATACAACTGTTTCAGTTGTGATATATTAGTGTGCTTTAACTGATTTATATGCGTGGATTTGATTTAATTAGCTCAAGAGGGTGTTCAAAAGGCTTGAAAATCCAAACTACACGGGATTGGACGCTAATTGAAGAAAAACCAATACATGCGAGGTCTTTTGCTATTTAACGATTTTATATACGTTATTCCTTTCCCTTGTATCATATAAAGCTTTTGAGAATACTTAAATGCACAAATGTGTACTTGCACACATTTTTGAGTGTATTTCAAGCAAAATATAATTTACTTGGTCGTGGGATAGTGATTTGATTTCTTGTTTATTGATCATACATTGAGGTTCATCTTTAACGACAAATACTTTCATTCCGCACCTATAGTATGATGTTAGATATGTGTTGAGTAAATGCAAGTTCTTTCTTGGTCCTTTGTGTAAGGCCCCGTTCCCGGAACACTCCAAGTTGGACATTCATCGCACATAATGTTTCAAAATCGCATAAAATCTATTAAACATTTGCAGCGGAAAAATTTAACGAAACCATTACATATATTAATAATTACTGTTTACAACATTTTTACATTACAAATCATTGTCTGGTTTAATTACTACATAAAATGGATGCCAACCAAAATCTTTGCCAAGTAGCTTCACCCCGTGCCATCCTCAGCAACCTTTACCTGCCAACTGAAAATGCATAAAAGTCAGCGTTGCTGAGTGAGTTCTAGTTTTATAAAAAAATATATTACCTTTCATTCGTTAAAACATTTTCATACTTTCGCACGTGATCACACATCATACATACATCAAGGCAATATTTATTATCTTCCGTCATCGTTCATTTCGTACTTATCGCACGTTTCGTAAATCTTGCACGTTACATTATCTTCCACTTCTATCTAGGTCCTGTCATGTACTAAACCCCCCTCTTGGGCACAAAGCCAACTAATCTAGGGTTTAGTGACAAGGACCCCGTTTCGTACGTATGGAACAGTCACCAAGACTGATTCCCCTGTGTGTGAATCCCTCATGGGGCAGTCAAAATCGCACGCTGTATGTCACACAGTTGAGCTTACAACTCTCAAGGAGTTGTGAACCTCCTTACATTTTGCTTGCAAGACTTTCATTCATTCATTCATTATGTTCCACTTTCATTATCTTAGATCTTTCGCTTCGTTAAGATAATACTTTACATTCATTATCATAATCAACCATGAAAGGCCACTAAGAAATACATAATAAGAACATAAAGAAAACAGGCCATAACATACATAACATCATCACATAATCATCACATAACATCCCCGGGAATACCCCAAGTCACAGCCTAAAATTCCTTCTTTCCCGAAAATTTCAGAAAATTTTCTAAGTCTTAGGCGCACGAGCACTATGCAGGCGCACGAGCACTATGCAAGCGCATGAATACTTAGGCGCATGGGCGACTCAGGCGCATGGGCACTATTTGGGCGTACAAGCCTTACTTCGATGCATGGACAGATTTCTGGGCGCATGGATACTATGTAGGCGCATGAGCCTGATTTAGGCGCATGGAAAAACTTAGGCTCCTGGGCATAATCCTAGGCGCATGGGCACTATTTGTGCGCATGAACCTTGGGCATTTGGGTACTGTTTGGGCGCATGATCTCAGGCGCATGAGCACTTAGGCGTTTGGCCAACTACTTTTCTAACTATCATCATTTTCAGACCCAAAATCACCAATCTAAGGTGTTCTAGCCTAGTTTCTAGCATACTAAGCATCAAACAAGCATATAACATGCACATAATCATAAATCATCCCGAACATACACCCTCCCACAACAGGGCACACACATACATACGGGTACACACCCAAATTTTATAAAATCGATTAAGCATGCATTTCCAGCCCCAAAATCATTTAAAACATTTAAAAACGGGGATCTAGAACTCACCTCTTGCAAATTCCGAGTAAGACTTCCTTCAAACCCGAATGCTTATGAGTTCAAACACCTAAAAACACCAAAACACCCAACCGAACACACATTCAAGCACATAAGCACATACCCGAAGCTGAAATGCAGCCAAGAACACCCCAATTTCAGAAAACTAACTTGAATTCAGCTTCTTCTTCTCTCTCTAAACAGAAGAAAATTCTCTGCTCTCTCTCTCAAGAAAATCGACAGAAAGATGGTACAGGGGTCATGGGCGGCCATGACCACCTTTTGAACGGATTAAATACCAACTTTGTCCATTGTATAACTTTAACCCCTCAACTTGGGTTATTTTGCTTTGCTTCCTTTTTCTTCACTTTTCTCTTCTTTTAAAATTTTTCGGGTGTTACACTTTGCAACTTCAATCTTTTGTTAGTCCTCAATAAAGGATTCTATGGAAGGAGAGGTGTCATTTTGATTTGTTTTAGTTGATTTTGTAGGCATGAGTGTTTGGGATGCCGGTTGAGTGTTTTGAATGAGTTTGGGCTAGTTTGGATCGATTAGATAGGTGATTTGTCTGGTCATGTATTTCATTTTAACTAAAGATATAACTGCTTCATTTGTGATGTATTAGTGTGCCTTAACTAATTTATATGCTTGGATTTGATTTAATTCGTTCATGAGTGTGTTAAAAGGCTTGAAAATCCAAACGCCACGGGATGGGATGCTAATTGAAGAAAAATCAATACATGCGAGATCTATTGCTATTTAACGATTTTAAATACGTAATTCCTTTCCCGTGTATCATCTAAAGCCTTTTAGAATACTTAAATGCACAAAGGTTTACTTGCACACTTCCGATTGAAATACAAGCAAAATATAATTTACTTGGTCGTGTGATAGTGATTTGATTTCTTGTTTTTTGATCACACATTGAGGTTCATGTTTAACGACAAACACATTCATTCCTCACCTATAGTATGATGTTAGATACGTGTTGAGTAAATGCAAGTTGTTTCTTGATTCTTTGCAACTTCAATCTTTTGTTAGTGCTCAATAATGGATTCTATGGATGGAGAGGTGTCATTTGGATTTGTTTTAGTTGATTTTGTAGGCATGAGTGTTTGGGATGCCGGTTGAGTGTTTTGGATGAGTTTGGGCTAGTTTGGATTGATTAGATCGGTGATTTGTCTGGTCATGTATTTGGTTTTAACTAAAGATATAACTGCTTCATTTGTGATATATTAGTGTGCCTTAACTAATTTATATGCTTGGATTTGATTTAATTCCTTCAAGAGTGTGTTAAAAGGCTTGAAAATCCAAACGCCACGGGATGGGATGCTAATTGAAGAAAAACCAATACATGCGAGATCTATTGCTATTTAACGATTTTATATACGTAATTCCTTTCCCGTGTATCATCTAAAGCTTTTTAGAATACTTAAATGCACAAATGTGTACTCGCACACTTTCGAGTGAAATACAGGCAAAATATAATTTACTTTGTCGTGTGATAGTGATTTGATTTCTTGTTTTTTGATCACACATTGAGGTTCATCTTTAACGACAAATACTTTCATTCCGCACCTATAGTATGATGTTAGATATGTGTTGAGTAAATGCAAGTTGTTTCTTGGTCTTTTGCAACTTCAAATTTTTTGTTAGTAATAAAGGATTCTATGGATGGAGAGGTGTCATTTGGATTTGTTTTACTTGATTTTGTTAGCATGAGTGTTTGGGGATGTCGGTTGAGTGTTTTGGATGAGTTTGGGCTAGTTTGGATCGATTAGAACGGTGATTTGTCTCGTCATGTATTTGGTTTTAACTAAAGATATAACTGTTTCAATTGTGATATATTAGTGTGCTTTAACTAATTTATATGCTTGGATTTGATTTAATTAGTTCAAGAGTGTGTTAAAAGGCTTGAATATCCAAACGCAACGGGATTGGATGCTAATTGAAGAAAAACCAATACATGCGAGATCTATTGCTATTTAATGATTTTATATAAGTAATTCCTTTCCCGTGTATCATCTAAAGCTTTTTAGAATACTTAATTGCATAAATGTGTACTCGCACACTTCCAATTGAAATACAAGCAAAATATAATTTGTATGGTCGTGTGATAGTGATTTGATTTCTTGTTTATTGATCACACATTGAGGTTCATCTTTAACAACAAATACATTCATTCCACACCTATAGTATGATGTTAGATACGTGTTGAGGAAATGCAAGTTGTTTCTTGATTCTTTGCAACTTCAATCTTTTGTTCGTGCTCAATAATGGATTCTATGGATGGAAATGTGTCATTTGGATTTGTTTTAGTTGATTTTGTAGGCATGAGTGCTTAGGATGCCGATTGAGTGTTTTGGATGAGTTTGGGCTAGTTTGGATCGATTATAACGGTGATTTGTCTGGTCATGTATTTGGATTTAACTATGGATACAACTGTTTCAATTGTGATATATTAGTGTGCTTTAACTGATTTATATGCTTGGATTTGATTTAATTAGTTCAAGAGTGTGTCAAAAGGCTAGAAAATCCAAACTACACGGGGTTGGACGCTAATTGAAGAAAAACCCATACATGCGAGATCTATTGCTATTTAATGATTTTATATACGAAATTCCTTTCCCGTGTTTCATCTAAAGCTTTTGAGAATATTTAAATGCACAAATGTGTACTCGCACACTTTCGAGTGAAATACAAGCAAAATATAATTTACTTGGTCGTATGATAGTGATTTAATTTCTTGTTTATTGATAACACATTGTGATTCATCTTTAACGACAAATACTTTCATTCCGTACCTCTAGTATGATGTTAGATATGTGTTGAGGAAATGCAAGTTGTTTCTTGATTCTTTGCAACTTCAATCTTTTGTTAGTGCTTAATAAAGGATTCTATGGATGGAGAGGTGTCATTTTGATTTGTTTTCTTTGATTTTGTAGCCATGAGTGTTTGAGGATTCCGGTTAAGTGTTTTGGATGAGTTTGGGCTATTTTGTATCGATTAGAATGGTGATTTGTCTTGTTATGTATTTGGATTCACTATGGATACAACTGTTTCAATTGTGATATATTAGTGTGCTTTAACTAATTTATATGTTTGGATTTGATTTAATTAGTTTAAGAGTGTGTTAAAAGGCTTGAAAATCCAAACTACACGGGATTGGACGCTAATAGAAGAAAAAGCAATACATGCGAGATCTATTGCTATTTAACGATTTTATATAGCTTATTCCTTTCCCTTGTATCATGTAAAGCTTTTAAGAATACTTAAATGCACAAATGTGTACTCGCACACATTTTGGCGTGAAATACAAACAAAACATAATTTACTTAGTCGTGTGATAGTGATTTGATTTATGTTTATTGGTCTCACATTGAGGTTCATCTTTAACGACAAATACTTTCATTCCACATCGATAGTATGATGTTATATATGTGCTGAGTAAATGCATGTTGTTTCATGGTCCTTTGCAACTTCAATCTTTTGTTAGTGCTCAATAAAAGATTCTATGGATGGAGAGGTGTCATTTGGATTTCTTTTAGTTGATTTTGTTGGCATGAGTGTTTGGGGATGCCGGTTGAGTGTTTAGGATGAGTTTGGGCTAGTTTGGATCGATTAGAACGGTGATTTGTCTGGTCATGTATTCGGTTTTAACTAAAGATATAACTATTTCAATTGTGATATATTAGTGTGCTTTAACTAATTTATATGCTTGGATTTGATTTAATTAGCTCAAGATTGTGTTAAAAGGCTAGAAAATTCAAACTACACGGGGTTGGACGCTAATTGAAGAAAAACCAATACATGCCCGAGATCTATTGCTATTTAACGATTTTATATACGAAATTCCTTTCCCGTGTTTCATCTAAAGCTTTTGAGAATACTTAAATGCACAAATGTGTACTCGCACACTTTCGAGTGAAATACAAGCAAAATATAATTTACTTGGTCGTATGATAGTGATTTAATTTCTTGTTTATTGATAACACATTGTGATTCATCTTTAACGACAAATACTTTCATTCCGTACCTCTAGTATTATGTTAGATATGTGTTGAGGAAATACAAGTTGTTTCTTGATTCTTTGCAACTTCAATCTTTTGTTAGTGCTTAATAAAGGATTCTATGGATGGAGAGGTGTCATTTTGATTTGTTTTCTTTGATTTTGTAGCCATGAGTGTTTGGGGATGCCGGTTAAGTGTTTTGGATGTGTTTGGGCTAGTTTGTATCGATTAGAATGGTGATTTGTCTTGTTATGTATTTGGATTTCACTATGGATACAACTGTTTCACTTATGATATATTAGTGTGCTTTAACTAATTTATATGGTTGGATTTGATTTAATTAGTTCAAGAGTGTGTTAAAAGGTTTGAAAATCAAAACTACATGGGATTGGACGCTAATAGAAGAAAAAGCAATATATGCGAGATCTATTGCTATTTAACGATTTTATATAGCTTATTCATTTCCCTTGTATCATGTAAAGCTTTTGAGAATACTTAAATGCACAAATGTGTACTCGCACACATTTTGGCGTGAAATACAAACAAAACATAATTTACTTAGTCGTGTGATAGTGATTTGATTTATGTTTATTTATCACACATTGAGGTTCATCTTTAACGACAAATACTTTCATTCCGCACCGATAGTATGATGTTATATATGTGCTGAGTAAATGCAAGTTGTTTCATGGTCCTTTGCAACTTCAATCTTTTGTTAGTGCTCAATAAAGGATTCTACGGATGGAGAGTGTCATTTTGATTTGTTTTAGTTGATTTTGTTGGCATGAGTGTTTGGGGACGCCGGTTGAGTGTTTTGGATGAGTTTGTGCTAGTTTGGATCGATTAGAAAGGTGATTTGTCTGGTCATGTATTCGGTTTTAACTAAAGATATAACTGTTTCAATTGTGATATATTAGCGTGCTTTAACTAATTTATATGCTTGGATTTGATTTAATTAGTTCAAGAGTGTGTTCAAAAGGCTTGAAAATCCAAACTACACGGGGTTGGACGCTAATTGAAGAAAAACCAATACGTGCGAGATCTATTGCTATTTAACTATTTTATATACGAAATTCCTTTCCCGTGTTTCATCTAAAGCTTTTGAGAATACTTAAATGCACAAATGTGTACTCGCACACTTTTGAGTGAAATACAAGCAAAATATAATTTAGTTGGTCGTATGATAGTGATTTAATTTATTGTTTATTGATAACACATTGTGATTCATCTTTAACGACAAATACTTTCATTCCGTACCTCTTGTATGATGTTAGATATGTGTTGAGGAAATGCAAGTTGTTTCTTGATTCTTTGCTACTTCAATCTTTTGTTAGTGCTTAATAAAGGATTCTATGGATGGAGAGGTGTCATTTTGATTTGTTTTCTTTGATTTTGTAGGCATGAGTGTTTGGGGATGCCGGTTAAGTGTTTTGGATGAGTTAGGGCTAGTTTGTATCGATTAGAATGGTGATTTGTCTTGTTATGTATTTAGATTTCACTATGGATACAACTGTTTCAATTGTGATATATTAGTGTGCTTTAACTAATTTATATGTTTGGATTTGATTTAATTAGTTAAGAGTGTGTTAAAAGGCTTGAAAATCCAAACTACACGGGATTGGACGCTAATAGAAGAAAAAGCAATACATGCGAGATCTATTGCTATTTAATGATTTTATATAGCTTATTCCTTTCCCTTGTATCATGTAAAGCTTTTGAGAATACTTAAATGCACAAATGTGTACTCGCACACATTTTGGCGTGAAATACAAACAAAACATAATTTACTTAGTCGTGTGATAGTGATTTGATTTATGTTTATTGATAACACATTGAGGTTCATCTTTAACGGCAAATACTTTCATTCCGCATCGATAGTGTGATGTTATATATGTGCTGAGTAAATGCAAGTTGTTTCATGGTCCTTTGCAACTTCAATCTTTTGTTAGTGCTCAATAAAAGATTCTATGGATGGAGAGGTGTCATTTGGATTTCTTTTAGTTGATTATGTTGCCATGAGTGTTTGGGGATGCCGGTTGAGTGTTTAGGATGAGTTTGGGCTAGTTTGGATTGATTAGAACGGTGATTTGTCTGGTCATGTATTCGGTTTTAACTAAAGATATAACTGTTTCAATTGTGATATATTAGTGTGCTTTAACTAATTTATATGCTTGGATTTGATTTAATTAGTTCAAGAGGGTGTTAAAAGGCTAGAAAATCCAAACTACACGGGGTTGGACGCTAATTGAAGAAAAACCAATACATGCGAGATCTATTGCTATTTAATGATTTTATATACGAAATTCCTTTCCCGTGTTTCATCTAAAGCTTTTGAGAATACTTAAATGCACAAATATGTACTCCCACACTTTCGAGTGAAATACAAGCAAAATATAATTTACTTGGTCGTATGATAGTGATTTAATTTCTTGTTTATTGATAACACATTGTGATTCATCTTTAACGACAAATACTTTCATTCCGTACCTCTAGTATGATGTTAGATATGTGTTGAGGAAATGCAAGTTGTTTCTTGATTCTTTGCAACCTCAATCTTTTGTTAGTGCTTAATAAAGGATTCTATGGATGGAGAGGTGTCATTTTAATTTGTTTTCTTTGATTTTGTACGCATGAGTGTTTGGGGATGCCGGTTAAGTGTTTTGGATGAGTTTTGGCTAATTTGTATCGATTAGAATGGTGATTTGTCTTGTTATGTATTTGGATTTCACTATGGATACAACTGTTTTAATTGTGATATATTAGTATGCTTTAACTAATTTATATGTTTGGATTTGATTTAATTAGTTCAAGAGTGTGTTAAAAGGATTGAAAATCCAAACTACGCGGGATTGGACGCTAATTGAAGAAAAACAAACACATGCGAAATCTATTGCTATTTAACGATTTTATATAGGTTATTGCTTTCCCTTGTATCATGTAAAGCTTTTGAGAGTACTTAAATGCACAAATGTGTACTCGCACACATTTTGGAGTGAAATACAAGCAAAATATAATTTACTTGGCCGTGTGATAGTGATTTGATTTATGTTTATTGATCACACAATGAGGTTCATCTTTAACGACAAATAATCTCACTCCGTACCTATAGTATGATGTTAGAAATGTGTTGTGTAAATGCAAGTTGTTTCTTGGTCCTTTGCAACTTCAATCTTTTGTTAGTGCTCAATAAAGGATTCTATAGATGGAGAGTGTCATTTTGATTTGTTTTAGTTGATTTTGTTGGCATGAGTGTTTGGGGACGCCGGTTGAGTGTTTTAGATGAGTTTTGGCTAGTTTGGATTGATTAGAACGGTGATTTGTCTGGTCATGTATTTGGTTTTATCTAAAGGTATAATTGTTTCAATTGTGATATATTAGTGTGCTTTAACTAATTTATATGTTCGGATTTGATTTAATTAGTTCAAGAGTGTTAAAAGGCTTGAAAATCCAAACTACACGGGATTAGACGCTAATTGAAGAAAAACCAATACATGCGATATCTATTGCTATTTAACAATTTTATATACGTTATTACTTTCCCGTGTATCATGTAAAGCTTTTGAGAATACTTAAATGCACAAATGTGTACTCGCACACTTTCGAGTTAAATACAAGCAAAATATAATTTACTTGGTCGTGTGATAGTGATTTGATTTCTTTTTTATTGATCAGATATAGGGGTTCATCTTTTATGACAAATATTTTCATTCCGCACCTATATTATGATGTTAGATATGTGTTGAGTAAATGCAAGTTGTTTCTTGGTCCTTTGCAACTTTAATCTTTTGTTAGTGCTCAGTAAAGGATTCTATGGATGGAGAGGTGTCATTTGGATTTGTTTTAGTTGATTTTTTTGGCATGAGTGTTTGGGGATGCCGGTTGAGTGTTTTAGATGAGTTTTGGCTAGTTTGGATCGATTAGAATGGTGATTTGTGTGGTCATGTATTTGGTTTTAACTAAGGATATAATTGTTTAAATTGTGATATATTAGTATGCTTTAACTAATTTATATGTTCGGATTTGATTTAATTAGTTCAAGAGTGTGTTAAAAGGCTTGAAAATCCAAACTACATGGGATTGGACGTTAATTGAAGAAAAACCAATACATGCGAGATCTATTGCTATTTAACGATTTTATATACGTAATTCCTTTCCCGTGGGTCATCTAAAGCTTTTGAGAATACTTAAATGCACAAATGTGTACTCGCACGCTTTGGAGTGAAGTACAAGCAAAATATAATTTACTTGGTCGTGTGATAGTGATTTGATTTCTTTTTTATTGATCAGAAATTGAGGTTCATCTTTTATTACAAATATTTTCATTCCGCACCTATATTATGATGTTAGATATGTGTTGAGTAAATGCAAGTTGTTTCTTGGTCCTTTGCAACTTTAATCTTTTGTTAGTGCTCAGTAAAGGATTCTATGGATGGAGAGGTGTCATTTGGATTTGTTTTAGTTTATTTTGTTGGCATGAGTGTTTGGGGATGCTGGTTGAGTGTTTTAGATGAGTTTTGGCTAGTTTGGATCGATTAGAATGGTGATTTGTCTGGTCATGTATTTGGTTTTAACTAAGGATATAATTGTTTAAATTGTGATATATTAGTATGCTTTAACTAATTTATATGTTCGGATTTGATTTAATTAGTTCAAGAGTGTGTTAAAAGGCTTGAAAATCCAAACTACATGGGATTGGACGTTAATTGAAGAAAAACCAATACATGCGAGATCTATTGCTATTTAACGATTTTATATACGTAATTCCTTTCCCGTGGGTCATCTAAAGCTTTTGAGAATACTTAAATGCACAAATGTGTACTCGCACGCTTTGGAGTGAAATACAAGCAAAATATAATTTACTTGGTCGTGTAATAGTGATTTGATTTCTTGTTTATTGATCACATATTGAGGTTCATCTTTAACGACAAATACTTTCATTCCGCACCTATAGTATGATGTTAGATACGTGTTGAGTAAATGCAAGTTGTTTCTGGGCCATTTGCAACTTTAATCTTTTGTTAGTGCTTAATAAAGGATTCTATGGACGGAGAGGTGTCATTTGGATTTCTTTTAGTTGATTTTGTTGGCATGAGAGTTTGGGGATGCCAGTTGAGTGTTTTAGATGAGTTTGGGCTAGTTTGGATCGATTAGAACGGTGATTTGTTTGGTCATGTATTTGGATTTAACTATGGATACAACTGTTTCAATTGTGATATATTAGTGTGCTTTAACTGATTTGTATGCGTGGATTTAATTTAATTAGCTCAAGAGTGTGTTCAAAAGGCTTGAAAATCCAAACTACACGGGATTGGACGCTAATTGAAGAAAAACCAATACATGCGAGATCTATTTCTATTTTACGATTTTATATAGGTTATTCCTTTCCCTTGTATCATGTAAAGCTTTTGAGAGTACTTAAATGTACAAATGTGTACTCGCACACATTTTGGAGTGAAATACAAGCAAAATATAATTTAATTGGTCTTGTGATAGTGATTTGATTTATGTTTATTGATCACACAATGAGGTTCATCTTTAACGACAAATAATTACACTCCGCACCTATAGTATGATGTTAGATATGTGTTGAGTAAATGCAAGTTGTTTCTTGGTCCTTTGCAACTTCAATCTTTTGTTAGTTCTCAATAAAGGATTTTATGGATGGAGAGTGTCATTTTGATTTGTTTTAGTTGATTTTGTTGGCATGAGTGTTTGGGGACGCCGGTTGAGTGTTTTGGATGAGTTTGGGCTAGTTTGGATCGATTAGAATGGTGATTTGTCTGGTCATGTATTTGGTTTTAACTAAGGATATAACTTTTCCAATTGTGATATAACAGTGTGCTTTAACAAATTTATATGCTTGGATTTGATTTAATTAGTTCAAGAGTGTGTTCAAAAGGCTTGAAATTCCAAACTACACGGGATTGGACGCGAATTGAAGAAAAACCAATACATGCGAGATCTATTGCTATTTAACGATTTTATATACGTAATTCCTTTCCCGTGGGTCATCTAAAGCTTTTGAGAATACTTAAATGCACAAATGTGTACTCGCACGCTTTGGAGTGAAATACAAGCAAAATATAATTTACTTGGTCGTGTAATAGTGATTTGATTTCTTGTTTATTGATCACATATTGAGGTTCATCTTTAACGACAAATACTTTCATTCCGCACCTATAGTATGATGTTAGATACGTGTTGAGTAAATGCAAGTTGTTTCTGGGCCATTTGCAACTTTAATCTTTTGTTAGTGCTTAATAAAGGATTCTATGGATGGAGAGGTGTCATTTGGATTTCTTTTAGTTGATTTTGTTGGCATGAGAGTTTGGGGATGCCAGTTGAGTGTTTTAGATGAGTTTGGGCTAGTTTGGATCGATTAGAACGGTGATTTGTTTGGTCATGTATTTGGATTTAACTATGGATACAACTGTTTCAATTGTGATATATTAGTGTGCTTTAACTGATTTGTATGCGTGGATTTAATTTAATTAGCTCAAGAGTGTGTTCAAAAGGCTTGAAAATCCAAACTACACGGGATTGGACGCTAATTGAAGAAAAACCAATACATGCGAGATCTATTTCTATTTTACGATTTTATATAGGTTATTCCTTTCCCTTGTATCATGTAAAGCTTTTGAGAGTACTTAAATGTACAAATGTGTACTCGCACACATTTTGGAGTGAAATACAAGAAAAATATAATTTAATTGGTCTTGTGATAGTGATTTGATTTATGTTTATTGATCACACAATGAGGTTCATCTTTAACGACAAATAATTACACTCCGCACCTATAGTATGATGTTAGATATGTGTTGAGTAAATGCAAGTTGTTTCTTGGTCCTTTGCAACTTCAATCTTTTGTTAGTTCTCAATAAAGGATTTTATGGATGGAGAGTGTCATTTTGATTTGTTTTGTTGGCATGAGTGTTTGGGGACGCCGGTTGAGTGTTTTGGATGAGTTTGGGCTAGTTTGGATCGATTAGAATGGTGATTTGTCTGGTCATGTATTTGGTTTTAACTAAGGATATAACTTTTCCAATTGTGATATAACAGTGTGCTTTAACAAATTTATATGCTTGGATTTGATTTAATTAGTTCAAGAGTGTGTTCAAAAGGCTTGAAATTCCAAACTACACGGGATTGGACGCGAATTGAAGAAAAACCAATACATGCGAGATCTATTTCTATTTAACAAATTTATATACGAAATTCCTTTCCCGTGTTTCATCTAAAGCTTTTGAGGATACTTAAATGCACAAATGTGTACTCGCACGCTTTGGAGTGAAATACAAGCAAAATATAATTTACGTGGTCGTGTAATAGTGATTTGATTTCTTGTTTATTGATCACATATTGAGGTTCATCTTTAAGGACAAATACTTTCATTCAGTACCTATAGTATGATGTAAGATATGTGTTGAGGAAATGTAAGTTGTTTCTTGATTCTTTGCAACTTCAATCTTTTGTTAGTGCTCAATAAAGGATTCTATGGATGGAGAGGTGTCATTTTGATTTGTTTTCGTTGATTTTGTAGCCATGAGTGTTTGGGGATGCCGGTTAAGTGTTTTGGATGAGTTTGGGCTAGTTTGTATCGATTAGAATGGTGATTTGTCTGGTCATGTATTTGGATTTAACTATGGATACAACTGTTTTAATTGTGATATATTAGTGTGCTTTAACTGATTTATATGCATGGATTTGATTTAATTAGCTCAAGAGTGTGTTAAAAGGCTTGAAAATCCAAACTACACGGGATTGGACGCTAATTGAAGAAAAACCAATACATGCGATATCTATTTCTATTTAACGATTTTATATACGTTATTACTTTCCCGTGTATCATGTAAAGCTTTTGAGAATACTTAAATGCACAAATGTGTACTCGCACACTTTCGAGTGAAATACAAGCAAAATATAATTTACTTGGTCGTGTGATAGTGATTTGATTTCTTGTTTATTGATCAGACATTGAGGTTCATCTTTTATGATAAATATTTTCATTCCGCGCCTATATTATGATGTTAGATATGTGTTGAGTAAATGCAAGTTGTTTCTTGGTCCTTTGCAACTTCAATCTTTTGTTAGTGCTCAGTAAAGGATTCTATGGATGGAGAGGTGTCATTTGGATTTGTTTTAGTTGATTTTGTTGGCATGACTGTTTGGGGATGCTGGATGAGTGTTTTAGATGAGTTTTGGCTAGTTTGGATTGATTAGAACGGTGATTTGTCTGGTCATGTATTTGGTTTTATCTAAAGGTATAATTGTTTCAATTGTGATATATTAGTGTGCTTTAACTAATTTATATGTTCGGATTTGATTTAATTAGTTCAAGAGTTTGTTAAAAGGCTTGAAAATCCAAACTACACGGGATTAGACGCTAATTGAAGAAAAACCAATACATGCGATATCTATTGCTATTTAACGATTTTATATACGTTATTACTTTCCCGTGTATCATGTAAAGCTTTTGAGAATACTTAAATGCTTAAATGTGTACTCGCAGACTTTCGAGTTAAATACAAGCAAAATATAATTTACTTGGTCGTGTGATAGTGATTTGATTTCTTTTTTATTGATCAGATATTGAGGTTCATCTTTTATTACAAATATTTTCATTCCGCACCTATATTATGATGTTAGATATGTGTTGAGTAAATGCAAGTTGTTTCTTGGTCCTTTGCAACTTTAATCTTTTGTTAGTGCTCAGTAAAGGATTCTATGGATGGAGAGGTGTCATTTGGATTTGTTTTAGTTTATTTTGTTGGCATGAGTGTTTGGGGATGCTGGTTGAGTGTTTTAGATGAGTTTTGGCTAGTTTGGATTGATTAGAATGGTGATTTGTCTGGTCATGTATTTGGTTTTAACTAAGGATATAACTTTTCCAATTGTGATATAACAGTGTGCTTTAACAAATTTATATGCTTGGATTTGATTTAATTAGTTCAAGATTGTGTTCAAAAGGCTTGAAATTCCAAACTACACGGGATTGGACGCGAATTGAAGAAAAACCAATACATGCGAGATCTATTTCTATTTAACAAATTTATATACGAAATTCCTTTCCCGTGTTTCATCTAAAGCTTTTGAGAATGCTTAAATGCACAAATGTGTACTCGCACGCTTTGGAGTGAAATACAAGCAAAATATAATTTACTTGGTCGTGTAATAGTGATTTGATTTCATGTTTATTGATCACATATTGAGGTTCATCTTTAAGGACAAATACTTTTATTCAGTACCTATAGTATGATGTAAGATATGTGTTGAGGAAATGTAAGTTGTTTCTTGATTCTTTGCAACTTTAATTTTTTGTTAGTGCTCAATAAAGGATTCTATGGATGGAGAGGTGTCATTTTGATTTGTTTTCGTTGATTTTGTAGGCATGAGTGTTTGGGGATGCCGGTTAAGTGTTTTGGATGAGTTTGGGCTAGTTTGTATCGATTAAAATGGTGATTTGTCTGGTCACGTATTTGGATTTAACTATGGATACAACTGTTTCAATTGTGATATATTAGTGTGCTTTAACTAATTTATATGCGTGGATTTGATTTAATTAGCTCAAGTGTGTGTTAAAAGGCTTGAAAATCCAAACTACACGGGATTGGACGCTAATTGAAGAAAAACCAATACATGCGATATCTATTGCTATTTAACGATTTTATATGCGTTATTACTTTCCCGTGTATCATGTAAAGCTTTTGAGAATACTTAAATGCACAAATGTGTGCTCGCACACTTTCGAGTGAAATACAAGCAAAATATAATTTACTTGGTCGTGTGATAGTGATTTGATTTCTTGTTTATTGATCAGACATTGAGGTTCATCTTTTATGTCAAATATTTTCATTCCGCACCTATATTATGATGTTAGATATGTGTTGAGTAAATGCAAGTTGTTTCTTGGTCCTTTGCAACTTCAATCTTTTGTTAGTGCTCAGTAAAGGATTCTATGGATGGAGAGGTGTCATTTGGATTTGTTTTAGTTGATTTTGTTGGCATGACTGTTTGGGGATGCTGGATGAGTGTTTTAGATGAGTTTTGGCTAGTTTGGATTGATTAGAACGGTGATTTGTCTGGTCATGTATTTGGTTTTATCTAAAGGTATAATTGTTTCAATTGTGATATATTAGTGTGCTTTAACTAATTTATATGTTCGGATTTGATTTAATTAGTTCAAGAGTTTGTTAAAAGGCTTGAAAATCCAAACTACACGGGATTAGACGCTAATTGAAGAAAAACCAATACATGCGATATCTATTGCTATTTAACGATTTTATATACGTTATTACTTTCCCGTGTATCATGTAAAGCTTTTGAGAATACTTAAATGCTTAAATGTGTACTCGCAGACTTTCGAGTTAAATACAAGCAAAATATAATTTACTTGGTCGTGTGATAGTGATTTGATTTCTTTTTTATTGATCAGATATTGAGGTTCATCTTTTATTACAAATATTTTCATTCCGCACCTATATTATGATGTTAGATATGTGTTGAGTAAATGCAAGTTGTTTCTTGGTCCTTTGCAACTTTAATCTTTTGTTAGTGCTCAGTAAAGGATTCTATGGATGGAGAGGTGTCATTTGGATTTGTTTTAGTTTATTTTGTTGGCATGAGTGTTTGGGGATGCTGGTTGAGTGTTTTAGATGAGTTTTGGCTAGTTTGGATTGATTAGAATGGTGATTTGTCTGGTCATGTATTTGGTTTTAACTAAGGATATAACTTTTCCAATTGTGATATAACAATGTGCTTTAACAAATTTATATGCTTGGATTTGATTTAATTAGTTCAAGATTGTGTTCAAAAGGCTTGAAATTCCAAACTACACGGGATTGGACGCGAATTGAAGAAAAACCAATACATGCGAGATCTATTTCTATTTAACAAATTTATATACGAAATTCCTTTCCCGTGTTTCATCTAAAGCTTTTGAGAATGCTTAAATGCACAAATGTGTACTCGCACGCTTTGGAGTGAAATACAAGCAAAATATAATTTACTTGGTCGTGTAATAGTGATTTGATTTCATGTTTATTGATCACATATTGAGGTTCATCTTTAAGGACAAATACTTTTATTCAGTACCTATAGTATGATGTAAGATATGTGTTGAGGAAATGTAAGTTGTTTCTTGATTCTTTGCAACTTTAATTTTTTGTTAGTGCTCAATAAAGGATTCTATGGATGGAGAGGTGTCATTTTGATTTGTTTTCGTTGATTTTGTAGGCATGAGTGTTTGGGGATGCCGGTTAAGTGTTTTGGATGAGTTTGGGCTAGTTTGTATCGATTAAAATGGTGATTTGTCTGGTCACGTATTTGGATTTAACTATGGATACAACTGTTTCAATTGTGATATATTAGTGTGCTTTAACTAATTTATATGCGTGGATTTGATTTAATTAGCTCAAGTGTGTGTTAAAAGGCTTGAAAATCCAAACTACACGGGATTGGACGCTAATTGAAGAAAAACCAATACATGCGATATCTATTGCTATTTAACGATTTTATATGCGTTATTACTTTCCCGTGTATCATGTAAAGCTTTTGAGAATACTTAAATGCACAAATGTGTGCTCGCACACTTTCGAGTGAAATACAAGCAAAATATAATTTACTTGGTCGTGTGATAGTGATTTGATTTCTTGTTTATTGATCAGACATTGAGGTTCATCTTTTATGTCAAATATTTTCATTCCGCACCTATATTATGATGTTAGATATGTGTTGAGTAAATGCAAGTTGTTTCTTGGTCCTTTGCAACTTCAATCTTTTGTTAGTGCTCAGTAAAGGATTCTATGGATGGAGAGGTGTCATTTGGATTTGTTTTAGTTGATTTTGTTGGCATGAGTGTTTGGGGATGCTGGTTGAGTATTTTAGATGAGTTTTGGCTAGTTTGGATTGATTAGAACGATGATTTGTCTGGTCATGTATTTGGTTTTATCTAAAGGTATAATTGTTTCAATTGTGATATATTAGTGTGGTTTAACTAATTTATATGTTCGGATTTGATTTAATTAGTTCAAGAGTGTGTTAAAAGGCTTGAAAATCCAAACTACACGGGATTAGACGCTAATTGAAGAAAAACCAATACATGCGATATCTATTTCTATTTTACGATTTTATATAGGTTATTCCTTTCCCTTGTATCATGTAAAGCTTTTGAGAGTACTTAAATGTACAAATGTGTACTTGCACACATTTTGGAGTGAAATACAAGCAAAATATAATTTTCTTGGTCTTGTGATAGTGATTTGATTTTTGTTTATTGATCACACAATGAGATTCATCTTTAGCGACAAATAATTACATTCCGCACCTATAGTATGATGTTAGATATGTGTTGAGTAAATGCAAGTTGTTTCTTGGTCCTTTGCAACTTCAATCTTTTGTTAGTGCACAATAAAGGATTTTATGGATGGAGAGTGTCATTTTGATTTGTTTTAGTTGATTTTGTTGGCATGAGTGTTTGGGGACGCCGGTTGTGTGTTTTGGATGAGTTTGGGCTACTTTGGATCGATTAGAATGGTGATTTGTCTGGTCATGTATTTGGTTTTAACTAAGGATATAACTTTTCCAAATGTGATATAACAGTGTGCTTTAACTAATTTATATGCTTGGATTTGATTTAATTAGTTCAAGAGTGTGTTCAAAAGGCTTGAAATTCCAAACTACACGGGATTGGACGCGAATTGAAGAAAAACCAATACATGCGAGATCTATTGCTATTTAACGAATTTATATACGAAATTCCTTTCCCGTGTTTCATCTAAAGCTTTTGAGAATACTTAAATGCACAAATGTGTACTCGCACGCTTTGGAGTGAAATACAAGCAAAATATAATTTACCTGGTCGTGTAATAGTGATTTGATTTCTTGTTTATTGATCACATATTAAGGTTCATCTTTAAGGACAAATACTTTCATTCAGTACCTATAGTATGATGTTTGATATGTGTTGAGGAAATGTAAGTTGTTTCTTGATTCTTTGCAACTTCAATCTTTTGTTAGTGCTCAATAAAGGATTCTATGGATGGAGAGGTGTCATTTTGATTTGTTTTCGTTGATTTTGTAGGCATGAGTGTTTGGGGATGCCGGTTAAGTGTTTTTGATGAGTTTGGGCTAGTTTGTATCGATTAGAATGGTGATTTGTCTGGTCATGTATTTGGATTTAACTATGGATACAACTGTTTCAATTGTGATATATTAGTGTGCTTTAACTGATTTATATGCGTGGATTTGATTTAATTAGCTCAAGAGTGTGTTAAAAGGCTTGAAAATCCAAACTACACGGGATTGGATGCTAATTGAAGAAAAACCAATACATGCGATATCTTTTGCTATTTAACGATTTTAAATACGTTATTCCTTTCCCGTGTATCATGTAAAGCTTTTGAGAATACTTAAATGCACAAATGTGTACTCGCACCCTTTCGAGTGAAATACAAGCAAAATATAATTTACTTGGTCGTGTGATAGTGATTTGATTTCTTGTTTATTGATCAGACATTGAGGTTCATCTTTTATGACAAATATTTTCATTCCGCACCTATATTATGATGTTAGATATGTGTTGAGTAAATGCAAGTTGTTTCTTGGTCCTTTGCAACTTCAATCTTTTGTTAGTGCTCGGGAAAGGATTCTATGGATGGAGAGGTGTCATTTGGATTTGTTTTAGTTGATTTTGTTGGCATGAGTGTTTGGGGATGCCGGTTGAGTGTTTTAGATGAGTTTTGGCTAGTTTGGATCGATAAGAACGGTGATTTGTCTAGTCATGTATTTGGTTTTATCTAAAGATATAATGTTTCAATTGTGATATATTAGTGTGCTTTAACTAATTTATATGTTCGGATTTGATTAAATTAGTTCTAGAGTGTGTTAAAAGGCTTGAAAATCCAAACTACACGGGATTGGACGCTAATTGAAGAAAAACCAATACATGCGAGATCTATTGCTATTTAACGATTTTATATACGTAATTCCTTTCCCGTGTGTCATCTAAAGCTTTTGAGAATACTTAAATGCACAAATGTGTACTCGCACGCTTTGGAGTGAAATACAAGCAAAATATAATTTACTTGGTCGTGTAATAGTGATTTGATTTCTTGTTTATTGATCACATATTGACGTTCATCTTTAACGACAAATACTTTCATTCCGCACCTATAGTATGTTGTTAGATACGTGTTGAGTAAATGCAAGTTGTTTCTTGGCCATTTGCAACTTTAATCTTTTGTTAGTGCTCAATAAAGAATTCTATGAATGGAGAGGTGTCATTTGGATTTCTTTTAGTTGATTTTGTTGGCATGAGAGTTTGGGGATGCCAGTTGAGTGTTTTAGATGAGTTTGGGCTAGTTTGGATCGATTAGAACGGTGATTTGTCTGGTCATGTATTTGGATTTAACTATGGATACAACTGTTTCAATTGTGATATATTAGTGTGCTTTAACTGATTTGTATGCGTGGATTTGATTTAATTAGCTCAAGAGTGTGTTCAAAAGGCTTGAAAATCCAAACTACACGGGATTGGACGCTAATTGAAGAAAAACCAATACATGCGAGATCTATTTCTATTTTACGATTTTATATAGGTTATTCCTTTCCCTTGTATCATGTAAAGCTATTGAGAGTACTTAAATGTACAAATGTGTACTCGCACACATTTTGGAGTTAAATACAAGCAAAATATAATTTACTTGGTCTTGTGATAGTGATTTGATTTATGTTTATTGATCACACAATGAGGTTCATCTTCAACGACAAATAATTACATTCCGCACCTATAGTATGATGTTAGATATGTGTTGAGTAAATGCAAGTTGTTTCTTGGTCCTTTGCAACTTTAATCTTTTGTTAGTGCTCAATAAAGGATTTTATGGATGGAGAGTGTCATTTTGATTTGTTTTAGTTGATTTTGTTGGCATGAGTGTTTGGGGACGCCGGTTGAGTGTTTTGGATGAGTTTGGGCTAGTTTGGATCGATTAGAATGGTGATTTGTCTGGTCATGTATTTGGTTTTAACTAAGGATATAACTTTTCCAATTGTGATATAACAGTGTGCTTTAACTAATTTATATGCTTGGATTTGATTTAATTAGTTCAAGAGTGTGTTCAAAAGGCTTGAAATTCCAAACTACACGGGATTGGACGCGAATTGAAGAAAAACCAATACATGCGAGATCTATTTCTATTTAACAAATTTATATACGAAATTCCTTTCCCGTGTTTCATCTAAAGCTTTTGAGAATACTTAAATGCACAAATGTGTACTCGCACGCTTTGGAGTGAAATACAAGCAAAATATAATTTACCTGGTCGTGTAATAGTGATTTGATTTCTTGTTTATTGATCACATATTAAGGTTCAACTTTAAGGACAAATACTTTCATTCAGTACCTATAGTATGATGTATGATATGTGTTGAGGAAATGTAAGTTGTTTCTTGATTCTTTGCAACTTCAATCTTTTGTTAGTGCTCAATAAAGGATTCTATGGATGGAGAGATGTCATTTTGATTTGTTTTCGTTGATTTTGTAGGCATGAGTGTTTGGGGATGCCGGTTAAGTGTTTTGGATGAGTTTGGGCTAGTTTGTATCGATTAGAATGGTGATTTGTCTGGTCATGTATTTGGATTTAACTATGGATACAACTGTTTCAATTGTGATATATTAGTGTGCTTTAACTCATTTATATACTTGGATTTGATTTAATTAGTTCAAGAGTGTGTTAAATGGCTTGAAAATCCAAACTACATGGGTTTTGAAGCTAATTGAAGAAAAACCAATACATGCGAGATCTATTGCTATTTAACGATTTTATATACGTAATTTCTTTCCCGTGTGTCATTTAAAGCTTTTGAGAATACTTAAATGCACAAATGTGTACTCGCACACTTTGGAGTGAAATACAAGCAAAATATAATTTACTTGTTCGTGTGATAGTGATTTGTTTTCTTGTTTATTGATCATGCATTGAGGTTCATCTTTAACGACAAATACTTTCATTCCGCACCTATAGTATGATGTTAGATACGTGTTGAGGAAATGCAAGTTGTTTCTTGATTCTTTGCAACTTGAATCTTTTGTTAGTGCTCAATAAAGGATTCTATGGATGGAGAGGTGTCATTTGGATTTGTTTTAGTTGATTTTGTAGGCATGAGTGTTTGGGATGCCAGTTGAGTGTTTTGGATGAGTTTGGGCAAGTTTGGATCGATTAGAAGGGTGATTTGTCTGGTCATGTATTTGGATTTAACAATGGATATAACTGTTTCAATTGTGATATATTAGTGTTCATTAACTGATTTATATGCGTGGATTTGATTTAATTAGCTCAAGAGTGTGTCCAAAAGGCTTGAAAATCTAAACTACACGGGATTGGACGCTAATTGAAGAAAAACCAATACATGCGAGATCTATTGCTATTTAATGATTTTATATACGTTATTCCTTTCCCTTGTATCATGTAAAGCTTTTGAGAATAATTAAATGCACAAATGTGTACTCGCACACATTTTGGAGTGAAATACAAGCAAAATATAATTTACTTGGTCGTGTGATAGTGATTTGATTTATGTTTATTGATCACACATTGAGGCTCATCTTTAACGATAAATACTTTCATTCCGCACCTATAGTATGATGTTATATATGTGTTGAGTAAGTGCAAGTAGTTTCACGGTCCTTTGCAACTTCAATCTTTTGTTAGTGCTCAAAAAAAGATTCTATGGATGGAGAGGTGTCATTTGGATTTGTTTTAGTTGATTTTGTTGGCATGAGTGTTTGGGGATGCCGGTTGAGCGTTTTGAATGAGTTTGGGCTAGTTTGAATCGATTAGAACGGTGATTTCTCTGGTCATGTATTTGGTTTTAACTAAAGATATAACTGTTTCAATTGTGATATATTAGTGTGCTTTAACTAATTTATATGCTTGGATTTGATTTAATTAGTTTAAGAGTGTGTTAAAAGGCTTGAAAATCCAAAATACACGGGATTGGTCGCTAATTGAAGAAAAACCAATACATGCGAGATCTATTGCTATTTAACGATTTTATATACGTTATTCCTTTCCTTTGTATCATGTAAAGCTTTTGAGAATAATTAAATGCACAAATGTGTACTCGCACACATTTTGGAGTGAAATACAAGCAAAATATAATTTACTTGGTCGTGTGATAGTGATTTGATTTATGTTTATTGATCACACATTGAGGCTCATCTTTAACGATAAATACTTTCATTCCGCACCTATAGTATGATGTTATATATGTGTTGAGTAAATGCAAGTTGTTTCACGGTCCTTTGCAACTTCAATCTTTTGTTAGTGCTCAAAAAAAGATTCTATGGATGGAGAGGTGTCATTTGGATTTGTTTTAGTTGATTTTGTTGGCATGAGTGTTTGGGGATGCCGGTTGAGTGTTTTGAATGAGTTTGGGCTAGTTTGGATCGATTAGAACGGTGATTTCTCTGGTCATGTATTTGGTTTTAACTAAAGATATAACTGTTTCAATTGTGATATATTAGTGTGCTTTAACTAATTTATATGCTTGGATTTGATTTAATTAGTTCAAGAGTGTGTTAAATGGCTTGAAAATCCAAACTACATGGGTTTTGAAGCTAATTGAAGAAAAACCAATACATGCGAGATCTATTGCTATTTAACGATTTTATATACGTAATTTCTTTCCCGTGTGTCATTTAAAGCTTTTGAGAATACTTAAATGCACAAATGTGTACTCGCACACTTTGGAGTGAAATACAAGCAAAATATAATTTACTTGTTCGTGTGATAGTGATTTGTTTTCTTGTTTATTGATCATACATTGAGGTTCATCTTTAACGACAAATACTTTCATTCCCCACCTATAGTATGATGTTAGATACGTGTTGAGGAAATGCAAGTTGTTTCTTGATTCTTTGCAACTTGAATCTTTTGTTAGTGCTCAATAAAGGATTCTATGGATGGAGAGGTGTCATTTGGATTTGTTTTAGTTGATTTTGTAGGCATGAGTGTTTGGGATGCCAGTTGAGTGTTTTGGATGAGTTTGGGCAAGTTTGGATCGATTAGAAGGGTGATTTGTCTGGTCATGTATTTGGATTTAACAATGGATATAACTGTTTCAATTGTGATATATTAGTGTTCTTTAACTGATTTATATGCGTGGATTTGATTTAATTAGCTCAAGAGTGTGTCCAAAAGGCTTGAAAATCTAAACTACACGGGATTGGTCGCTAATTGAAGAAAAACCAATACATGCGAGATCTATTGCTATTTAACGATTTTATATACGTTATTCCTTTCCCTTGTATCATGTAAAGCTTTTGAGAATAATTAAATGCACAAATGTGTACTCGCACACATTTTGGAGTGAAATACAAGCAAAATATAATTTACTTGGTCGTGTGATAGTGATTTGATTTATGTTTATTGATCACACATTGAGGCTCATCTTTAACGTTAAATACTTTCATTCCGCACCTATAGTATGATGTTATATATGTGTTGAGTAAATGCAAGTTGTTTCACGGTCCTTTGCAACTTCAATCTTTTGTTAGTGCTCAAAAAAAGATTCTATGGATGGAGAGGTGTCATTTGGATTTGTTTTAGTTGATTTTGTTGGCATGAGTGTTTGGGGATGCCGGTTGAGTGTTTTGAATGAGTTTGGGCTAGTTTGGATCGATTAGAACGGTGATTTCTCTGGTCATGTATTTGGTTTTAACTAAAGATATAACTGTTTCAATTGTGATATATTAGTGTGCTTTAACTAATTTATATGCTTGGATTTGATTTAATTAGTTTAAGAGTGTGTTAAAAGGCTTGAAAATCCAAAATACACGGGATTGGACGCTAATTGAAGAAAAACCAATACATGCGAGATCTATTGCTATTTAATGATTTTATATACGTTATTCCTTTCTCTTGTATCATGTAAAGCTTTTGAGAATAATTAAATGGACAAATGTGTACTCGCACACATTTTGGAGTGAAATACAAGCAAAATATAATTTACTTGGTCGTGTGATAGTGATTTGATTTATGTTTATTGATCACACATTGAGGTTCATCTTTAACGACAAATACTTTCATTCCGCACCTATAGTATGATGTTATATATGTGTTGAGTAAATGCAAGTTGTTTCACGGTCCTTTGCGACTTCAATCTTTTGTTAGTGCTCAATAAAAGATTCTATGGATGGAGAGGTGTCATTTGGATTTGTTTTAGTTGATTTGTAGGCATGAGTGTTCGGGATGCCGGTTGAGTGTTTTGGATGAGTTTGGGCTAGTTTTGATCGATTAGAATGGTGATTTGTGTGGTCATTTATTTCGATTTAACTACGGATACAACTTTTTCAATTGTGATATATTAGTGTGCTTTAACTGATTTATATGCGTGGATTTGATTTAATTAGCTCAAGAGTGTGTTGAAAAGGCTTGAAAATCCAAACTACACGGGATTGGACGTTAATTGAATAAAAACCAATACATGCGAGATCTATTGCTATTTAACGATTTTATATACGTAATTCCTTTCCCGTGTGTCATCTAAAGCTTTTGAGAATACTTTAATGCACAAATTTGTACTTGCACACTTTCGAGTGAAATACAAGCAAAATATAATTTACTTGGTCATGTGATAGTGATTTGATTTCTTGTTTATTGATCGCACATTTAGGTTCATCTTTAACGACAAATACTTTAATTCCGTACCTATAGTATGATGTTAGATACGTGTTGAGGAAATGCAAGTTGTTTCTTGATTCCTTGCAACTTCAATCTTTTGTTAGTGTTCAATAAAGGATTCTATCGATGGAGAGGTGTCATTTGGATTTGTTTTAGTTGATTTGTAGGCATAAGTGTTTGGGATGCCGGTTGAGTGTTTTGGATGAGTTTGGGCTAGTTTGGATCGATTAGAATGGTGATTTGTCTGGTCATGTATTTGGATTTAACTATGGATGCAACTGTTTCAATTGTGATATATTAATGTGCTTTAACTGATTTATATGTGTGGATTTCATTTAATTAGCTCAAGAGTGTGTTCAAAAGGCTTGAAAATCCAAACTACACGGGATTTGACGCTAATTGAAGAAAAACCAATACATGCGAGATCTTTTGCCATTTAACGATTTTATATACGTTATTCCTTTTCCATGTATCATGTAAAGCTTTTGTGAATACTTAAATGCACAAATGTGTACTCGCACACATTTTGGAGTGAAATACAAGCAAAATATAATTTACTTGGTCGTGTGATAGTGATTTGATTTATGTTTGTTGATCACACATTGAGGTTTATCTTTAACGACAAATAATTTCATTCCGCACCTATAGTATGATGTTAGATATGTGTTGAGTAAATGCATGTTGTTTCTTGGTCCTTTGCAACTTCAATCTTTTGTTAGTGCTCAATAAAGGATTCTATGGATGGAGAGGTGTCATTTTGATTTGTTTTAGTAGATTTTGTTGGCATGAGTGTTTGGGGACGCCGGTTGAGTGTTTTGGATGAGTTTTTGCTAGTTTGGATCGATTAGAATGGTGATTTGTCTGGTAGTGTATTTGGTTTTACCTAAGGATATAACTTTTCCAATTGTGATATATTAGTGTGCTTTAACTAATTTATATGCTTGGATTTGATTTAATTAGTTAAAGAGTGTGTTCAAAAGGCTTTAAAATCCAAACTACACGGGAATGGACGCTAATTGAAGAAAAACCAATACATGCGAGATCTATTGCTATTTAACAATTTTATATACGAAATTCCTTTCCCGTGTTTCATCTAAAGCTTTTGAGAATACTTAAATGCACAAATGTGCACTTGCACACTTTCGAGTGAAATACATGCAAAATATAATTTACTTGGTCGTATGATAGTGATTTGATTTCTTGTTTATTGATAACACATTGTGATTCATCTTTAATGACAAATACTTTCATTCCGCACCTATAGTATGATGTTAGATATGTGTTTAGTAAATGCAAGTTGTTTCTTGGTCCTTTGCAACTTCAATCTTTTGTTAGTGCTCAATAAAGGATTCTTTTGTTTCTTGGTCCTTTGCAACATCAACGGGTAGAAGTCTAAAATTTAAAACTTAAATTGTAATAACATAATATTGTTTTAAACATAAACAAAAGATTTTAATCAGCAGCGAAATTTGGTCCCAAAAGTGGTATCCAAAATTGATAAGTTTGCCGTTAAAACCCTTTTCATTCCCATGCACGCCTAATCTCCTAAAAAACATGCCAAAAAAGTTTGTCAGCAAAAAGCTGGTGAGTTCACAGGTTTATAACAATATCAACAAAGTTTTCATTTTCCAACGATATGATTATCCAGGAATCAACCCCTGGATCGTCAATGACTAGCTAGGTCCATTGACTATGATCGCAACCAAGAGCCCTATAATCAAACCAAGACACAATGTCCCTCAAATCCTTTCAACATATATTCCCTCTGTACCGGACCGGTGGCAACCGATCCTAAGGGGCGGTTGTCAAACCCAATAGATCTACCAATATATCCTGTGGCCCTTCAAGGGTTAATGATTATGTAAGAGGGCAGCCATGCGCAAATAATAAAACAACTCAAGGCCATCATAAAGATCACGCAGTTATTCTATAATCATATCATAAACAAAAATCGTTATAGCATGTTTTTCCCCCAAAACAGTTAAATAAAACGTTATTTAAAAATAGGGGCTGTGAAAACTCACCTTCAAAAGTGACCGAGAGATGATCTAGCAAAAATCGAGCCCGGAAAGTAAACGACCAATTAACGCCCTAAACACAAAGGATCTATTAATTGTCACGTAATAAGTCTAATACGTAAGTTGTTTACCCAACTTACTAGACTTGCCTTGAAATCCATTTCTTTATAAAAAGACCCGTTAGTGACTTTCGGTTTAGATTAATAATTTATATTATAAGTGACAAATATTCATTTATTAAATAATAACCCTTAAATGACATGCATATATCACACACAAAATGAGCACATAATCATTATAAAAAACTTAACACAATATTCACTAAGTTATGAAATAAATAGATAAATAAATAAATAAATAATAAATGAATAAATAAATAAATAAATAAATATTATATTGATTAAGTAAATAAAATGTTAAGTAATAGTCATATTTTATCTAAGATATTGTTTTTGTTAAGTATTCTATTTCTTATTTTATTACCCTTTATTATAAGTTTTTTATTAATTAATATTTATAACACATAACTTTATTTTCAGTACTAAAACATATATAAAATCATTTTTAGACAAGTTTTATTATAAAAATATGTTCTATTACGTTAATCCCAAATTTTGTCCATATACAGTGATTTTACGTTGAAATCGCCTAGTTTTATGCGCATAAACCGTACATCAACTTGTATATACCTTATGACCATTGTATTTGTTTTAAAATGAACCTTTTTTTATCAAAAACATTCTCAAATATTTTTGTTAAAAATCAGTTTCAAACAGTCCATTATTTTTAACCCGAAATTGTCGATTTTCGGCTTTTTCGCGCGTATAAAGTTTTCACCGAAGACCTTGCTTGTTATGGATTTGTTATATACTTAAAAACATAAGTTTTTAACTTAAAACACAATGTTACTTTCTGTCCAAAACCGGACTTGTGTAAAAATAATGATTTTAGACCCGAAAACACCGTTTTTAACGCGTTTTTAAACGTAAAACGTTTACGTGATTAAAACCAATTATCAAAACCTTTATTTTTAGTATGATTACTTACTTTTAACTTATTTTTAACATGTTTTTAACTTATTGTTCTAGATCTTACAAGATTCTTATCTTGTTTGTTTTTAAATTTTATGACATGACTACTAGTGGTCATGTCCCATCTTCACTTAAGTAGCTTTAATTTTAATTTATTTTTATCTTTTCTTTAAGTCAAATTTGAATGAAAACTTCAAAATCTCCAGATCATGATCACCATATACATGGATCATTTCAATCTTTTCTAAACTTATAAGTGAAGAACAAATCAAGAACAAATGTGTAAACCATATATACCTACACATACACGATTTTATACATACATACATACATAGTCCAAATCATTGATTTTATCTTGTGTTCTTAGTTTTTATTTCAACAGAACATACTTAAAAACCAAAAGATTTCAGATCATGATCACCATTATTAATGGATCATCTCAATCCTTTAAGAAATCAAAGAGCAAGATGAGTTCAAGAACATCATCCATGACTACATGCATGTATAACCCATTTTCATTATTTTTGATAATCTCCTTTGGAGATGGGTTTCTTATGATGTTCATAACCACAAATCAAAGTTTGATCATCTTGCATGCAAGAGAAATCATCAAAATAAACAAAGGTTATCAAAGCACAAAATCTTCAACATCAAACACACACACACATACACACTCACGGTTCACACACACACACATATACATTCTTTTTAAACTCAAAAACCTTTGTTGGAACCTTGGATTTTAAGAAAATCTAGTTGTTAGTAAACAAAGCTTGCAACAATCATCCAAAAATCATGTTGCATGTGATTTTTAAAGAAAACACAGCTTACCAAAAGATGAACAACTTCAAGAACTATAGATGATTTCTTCTCCTTGGAGTTGGATTTATGCAAAATTCTTGCACCAACTCACTAAGGGATCCTTGAAATTAGATATTTGATGCTTTAAACAAGCTTTGGATGATCAAAATCAAAGAAAAGAGGGCTGTTCTTGATGGTTCCAGCCGTGAGTTTTAGAGAGAAGGAAGAGGAGAGTGTGTAGGTGAATTCTAGTGAGAGAAAGGTGAGGTTGAGTGTGTGTAAAAGGTGGAGTGTTGGGTTGTATATATAGAAATGTTTAAGTATGGTTAAGGTGAGTTAATCATGTCATTAAATTAATTATATGGCTGGTGGATCTCCAAGTGAGATACCACCGGGTGTAAGGCGGGTGTCGGTCTCGTTAAATTTTTTGTAAAAATTTTAAACGTTCGGGTTTTTACGCGAAAATTTTCTATATATTCAAAATATTACTTTTAGACTTTCCAAAGGTTCCCAACATAAATAATAGTGATCAAAAGTCAAAAATAAAAATACAAACGGTTTAACACAGCAAGCATTCGACTGAATGTTGCATCAAGGCAACTTTTAAAAAGTCTTAATATTACGCGATCAAGGCAAATAAAATTAATTATTATCTTTCATGACTAATAATATTTCCACTTAAGACTCATTATATTATAAAAATCAAAATATAATGACCAAATTTAATTAACCAAATTATCACCAACGTTCGTTAAACGTTTTACCGCTACGCGACCCGGTAATTCTCAAAATTACCAATTATAAACTTTACTCACAAAAGGGCTTTGCTAGACCTTAAATAATCTTAATTATCATAAAATTAAGTCTTATGATGCATTTAAATATTTTGTCACTTTTATTAACGTACAGGTATTGACCTGGAAACACGGGATGTCAAAGTCTCCCCTCGTTTAGGAAATTTCGTCCCGAAATTTGAGCTTTAGCTCCAGATTCTGATCTAGACGGAAAGAGGTGAGGGTATTTATGCTTCATCTGGTCCTGTCATTCCCACATGAACTCGGGACCACGCTTAGAGTTCCATCTAACCTTCACCAACTTAACCCGACTCCTTCTGAGTTTTTGAACCCTCCCGTCCATAATCTCAACTGGTTCCTCGGTGAAATTTAGTTTGTCATCGATAAAAACTTATTCAGGTTGCATAACTAGAGCTTCATTAGCAAGACACTTCTTCAGATTGGATACATGGAACACATCGTGTATAATGGGGGCTAAGCTTTCCTTGCTTTCCAAACCGAACAATTCCTTTCCAGGGAGAGACCTTCAGATAAACTTTGTCTCCAACCTGGAATTCCAATGGTTTCCTTCGATTATCTGCATAACTCTTTTGCCGACTCGCGGCGACTTCTAACCTCTTTCTGATTTGAACAATCTTATCCGTAGTTTCCTAGATAATCTCAGGTCCAGTCAGTTGCTTTTCTCCAACTTCTGCCCAGCAAAGAGGTGAACGACACTTTCTTCCATACAAAGCTTCAAACGGAGCAGCTTTGATACTACTGTGATAACTATTATTGTAGGAAAACTCAACCAAGGGTAGATGAGTATCCTAATTTCCTCCAAAGTCAATCACACAAGCTTGTAGTAGATCTTCCAATGTTTGAATAGTCCTTTCACTTTGACCGTCTGTTTGCGGATGGTAGGCAGTACTCATGTCCAAACGAGTACCCAAAGCTTGGTGTAAGGATTGCCAGAACCTCGAGGTAAAACGACTGTCTCTGTCAGAGATTATCGAGATCGGTACTCCATGACGAGATACTACCTCCTTGAGGTAGATTATGGTTAGCTTTTCCATCCGATCGGTTTCCTTAACGGGTAGGAAATGAGCAGACTTGGTCAATCTGTCAACTATTACCCAGATATTGTCGTGACCACTAGACGTTCGGGGTAACTTCGTGACAAAGTCCATTGCTATCCTCTCCCATTTCCATTGAGGAATCTCTGGTTGTTGAAGAAGTCTTGATGGCTTTTGGTACTCAGCTTTGACTCTTGCACAAGTCGAGTATTTACCGGCATAGGCAGCTATATCACCCTTCATATTGGCCCCCAGTAATGTACCTTCACATCCTTATACATCTTATCCGATCCGGGGTGAATTGAATATTTGAATTTATGGGCTTCATCCATAATTAATTCACGTAGGTTTCTAAAACGTGGAACCCAGATTCGGTCCATGAAGTACATCACATTATTTGGTTTAGGCTCTAACTCCTTGACCATGCCTTTCAATCCTTCATTCTTCAAATTCTCATCTTTCAAAGCTTCGACTTGAGCATCTAGAATTTGAGTATCAAGACCCGAATGAATAGTCAGCTCCAAAGCGCGAACACGCTTAGGCTTATCATTGTCCTTCCTACTCAACACATCGGCCACAACATTAGCCTTGCCCGGATGATAGCGGATCTCACAGTCATAATCGTTTAACAACTCTACCCATCGACGTTGCCTCATGTTAAGTTCCTTTTGATCGAAGATATGCTGAAGACTCTTGTGATCCGTGTAAATAACACATTTCGTACCATATAGATAATGTCTCCAAATTTTGAGTGCAAAAATCACTGCTCCCAACTCTTAGTCGTGAGTAGTATAGTTCTTCTCATGCACTTTTAATTGTCTAGATGCATAGGCTATGACCTTCTCTTTCTGCATCAACACACAACCAAGACCTAAACGGGACGCATCACAATACACAACAAACCCTTCATGCCCACGACGATATCAAAACTACCAAGCACAATGGGTAGGAGGTCGATGCTAAAAGAATGACCCTCTAATTGCATAGTACACTCTCTAACTACATTACATGCCTCAATTATCTTTCCGTTGGCTAGCTCAACAATATATTTTTTTATCTAATTTACTAGATTTAAGGCCAAGTAATGGTTCAAAGTTCTTTGACACAAAACTCATATCGGCTCCAGCATCAAATAATATAGATGCGAAATGGTTGTTGACAAGGAACGTACCAGTGACGACGGACGATTCTTGTCTTGCCTCCTTGGCGTTCATCTCAAACGCCCTGCCCCTTGCATTTGATCCTTTCAGCTTGGGGCAATCCCTCTTGTAATGACCTTTAACTCCACATTCATAACATCTTTGCCTAGTTCTCTCAGGCTTCTCAACCAATCTTACTCGACAAGTCTGAGCTTGATGCCCATACTTGTTACACCTTGAACACACATTCACATTGCAGTTACCACCATGATGAAGATTACACTTACTACACTTTGGTTATGCACCAGCTTGCCTTCTTGCCTGCGGCAAGTTAGTAGCATACATCTTTCCTGACCCAACCCTCTGATTCTTCTGATTGCCAGATAGGCTCTTGAAATTTCCAGTCCACTTCCTCTTATTCTCCATGATTCTCTTGTCAGTCTCCATAACTTTTCTTTCTTTTTCCTTGGGCTTTTTACAGTATCCCCTTTCTTGACAAGCACACCTCTCCGAATAGCATCATCAGTCAATGAATTGGCTAGTGCCACTGCGCTCTGCATTGTGGTAGGGTTTGATGCCGTAACCATGCCTCTGATCTGGGGTGCCAATCCCTAAATATATCTCTCAATTCTGACGTAGTCAGGAGTCACCATTCGAGGCACAAGTCTTGCCAGATCGTTAAACCTGGAAGTATAGGCTCTAACTTCTGCACCTTCCATAGTCAGATTCCAAAATTCAGTCTCGATCTTTTGGAGCTCATTGCAAGGACAGTACTCCTTAAGCAATATCTCCTTTAACTAGTTCCAAGAGAGACCAAACGCAGCTTCCTCTCCTAGGTTTTGAACCTGCGAATTCCACCAACTCAAAGCTTCATCTTGGAATGAACATGTGGCATACTTCACTCGCTGATCAGCAGAACAGTCGCTAATTGCCATCACTGATTCCATCTTTTCAATCCATCTAATGATGTCAAGAGGACCTTCAGCTCCCGTAAAGATTCGTGGATTACAAGCTTGGAATGTCTTGTAGGTACAACCTTGAGCTTGACTCCCAGAAGGATTTCCAGTAGAAGTGCCTCCACTAGAACCACCCATGGTGCCACGTCTTCTACCACGCTCAGCATTTGCGTCATGTTGCTCGAGTGCAGAGTTGACATGTTGGGATATCAATTGTGCTAACTCTTCAACAGTGGTAGGCAAACCAGTACCTCTAGTACCAGCGATATTTCACGTGTTAGGTGCCATGAATTAACTTCTGTTATACATGAAACAAAAGAGAATAAACAACATACACGAAATGATATCAAAATGCATGATAATAATAATAGATATATAATCACAACATTTCGATACATCATTCATTAAAGTTATCATAACGATTTAATGAGTGAAGGATAGTCAGTACAAAATACATTATTTCAGGAACAACACAAAAGAGATGTTTACAGTAGCATCAACATCATTACAAAATTAGTTGTTCTCATATCCCAAGTACTGACATATCTAAGGACCGTACAACTCTAACAAGAGAATCGTGCCATCACATCGGCACGCACCACCATAGAAGCCATCATCATACAAACCGTTGCCAACCCTAATGCCGCCTTCACTTGCTCCTCAAGAGAAGTCACCTGCTGCTGTGCTTCTACCAACCCAGCCTCTGCAGCCTCAACCTTTAGATCTGTAACCTCCAACTTCTTCTTCGTCTCAGCTAGCCCTGTCTCCAAATCACAAATCCTGAAATGTAGCTGGTTCAGGATGTCGTTCTTAATCACCTTATCCTCCTCAAATGACATCATCCTTTCATCCATAGCCTGTAACATCTCGCTTGTCGCTCCTGCCTTACCCTGTAAGGATGAGATTTGGTGCTCATAGTGAATGCATCTGGTCGCAAGAGTAGCTAGAGTGCGATGTACAGGCTCATCGATCAGTGGTAGGTCTCGACGAGCTGAGGATGACTCGCCAACCTCAAACGTAGAGGGCACACCACCCTCATTAGCCCACTCCTGTACTCGTCTAGTCAACCAATCCCACTGCTCGTCCTGCACTCTAGCCCTCTTGGGCTCAGTCTCATCTGGCATCTCACTTGTACTATCATCAGTAACTATCTTCGGCACCCTCTTCTTCTTCCTCGAGTAGACAAAGCGAATCTCAGGGACATGTTTAGGAATGTCAGGAACAGGCTCACCAACGGCAGGAGGACTCTCATCATCAGATGCCCAAATCCAACCATTCCCATACTCAGAAGTAGGCTCCCATTTAGGCGCAAACGGGTAGTGATAAATCTCCAAGGGTGTGATAGGGGGAAGAGGAAACATAGGATCCACGTAATCACTATCGGAGTCATGGATCAGAATGAACGGAGTTCGAGTAGGCATCTGCAACAGGAGAATATCCGTACTAAATTTTCTAACTATTGGCATCTATAGTTAATTCATTTTAATGAACAATAAGCAGAAACATCATTAATTTAATGCATGCATGACAAGGAACACTTGGGAATGAAAATGTTTTAACTTAAAAACATATTTGGTTATAGTCTAGATTTTCGAAAAACATTTTCTAGTTCGCTATAACCGTTGGCTCTGATACCAACTTCTGTCACACCCCGAAAAGCGCACCGGAAGGGCACGCGTGCGACGGAGATAACGGAAGTTGGATTATTCCAACGATTATCAAGCAAACATATCATGAATACCATCATTAAATATTACTATTAAAATGTCATTACATCAACGGGTAGAAGTCTAAAATTTAAAACTTAAATTGTAATAACATAATATTTTTTTAAACATAAACAAAAGATTTTAATCAGCAGCGGAATTTGGTCCCAAAAGTGGTATCCAAAATTGATAAGTTTTCCGTTAAAACCCTTTTCATTCCCATGCATGCCTAATCTCCTGAAAAACATGCCCAAAAAGTTTGTTAGCAAAAAGCTGGTGAGTTCACAGGTTTATTGTTAATATCAACAAAGTTTTCATTTTCCAACTATATGATTATCCCGGAATCAACCCCTGGATCGTTAATGACTAGCTAGGTCCATTGACTATGATCGCAACCAAGAGCCCCATAATCAAACCAAGACACAATGTCCCTCAAATCCTTTCAACATATATTCCCTCTGTACCGGACCGGTGGCAACCGATCCTAAGGGGCGGTTGTCAAACCCAATAGATCTACCAATATATCCTGTGGCCCTTCAAGGGTTAATGATTATGTAAGAGGGCAGCCATGCGCAAATAATAAAACAACTCAAGGCCATCATAAAGATCACGCAGTTATTCCATAATCATATCATAAACAAAAATCGTTATAGCATGTTTTTCCCCCAAAACAGTTAAATAAAACGTTATTTAAAAATAGGGGCTGTGAAAACTCACCTTCAAAAGTGACCGAGAGATGATCTAGCAAAAATCGAGCCCGCAACGACCAATTAACGCCCTAAACACAAAGGATCTATTAATTGTCACGTAATAAGTCTAATATGTAAGTTGTTTACCCAACTTACTAGATTTGCCTTGAAATCCATTTTTTTATAAAAAGACCCGTTGGTGACTTTCGGTTTAGATTAATAATTTACATTATAAGTGATAAATATTCATTTATTAAATAATAACCCTTAGATGACATGCATATATCACACACAAAATGAGCATATAATCATTATAAAAAACTTAACACAATATTCACTAAGTTATGAATTAAATAGATAAATAAATAAATAAATAATAAATGAATAAATAAATAAATAAATAAATATTATATTGATTAAGTAAATAAAATGCTAAGTAATAGTCATATTTTATCTAAGACATTGTTTTTGTTAATTATTCTATTTCTTATTTTATTACCCTTTATTATAAATTCTTTATTAATTAATATTTATAACACATAACTTTATTTTCAGTACTAAATCATATATAAAATCATTTTTAGACAAGTTTTATTATAAAAATACGTTCTATTACATTAATCCCAAATTTTGTCCATATACAGTGATTTTACGCTGAAATCGCCTGGTTTTATGCGCATAAACCGTACATCAACTTGTATATACCTTATGACCATTGTATTTTTTTTAAAATGAACCTTTTATATCAAAAACATTCTCAAATATTTTTTTTAAAAATCAGTTTCAAACAGTCCATTATTTTAACCCGAAATTGTCGATTTTCGGCTTTTTCGCGCGTATAAAGTCATCACCGAAGACCTTTCTTGTTATGGATTTGTTATATACTTAAAAACATAAGTTTTTAACTTAAAACACAATGTTACTTTCTGTCCAAAACCGCACTTGTGTAAAAATAATAATTTTAGACCCGAAAACACCGTTTTTAACGCGTTTTTCAACGTAAAACGTTTAAGTGATTAAAACCAATTATCAAAACCTTTATTTTTAGTATGATTACTTATTTTTAACTTATTTTTAACATGTTTTTAACTTATTGTTCCAGATCTTACAAGATTCTTATCTTGTTTGCTTTTAAATTTTATGACATGACTACTAGTGGTCATGTCCCATCTTCACTCAAGTAGCTTTAATTTTAATTTATTTTTATCTTTTCTTTAAGTCAAATTTTATGACATGACTACTTGGGCTAGTTTGGATCGATTAGAATGGTGATTTGTCTGGTCATGTATTTGGATTTAACTATGGATATAACTATTTCAATTTTGATATATTAGTGTGCTTTAACTGATTTATGTGCGTGGATTAGATTTAATTAGCTCAAGAGTGTGTTCAAAAGGCTTGAAAATCCAAACTACACGGGATTGGACGCTAATTGAAGAAAAACCAATACATGCGAGATCTATTACCATTTAAGGATTTTATATACGTTATTCCTTTTCCGTGTATCATGTAAAGCTTTTGAGAATACTTAAATGCACAAACGTGTGCTCGCACACATTTTGGAGTGAAATACAAGCAAAATATAATTTACTTGGTCGTGTGATAGTGATTTGATTTCTTGTTTATTGATCACACATTGAGGTTCATCTTTAACGACAAATACTTTCATTCCGCACCTATAGTATGATGTTAGATACGTGTTGAGGAAATGCAAGTTGTTTCTTGATTCTTTGCAAAGTCTTTTGTTAGTGCTCAATAAAGGATTCTATGAATGGAGATATGTCATTTGGATTTGTTTTAGTTGATTTTGTAGGCTTGAGTGTTTGAGGATGCCGGTTGAGTGTTTTGGATGAGTTTGGGCTAGTTTGGATCAATTAGAATGGTGATTTATCTGGTCATGTATTTGGATTTAACTATGGATACAACTGTTTCAATTGGGATTTGTTAGTGTGCTTTAAATGATTTATATGTTCGGATTTGATTTAATTAGCTCAAAAGTGTGTTCAAAAGGCTTGAAAATCCAAACTACACAAGATTGGACGCTAATTGAAGAAAAATCAATACATGCAAGATCTATTGCTATTTAAAGTTTTTACATATTCCTTTCTCGTGTATCATGTTAATCTTTTGAGAATACTTTAATGCACACATGTGTACTCGAGCACTTTTGAGTGAAATACAAGCAAAATATAATTTACTTTATTGTGTGGTAGTGATTTGACTTCTTGTTTATTGTTCATACGTTGAGGTTAATCTTTAACGAAGAATACTTTTATTTCGCACCTCTAGTTTGATGCTAGATACGTGTTGAATAATACATGTTGTTTCTTGGTCCTTTGCAACTTCAATCATTTGTTAGTGCTAAATAAAGGATTCTATGGATGGAGAGGTGTCATTTGGATTTGTTTTAGTTGATTTTGTAGGCATCAGTGTTTGGGGATGCCGGTTGAGTGTTTTGGATGAGTTTGGGCTAGTTTGGATCGATTAGAACGGTGATTTGTCTGGTCATGTATTTGGTTTTAACTATAGATACAACTATTTCAATTGTGATATATTAGTGTACTTTAATAGATTTATATGCTTGGATTTGATTTAATTAGCTCAAGAGTATGTTCAAAAGGCTTGAAAATCAAAACTACACGGGATTGGACGCTAATTGAAGAAAAACCAATACAAGCGAGGTCTATTGCTATTTAACGATTTTATATACGTAATTCCTTTCCCGTGTATCATCTAAAGCTTTTGAGAATACTTAAATGCACAAATGTGTACTCGCACACATTTTAGAGTGAAATACAAGCAAAATATAATTTACTTAGTCGTGTGAGAATGATTTGATTTCTTGTTTATTGATCACACATTGTGGTTCATCTTTAACGACAAATACTTTCATTCCACACCTATAGTATGATGTTAGATATGTGTTGAGTAAATGCAAGTTGTTTCTTGGTCCTTTGCAACTTCAATCTTTTGTTAGTGCTCAATAAAGGATTCTATTGATGAAGAGGTGTCATTTGGATTTGTTTTAGTTGATTTTGTTGGCATGAGTGTTTGGTGATGCCGGTTGAGTGTTTTGGATTAGTTTGGGCTAGTTTGGATCGATTAGAACGGTGATTTGTCTTGAGGATATGTTTTGGGCATGCGTCATTGACTTTGGAGGAAGTTGGGACAAACACTTACCGTTAGCTGAATTCTCATATAACAACAGTCATCATGCCAGTATTTGTATGCCACCCTATGAGATGCTATATGGTAGGAGGTGTAGGACACCCGTATGTTGGGGTGATATTGGTCAGAAGGAGTTAAGGAGCATTGAAGTGATCGAGGCTATGACTGAGAAACTAGAAAAGATCAAAGCCTTTATGAAGGCAGCCAAAGATAGACAGAAGTCGTATGCCGATAAGAGACGTAGACCGATTGAGTTCAAGGTGGGTGATAGAGTCATGTTGGACGTTTCACCTTGGAAGGATATCATTCGGTTTAGAAAGCGGGGCAAGTTGAGTCCGAGGTATATAGGGCCTTTTCGAATCATTGCTCGAGTAGGAGAGGTGGCCTATAGATTGGAGTTGCCCGATGAGTTAAGTGGAATTCATCCAACATTCCATGTAAATCATCTGAGGAAGTGCTTAGCTGATGAGGATATGGTGGTACCACTGGAAGACATTGAGATAGATGATCGGCTCAATTATGTGGAGCAACCAATGGCTATCATTAACAGGAAAGAGAAGAGGCTACGGAATAAAGTAGTTCCCTTGGTGCGAGTACTGTGGAAACATAGAAAGGGATCCGAGTCTACATAGGAACCTGAGGAAGAGATGAGGCAGCATTATCCTTAGCAGTTCGAGGAGTGACAGGTTTCGGGGACGAAACCTATATAAGGGGGTGGATTTGTAACACCCAAAAATTTAAAAAAAAAAAGGAAGAGAAGCAAAATAACCCAAGTTGAGGGGTTAAAGTTGTGCAAGGGGCAAACTTTATTATTAATTTGTTCAAAAAGGTGGCATGGCCGCCCACCCCTATTGCACATCATCTTTCTGTCGATTTTAGAGAGAGAAAGAGTAGAAATCTCTTCGGTTTTAGAGAGAGAAATAGCATAATTCTCTTCGGTTTTAGAGAGAGGAAGAAGAAGAGGTTGAAATTCAAGTTAGTTTTCTGGTTATTGGAGTGTTCTTGCCTGATTTTCAGCTTCGGGTATGTGCTTATATGCTTGTATGTGTTCGGCTGGGTGTTTTTAGGTGCTTGAACTCATAAGCATTCGGGTTTGAAGAAGTCTTACTCGGAAGTTGCAAGAGGTGAGTTCTAGATCCCCGTTTTTAAATGTTTTAACTGATTTTGGGGCTGGAAATGCATGCTTAAACGTTTTTATAAAATTTGGGTGTGTACCCGTATGTATATTTGTGTGTGTGCTTGATGGGAGGGTGTATGTTCGGGATGATTTTTGGGTTATGATCATGTTTTATTCTTGTTTGATGTTTAGTATACTAGAAACTAGGCTAGAACATGTCGGATTGATGAATTGAGGTCTGAAATTGATGGTAGTTAGAAAAGCAGTTGGCCATACGCCTAAGTGCTCATGCGCCTGAGACCATGCACCCAAACAGTACCCAAACGCCCAAGGCTCATGCGCACAAATAGTTCCCATGCGCCTAGAAATATTGCCCAGGCGCCTAAGTGTTCCCATGCGCCTAAGTAAGGCTCATGCGCCTGTATAGTACCCATGCGCCCAGAAATCTGGCCATGCGCCTAAGTAAGGCTCATGCGCCCAAATAGTGCCCATGCGCCTGAGTCGCCCATGCGCCTAAGTATTCAAGCGCCCGCATAGTGCCCAAGCGCCTGCATAGTGCTCATGCGCCCAAATACTGCCCATGCGCCTGAGTCGCCCATGCGCCTAAGTATTCAAGCGCCCGCATAGTGCCCAAGTGCCTGCATAGTGCTCATGCCCCCAAAGACTTAGAAAATTTTTCTGAAATTTTAGAGAAAGATGGACTTTTAGGCTATGACTTGGGATGTTTCCGGGGATGTTATGTGATGATGTATTGTATGTTATGGCCTGTTTTCTTTATGTTCTCTATTATATTACTCCATGGCTTTAAGTGGTGTGATTATGTTAAATGAATGTAAAGTATTATCTTAACGAAGCGAAAGATCTAAGATAATGAAAGTGGAACATAATGAATGAACAAATGAAAGTCTTGCAAGCAAAATGTAAGGAGGTTCACAACTCCTTAAGAGTTGTCAGCTCAACTGTGTGTCATACAGCGTGCGATCTTGGCTGCCCCACGAGGGTTCACACACAGGGGAATCAGTCTTGGTGACTGTTCCATACGTGCGAAACGGGGTCCTTGTCGCTAAACCCTAGATTAGTTGGCTTTGTGCCCAAGAGGGGGGTTTAGTATATGACGGGACCTAGATAGAAGTGAAAGATAATGTAACGTGCGAAATGTACGAAACGTGCGATAAGTACGAAAAGAACGATGACGGAAGATAATAAATATTACCTTGATGTATGTATGATGTATGATCATGTACGAAGGTATGAAAAGGTTTTAACGAATGAAAGGTAATATATTTTTATAAAACTAGAACTCACTCAGCAACGCTGATTTTTATGCATTTTCAGTTGGCAGGTAATGGTTGCTGAGAATGGCACGGGGTGAAGCTACCTGGCAAAGATTTTGGTTGGCATCCATTTAGTGTAGTAATGAAACCAGACGATGATTTGTAATGTAATATTGTTGTAAACAGTAATTATTAATATATGAAATGGTTTCGTTAAAATTTTCCGCTGCAAATGTTTAATAGATTTCATGCGATTTCGAAATAGTACGTGCAATGATGTCCAACGGTGAGTGTCCCGGGAACGGGGCCTTACAATCATGTTAATCTTTTGAGAATACTTTAATGCACACATGTGTACTCGAACACTTTTGAGTGAAATACAAGCAAAATAAAATTTACTTTGTCGTGTGGTTGTGATTTGACTTCTTGTTTATTGTTCACACATTGAGGTTCATCTTTAACAAAAAATACTATTATTCCGCAACTATAGTTTGATGTTAGATACGTGTTGAGTAAATACAAGTTGTTTCTTGGTCCTTTGCAACTTCAATCGTTGTGTTAGTGTTCAATAAAGGATTCTATGGATCGAGAGGTGTCATTTGGATTTGTTTTAGTTGATTTTGTAGGCATTAGGGGATGCCGGTTGAGTGTTTTCGATGAGTTTGGGCTAGTTTGGATCGATTAGAATGGTGATTTGTCTGTTCTTGTGTTTTTATGCGTGGATTTGATTTAATTAGCTCAAGAGTGTGTTAAAAAGGCTTGAAAATCCAAACTACATGGGATTTGATGCTAATTGACGAAAAACCAATACAAGCGAGATCTATTCCTATTTAACGATTTTATATACGTAATTCCTTTCCCGTGTATCATCTAAAGCTTTTGAGAATACTTAAATGCACAAATGTGTACTCGCACACATTTTAGAGTGAAATACAAGCAAAATATAATTTACTTGGTCGTGTAATAGTGATTTGATTTCTTGTTTATTGACCACACATTGAGGTTCATCTTTAACGACAAATACTTTCATTCCGCACCTATAGTATGATGTCAGATATGTGTTGAGTAAATGCAAGTTGTTTCTTGGTCCTTTGCAACTTCAATCTTTTGTTAGTGCTCAATAAAGGATTCTATTGATGGAGAGGTGTCATTTGGATTTGTTTTAGTTGATTTTGTTGGCATGAGTGTTTGGGGATGCCGGTTGAGTGTTTTGGATGAGTTTGGGCTAGTTTAGATCGATTAGAATGGTGATTTGTCTGGTCATGTATTTGGTTTTAACAAAAGATATAACTGTTTCAATTGTGATATAGTAGTGTGCTTTAACTAATTTATATGCTTATATTTGATTTAATTAGTTCAAGAGTGTGTTCAAAAGGCTTGAAAATCCAAACTACACAGGATTGGACGCTAATTGAAGAAAAACCAATACATGCGAGATCTTTTGCTATTTAACGATTTTATATACGTAATTCCTTTCCCGTGTATCATCTAATGCTTTTGAGAATACTTAAATGCACAAATGTGTACTCGCACACTTTCGAGTGAAATACAAGCAAAATATAATTTACATGGTCGTGTGATAGTGATTTGATTTCTTGTTTATTGATTACACATTGAGGTTCATCTTTAACGACAAATACTTTCATTCCGCACTTATAGTATGATGTTAGATACGTGTTGAGGAAATGCAAGTTGTTTCTTGATTCTTTGCAACTTCAATCTTTTTTAGTGCTCAATAAAGGATTCTATGGATGGAGAGGTGTCATTTGGATTTGTATTAGTTGATTTGTTGGCATGAGTGTTTGGGGATGCCGGTTGAGTGTTTTGGATGAGTTTGGGCTAGATTGGATGGATTAGCATGGTGATTTGTCTAGTCATGTATTTGGATTTAACTATGGATACAACTGTTTAAATTGATTTGTTAGTGTGCTTTAACTGATTTATATGCGTGGATTTGATTTAATTAGCTCAAGCGTGTGTTGAAAAGGCTTGAAAATCCAAACTACACGGGATTGGACGCTAATTGAAGAAAAACCAATCCATGCGAGATCTATTGCTATTTAACGTTTTTACATATTCCTTTCTCGTGTATCATGTTAATCATTTGAGAATACTTTAATGCACACATGTGTACTTGAACACTTTTGAGTGAAATACAAGCAAAATATAATTTACTTTGTCGTGTGGTAGTGATTTGACTTCTTGTTTATTGTTCATACATTGAGGTTCATCTTTAACGAAGAATACTTTTATTTCGCACCTATAGTTTGATGCTAGATACGTGTTGAATAATACATGTTGTTTCTTGGTCCTTTGCAACTTCAATCATTTGTTAGTACTAAATAAAAGATTCTATGGATGTAGAGGTGTCATTTGGATTTGTTTTAGTTGATTTTGTTGGCATCAGTGTTTGTGGATGCCGGTTGAGTGTTTTGGATGAGTTTGGGCTAGTTTGGATCGATTAGAATGGTGATTTGTCTGGTCATGTATTTGGATTTAACTATGGATACAACTGTTTCAATTGTGATATATTAGTGTGCTTTAACTAATTTATATGCGTGGATTTGATTTAATTAGCTCAAGAGTATGTTCAAAAGGCTTGAAAATCCAAACTACACGGGATTGGACGCTAATTGAAGAAAAACCAATACAAGCGAGATCTATTGCTATTTAATGATTTTATATACGTAATTCCTTTCCCGTGTATCATCTAAAGCTTTTGAGAATACTTAAATGTACTCGCACACATTTTGGAGTGAAATACAAGCAAAATATAATTTACTTGGTCGTGTGATAGTGATTTGATTTCTTGTTTATTGATAACATAGTGGGGTTCATCTTTAACGACAAATACTTTCATTCCGCACCTTTAGTATGATGTTAGATATGTGTTGAGTGAATGCAAGTTGTTTCTTGGTCCTTTGCAACTTTAATCTTTTGTTAGTGCTCAATAAAGGATTCTATGGATGGAGAGGTGTCATTTGGATTTTTTTAGTTGATTTTGTTGGCATGAGTGTTTGGGGATGCCGGTTGAGTGTTTTGGATGAGTTTGGGCTATTTTGGATCGATTAGAACGGTGATTTGTCTGGTCATGTATTTGGTTTTAACTATAGATACAATTGTTTCAATTGTGATATATTAGTGTACTTTAACTGATTTATATGTTTAGATTTGATTTAATTAGTTCAAGTGTGTGTTCAAAATGCTTGAGAATCCAAACTACACGGGATTGGATGCTAATTGAAAATAAACCAATACATAAGAGATCTATTGCTATTTAACGTTTTTACATATTCCTTTCTCGTGTATCATGTTAATCTTTTGAGAATACTTTAATGCACACATGTGTACTCGAACACTTTTGAGTGAAATACAAGCAAAATATAATTTACTTTGCCGTGTGGTAGTGATTTGACTTCTTGTTTATTGTTCTCACATTGAGGTTCATCTTTAACGAACAATACTTTTATTTCGCAACTATAGTTTGATGTTAGATACATGTTGAGTAAATACATGTTGTTTCTTGGTCCTTTGCAACTTCAATCGTTGTGTTAGTGTTCAATAAATGATTCTATGGATCGAGAGGTGTCATTTGGATTGCTTTTAGTGGATTTTGTGGGCATGAGTGTTTGGGGATGCTGGTTGAGTGTTTTGGATGAGTTTGGCTACTTTGGAATGATTAAAATGGTGATTTGTCTGGTCTTGCGTTTTGTTTTAACTATAGGAACAACTGTTTCAATTGTGATATATTAGTGTACTTGAACTGATTTAAATGCTTGGATTTGATTTAATTAGTTCAAAAGTGTGTTCAAAATGCTTGAGAATCCAAACTACACGGGATTGGACGCTAATTGAAGAAAAACTAATACATGCGAGATCTATTGTTATTTAATGTTATTATATACGTTATTCCTTTCTCGTAAATTATGTAAATTTTTTGAGAATACTTTAATGCCCAAATATGTACTCGCACACTTTTGAGTGATATACAAGCAAAATATAATTTATCTGGTAATGTGATAGTGATTTGACTTCTTTTTTATTGATCACAAATTGAGGTTCATCTTTAATGATAAATACATTCTTTCCGCAACTATAGTTTGATGTTAGATACCTGTTAAGTAAATGCAAGTTGTTTCTTGGTCCTTTGCAACTTCAATCGTTGTGTTAGTGTTCAATAAATGATTCTATGGATCGAGAGGTGTCATTTGGATTTGTTTTAGTGTATTTTGTGGCCATGAGTGTTTGGGGATGCTTGTTGAGTATTTTGGAAGAGTTTGGGCTAGTTTGGATCAATTAAAATGATGATTTGTCTGGGCATGTGTTTTGTTTTAACTATAGATACAACTGTTTCAATTGTGATATATTAGCGTGCTTTAACTGATTTACATGCTTGAATTTGATTTAATTAGTTCAAGAGTGTGTTCAAAATGTTTGAGAATCCAAACTACACGGGATTGGACGTTAATTGAAAATAAACCAATACATGCGAGATCTATTGCTATTTAACATTTTTATATGTGTAATTAATTTTTCGAGTATCATGTAAATCTTTTGAGAATACTTTAATGAACACATGTGTACTAGAACACTTTTGAGTGAAACACAAGCAAAATATAATTTACTTTGTCATGTGGTAGTGATTTGACTTCTTGTTTATTGTTCACACATTGAGATTCATCTTTAACGAAAAATACTTCTATTCCGCATATACAGTTTGATGCTAGATACGTGTTGAGTAAATACAAGTTGTTTCTTGGTCCTTTGCAACTTCAATCATTTGATAGTGATCAATAAAGGATTCTATGGATGGAGAGGAGTCATTTAGATTTATTTTAGTGGATTTTGTAGTCATGAGTGTTTGGGGATGCCGTTTGAGTGTTTTGGATGAGTTTGGGCTAGTTTGTATCGATTAAAATGGTAATTTGTCTGGTCAAGTGTTTGATTTTAACTATAGATACAACTATTTCAATTGTGATAAATTAGTATGCCCTAACAGATTTATATGCTCGGATTTGATTTAATTGGTTCAAGTGTGTGTTCAAAATGCTTGAGAATCCAAACTACGCAGGATTGGACGTTAATTGATGAAACACTAATATATGAAAGATCTATTGCTATTTAATGTTTTTAGAAACGTAATTCCCTTTCTCGTGTATCATGTAAAGCTTTAGAGAATACTGTAATACACAATTGTGTACTCGAACACTTTTGAGTGACATACAAGCAAAATATAATTCACTAGGTCGTGTGATAGTGATTTGACTTCTTGTTTATTGATCACACATTGAGGTTCATCTTTAACGAGAAATACTTTTATTCCGCACCTTTAGTTTGATTCTAGATACGTGTTGAGTAAATACAAGTTGTTTCTTGTCCCTTTGCAACTTCAATCATTTCTTAGTGCTCAATAAAGGATTCTATGGATTGATAGGTGTCATTTGGATTTGGTTTAGTGGATTATGTGGCCTTGAGTGTTTGGGGATGCTGGTTGAGTGTTTTGGATGAGTTTGGGCAAGTTTGGAACGATTAATATGGTGATCTGTCTGGTGTTGTGTTTTTTTTTAACTATAGATACAATTGTTTCAATTGTGATATATTATTGTGCTTTAACTGATTTATATGGTTGGATTTGATTTAATTAGTTCAAGAGTGGGTTAAAAATGCTTGAGAATGCAAGCTACACGGGATTGGACGTTAATTAAAAAAAAAAACCAATACATGTGAGAATTATTGCTATTTAACGTTTATATATACGTAATTCCTTTCTCGTGTATCATGTAAAGTTTTTGTGAATACGAGTTGTTTTTTGGACCTTTGCAACTTCAAACCTTTTTAGTGCTCAATAAAGGATTCTATGGATCGAGAGGTGTCATTTGAATTTGTTTTATTGGATTTTGTAGGCAAGTGTGTTTGAGGTTGCCGGTTGAGTGTTTTGGATGAATTTGGGCTAGTTTGGATCGATTAAAATAGTGATTTGTCTGATCATGTGTTTGGTTTTAACTATAGATACAACTGTTTCGATTTTGATATATTAGTGTGCTTTAACAGATTTATATGCTTGTATTTGATTTAATTAGTTCAAGAGTGTTTTCAAAATGTTTGAGAATCCAAACAACACGGGATTTGACGTTACTTGAAGAAAAATCAATACACGCGAGATCTATTGCTATTTAACGTTCTTATATACGTAATTCCTTTCTCGTGTATCATGTAAAGTTTTTGTGAATACTTTAATGCATAAATGTGTAATTCCACAATTTTGAGTGAAATACAAGCAAAATATAAGTTACTTGGGCGTGTAATAGTGATTTGATTTCTTGTTTATAGATCACACATTGAGGTTCATATTTAACAACAAATACTTTTATTCCGCACCTGTAGTTTGATGCTAGATACGTGTTGAGTAAATACAAGTTGTTTTTTGGTCGTTTACAACTTCAATCCTTTTTAGTGCTCAATAAAGGATTCTATGGATAGAGAGGTGTCATTTGGATTTGTTTTAGTGGATTTTGTAGGCATGTGTGTTTGGGGATGCCGGTTGAGTGTTTTGGTTTAGTTTGGGCTAGTTTGAAAAGATTAAAATCGTGATTTGTCTGGTCATGTGTTTGGTTTTAACTATAGATACAACTGTTTCAATTGTGATATATTAGTGTGCTTTAACTGATTTATATGCTTGGTTTTGATTTATTAGTTCAAGAGTGTGTTCAAAATGCTTGAGAATCCAAACAAAATGGAATTGGACATTACTTTAAGAAAAATCAATACATGCAAGATCTATTTCTATTTAACGTTTTTATATACGTAAATCCTTTCTCGTGTATCATGTAATGTTTTTGCGAATACTTTAATGCACAAATGTGTACTCGCACACTTTTGAGTGAAATACAAGCAAAATTTAAGTTACTCGGTCGTGTGATAGTGATTTGACTTCTTGTTTATTGATCACACATTGAGGTTCATCTTTAGCGACAAATACTTTTATTCCGCACCTAAAGTTTGATGCTAGATACGTGTTGAGTAAATACAAGTTGTTTTTTGGTCCTTTGCAACTTCAATCCTTTTTAGTGCTCAATAAAGGATTCTATGAATAGAGAGGTGTCATTTGGATTTGTTTTAGTGGATTTTGTAGGCATGTGTGTTTGGAGATGCCGGTTGAGTGTTTTGGTTGAGTTTGTGCTAGTTTGGAACGATTAAAATAGTGATTTGTCTTGTTATGTGTTTGGTTTTAACTATATATACAACTGTTTCACTTTTGATATATTAGTGTGCTTTAACTGATTTATATGCTTGGATTTGATTTAATTAGTTTAGGAGTTTGTTCAAAATGCTTGAGAATCCAAACAACTTGGGATTGGACCTTACTAGAAGAAAAATCAATACATGCGAGAACTATTGCTATTTAACGTTCTTATATACGTAATTCCTTTCTCGTGTATCATGTAATGTTTTTGCGAATACGTTAAAGCACAAAAGTATACTCGCGCACTTTTGAGTGAAATACAAGCAAAATATAAGTTACTTGGTCGTGTTATATTGATTTGACTTCTTGTTTAGTAGTCGCACATTGATTTTCATCTTTAACGACAAATACTTTTATTCCACACCTATAGTTGATGCTCGATACGTGTTGAGTAAATACAAGTTGTTTTTTGGTCCTTTGCAACTTCAATTCTTTTTAGTGCTCAATAAAGGATTCTATGGATGGAGAGGTGTCTTTTGGATTTGTGTTAGTGGATTTTGTAGGCATGTGTGTTTGAGGATGCCGGTTGAGTGTTTTGGATGAGTTTGGGCTAGTTTGGATCGATTAAAATAGTGATTTGTCTGATCATGTGTTTGGTTTTAACTATAGATACAACTGTTTCAATTTTGATATATTAGTGTGCTTTAACAGATTTATATGCTTGTATTTGATTTAATTAGTTTAAAAGTGTTTTCAAAATGCTTGAGAACCCAAACAACACGGGATTTGACGTTACTTGAAGAAAAATCAATACACGCTAGATATATTGCTATTTAACGTTCTTATATACGTAATTACTTTCTCGTGTATCATGTAAAGTTTTTGTGAATACATTAATGCACAAATGTGTACTCGCACAATTTTGAGTGAAATACAAGCAAAATATAAGTTACTTGGGCGTGTGATATTGATTTGACTTGTTGTTTATTGATCACACATTGAGGTTCATCTTTAACGACAAATACTTTTATTCCGCACCTGTAGTTTGATGCTAGATACGTGTTGAGTAAATACAAGTTGTTTTTTAGTTGTTTGCAACTTCAATCCTTTTTAATGCTCAATAAAGGATTCTGTGGATCGAGAGTTGTCATTTGAATTTGTTTTAGTGGATTTTGAAGGCATGTGTGTTTGAGGATGCCTGTTGAGTGTTTTGGATGAGTTTGGGCTAGTTTGGATTGATTAAAATAATGATTTGTCTGATCTTGTGTTTGGTTTTAACTATAACTGTTTTAATTTTGATATATTATTGTGCTTTAACAGATTTATATGCTTGTATTTGATTTAATTAGTTTAAGAGTGTTTTCAAAATGCTTGAGAATCCAAACAGCATGGGATTTGACGTTACTTGAAGAAAAATCAATACACGCGAGATCTATTGCTATTTAACGTTCTTATATACGTAATTTCTTTCTCTTGTATCATGTAAAGTTTCTGTGAATACTTTAATGCACAAATATGTACTCACACAATTTTGAGTGAAATACAAGCAAAATATAAGTTACTTGGGAGTGTGATATTGATTTGACTTCTTGTTTATTGATCACACATTGTGGTTCATCTTTAATGACAAATACTTTTATTCCGCACCTAAAGTTTGATGCTAGATACGTGTTGAGTAAATACAAGTTGTTTTTTGGTCCTTTGCAACTTTAATCCTTTTTAGTGCTCAAGAAAGGATTCTATGGATAGAGAGGTGTCATTTGGATTTGTTTTAGTGAATTTTGTAGGCATGTGTGTTTGGAGATGCCGGTTGAGTGTTTTGGTTGAGTTTGTGCTAGTTTGGAACGATTAAAATAGTGATTTGTCTTATTATGTGTTTGGTTATAACCATAGATACAACTTATTCACTTGTGATATATTAGTGTACTTTAACTAATTTATATGCTTGGATTTGATTTAATTAGTTCAGGAGTTTGTTCAAAATGCTTGAGAATCCAAACAACATGGAATTGGACCTTACTTGAAGTAAAATCAATACATGCGAGAACTATTGCTATTTAATGTTCTTATATACGAAATACCTTTCACATGTATCATTAATGTTTTTGTGAATACTTTAATGCACAAAAGTATACTCGCACACTTTTGAGAGAAATACAAGCGAAATATAAGTTACTTGGTCGTGTTATAGTGATTTGACTTCTTGTTTGTTAATCACACATTGATTTTCATCTTTAACGACAAATACTTTTATTCCGTACCTATAGTTTGATGCTGGATACGTGTTGGGTAAATACAAGTTGTTTTTTGGTCCATTCCAACTTCAATCCTTTTTAGTGCTCAATAAACGATTCTATGGATGGAGAGGTGTCATTTGGATTTGTTTTAGTGGATTTTGGAGGCATGTGTGTTTGGGGATGCCGGTTGAGTGTTTTGGTTTAGTTTGGGCTAGTTTGGAACGATTAAAATAATGATTTGTCTGGTCATGTGTTTGGTTTTAACTATAGATACAACTGTTTTACTTGTGATATATTAGTGTGCTTTAACTGATTTATATGCTTGGATTTGATTTAATTAGTTCAGGAGTTTGTTCAAAATGCTTGAGAATCCAAACATCATGGGATTGGGCCTTACTTGAAGAAAAATCAATACATGCGAGAACTATTGCTATTTAACGTTCTTATATACGATATACCTTTCTCGTGTATCATGTAATGTTTTTGCGAATACTTTAATGCACAAAAGTATACTCGCACACTTTTGAGTGAAATACAAGCAAAATATAAGTTACTTGGTCGTGTGATTGTGATTTGACTTCTTGTTTATTGATAACACATTGAGGTTCATCTTTAACGACAAATACTTTTATTCGGCACCTAAAGTTTGATGCTAGATGCGTGTTGAGTAAATACAAGTTGTTTTTTAGTCCTTTGCAACTTCATTCCTTTTTAGTGCTCAATAAAAGATTCTATAGATGGAGAGGTGTCATTTGGATTTGTTTTAGTTGATTTTGTAGGCATGTGTGTTTGAGGATGCCGGTTGAGTGTTTTGAATGAGTTTGGGCTAGTTTGGATCGATTAAAATAGTGATTTGTCTGATCATGTGTTTGGTTTTAACTATAGATACAACTGTTTTAATTTTGATATATTAGTGTGCTTTAACAGATTTATATGCTTCTATTTGATTTAATTAGTTTAAAAGTGTTTTCAAAATGCTTGAGAATCCAAACAACACGGGATTTGACGTTACTTGAAGAAAAATCAATACACGCGAGATCTATTGCTATTTAACGTTCTTATATACGTAATTCCTTTCTCGTGTATCATGTAAAGTTTTTGTGAATACTTTAATGCACAAATGTGTACTCGCACACTTTTAAGTGAAATACAAGCAAAATATAAGTTAATTGGTCATGTGATTATGATTTGACTTTTTGTTTATTGATCACACGTTGAGGTTCATCTTTAACGACAAATACTTTTATTCGGCACCTAAAGTTTGATGCTAGATACGTGTTGAGTAAATACAAGTTGTTTTTGGTCATTTGCAACTTCATTTCTTTTTAGTGCTCAATAAAGGAATCTATGAATGGAGAGGTGTCATTTCGATTTGTTTTAGTGGATTTTGTAGGCATGTGTGTTTGGAGATGCCGGTTGAGTGTTTTGGTTGAGTTTGTGCTAGTTTGGAACGATTAAAATAGTGATTTGTCTTGTTATGTGTTTGGTTTTAACTATAGATACAACTTATTCACTTGTGATATATTAGTGTACTTTAACTAATTTATATGCTTGGATTTGATTTAATTAGTTCAGGAGTTTGTTCAAAATGCTTGAGAATCCAAACAACATGGAATTGGACCTTACTTGAAGTAAAATCAATACATGCGAGAACTATTGCTATTTAATGTTCTTATATACGAAATACCTTTCACATGTATCATTAATGTTTTTGTGAATACTTTAATGCACAAAAGTATACTCGCACACTTTTGAGAGAAATACAAGCGAAATATAAGTTACTTGGTCGTGTTATAGTGATTTGACTTCTTGTTTGTTAATCACACATTGATTTTCATCTTTAACGACAAATACTTTTATTCCGTACCTATAGTTTGATGCTGGATACGTGTTGGGTAAATACAAGTTGTTTTTTGGTCCATTCCAACTTCAATCCTTTTTAGTGCTCAATAAACGATTCTATGGATTGAGAGGTGTCATTTGGATTTGTTTTAGTGGATTTTGTAGGCATGTGTGTTTGGGGATGCCGGTTGAGTGTTTTGGTTTAGTTTGGGCTAGTTTGGAACGATTAAAATAATGATTTGTCTGGTCATGTGTTTGGTTTTAACTATAGATACAACTGTTTTACTTGTGATATATTAGTGTGCTTTAACTGATTTATATGCTTGGATTTGATTTAATTAGTTTAAGAGTTTGTTCAAAATGCTTGAGAATCCATACAACATGGGATTGGACCTTACTTGAAGACAAATCAATACATGCGAGAACTATTGCTATTTAACGTTCTTATATACGTGATTCCTGTCTCGTGTATCATGTATTGTTTTTGTGAATACTTTAATGCACAAAAGTATACTCGCACACTTTTGAGTGAAATACAAGCAAAATATAAGTTACTTGTTCGTGTTATAGTGATTTGACTTCTTGTTTATTAATCACACATTGATTTTCATCTTTAATGACAAATACTTTTATTCCGCACCTATAGTTTGATGCTAGATGCGTGTTGAGTAAATACAAGTTGTTTTTTGGTCCTATGCAACTTCATTCCTTTTTAGTGCTCAATAAAGGATTCTATTGATGGAGATGTGTCATTTGGATTTGTTTAAGTGGATTTTGTAGGCATGTGTGTTTGGGGATGCCGGTTGAGTGTTTTGGTTGTGTTTAGGTTAGTTTGGAACGATTTAAATAGTGATTTGTCGGGTCATGTGTTTGGTTTTAACTATAGATACAACTGTTTCACTTGTGATATATTAATGTGCTTTAACTGATTTATATGTTTGGATTTGATATAATTAATTCAAGAGTTCGTTCAAAATGCATGAGAATCCAATCAACATGGGATTGGACCTTACTTGAAGAAAAATCAATACATGCGAGATCTATTGCTATTTAACATTCTTATATACGTAATTCCTTTCTCGTGTATCATGTAAAGTTTTTTTGAATACTTTAATGCACAAATGTGTACTCGCACACTTTTGAGTGAAATACAAGCAAAATATAAGTTACTTGGTCGTGTGATTGTGATTTGACTTCTTGTTTATTGATCACACATTGAGGTTCATCTTTAACGACAAATACTTTTATTCCGCACCTGTAGTTTGATGCTAGATACGTGTTGAGTAAATACAAGTTGTTTTTTGGTCCTTTGCAACTTCAATCCTTTTTAGTGCTCAATAAAGGATTCTATGGATCGAGAGGTGTCATTTGAATTTGTTTTAGTGGATTTTGTAGGCATGTGTGTTTGAGGATGCCGGTTGAGTGTTTTGGATGAGTTTTGGCTAGTTTGGATCGATTAAAATAGTGATTTGTCTAATCATGTGTTTGGTTTTAACTATAGATACAACTGTTTCAATTTTGATATATTAGTGTGCTTTAACAAATTTATATGCTTGTATTTGATTTAATTAGTTTAAGAGTGTTCTCAAAATGCTTGAGAATCCAAAAAACACGGGATTTGACGTTACTTGAAGAAAAATCAATACACGCGAGGTCTATTGCTATTTAACGTTCTTATATACGTAATTCCTTTCTCGTGTATCATGTAAAGTTTTTGCGAATACTTTAATGCACAAATGTGTACTCGCATAATTTTGAGTGACATACAAGCAAAATATAAGTTACTTGGGCGTGTGATAGTGATTTGACTTGTTGTTTATTGATCACACATTGAGGTTCATCTTTAATGACAAATACTTTTATTCCGCACCTGTAGTTTGATGCTAGATACGTGTTGAGTAAATACAAGTTGTTTTTTGGTCCTTTGCAACTTCAATATTTTTTAGTGCTCAATAAAGGATTCCATGGATCGAGAGGTGTCATGTGAATTTTTTTTAGTGGATTTTGTAGGCATGTGTGTTTGAGGATGCCGGTTGAGTGTTTTGGATGAGTTTAGGCTAGTTTGGATCGATTAAAATAATGATTTGTCCGATCATGTGTTTGGTTTTAACTATACATACAACTGTTTCAATTTTGATATATTAGTGTGCTTTAACTGATTTATATGCTTGTATTTGATTTAATTAGTTCAGGAGTTTGTTTAAAATGCATGAGAATCCAAACAACATGGGATTGGACCTTACTTGAAGAAAAATCAATACATGCGAAAACTATTGCTATTTAACGTTCTTATATACGTAATTCCTTTCTCGTGTATCATGTAATGTTTTTGTGAATACTTTAATGCATAAAAGTATACTCGCACACTTTTGAGTTAAATACTAGCAAAATATAAGTTACTTGGTCGTGTTATAGTGATTTGACTTCTTGTTTATTAATCACACATTGATTTTCATCTTTAACGACAAATACTTTTATTCCGTACCTATAGTTTGATGCGAGATACGTGTTGAGTAAATACAAGTTGTGTTTTGGTCCTTTGCAACTTCAATCCTTTTTAGTGCTCAATAAAGGATTCTATGGATCGAGAGGTGTCATTTGAATTTATTTTAGTGGATTTTGTAGGCATGTTTGTTTGAGTATGCCGGTTGAGTGTTTTGGATGAGTTTGGGCTAGTTTGGATCGGATTAAAATAGTGATTTGTCTGATCATGTGTTTGGTTTTAACTATAGATACAACTGTTTTAATTTTGATATATTAGTGTGCTTTAACAGATTTATATGCTTGTATTTGATTTAATTAGTTTAAAAGTGTTTTCAAAATGCTTGAGAACCCAAACAACACGGGATTTGACGTTACTTGAAGAAAAATCAATACACGCTAGATATATTGCTATTTAACGTTCTTATATACGTAATTCCTTTCTCGTGTATCATGTAAAGTTTTTGTGAATACATTAATGCACAAATGTGTACTCGCACAATTTTGAGTGAAATACAAGCAAAATATAAGTTACTTGGGCGTGTGATATTGATTTGACTTGTTGTTTATTGATCACACATTGAGGTTCATCTTCAACGACAAATACTTTTATTCCGCACCTTTAGTTTGATGCTAGATACGTGTTGAGTAAATACAAGTTGTTTTTTAGTTGTTTGCAACTTCAATACTTTTTAATGCTCAATAAAGGATTCTGTGGATCGAGAGTTGTCATTTGAATTTGTTTTAGTGGATTTTGAAGGCATGTGTGTTTGAGGATGCCTGTTGAGTGTTTTGGATGAGTTTGGGCTAGTTTGGATTGATTAAAATAATGATTTGTCTGATCTTGTGTTTGGTTTTAACTATAACTGTTTCAATTTTGATATATTATTGTGCTTTAACAGATTTATATGCTTGTATTTGATTTAATTAGTTTAAGAGTGTTTTCAAAATGCTTGAGAATCCAAACAGCATGGGATTTGACGTTACTTGAAGAAAAATCAATACACGCGAGATCTATTGCTATTTAACGTTCTTATATACGTAATTTCTTTCTCTTGTATCATGTAAAGTTTCTGTGAATACTTTAATGCACAAATATGTACTCACACAATTTTGAGTGAAATACAAGCAAAATATAAGTTACTTGGAAGTGTGATATTGATTTGACTTCTTGTTTATTGATCACACATTGTGGTTCATCTTTAATGACAAATACTTTTATTCCGCACCTAAAGTTTGATGCTAGATACGTGTTGAGTAAATACAAGTTGTTTTTTGGTCCTTTGCAACTTTAATCCTTTTTAGTGCTCAAGAAAGGATTCTATGGATGGAGAGGTGTCATTTGGATTTGTTTTAGTGAATTTTGTAGGCATGTGTGTTTGGAGATGCCGGTTGAGTGTTTTGGTTGAGTTTGTGCTAGTTTCGAACGATTAAAATAGTGATTTGTCTTGTTATGTGTTTGGTTATAACCATAGATACAACTTATTCACTTGTGATATATTAGTGTACTTTAACTAATTTATATGCTTGGATTTGATTTAATTAGTTCAGGAGTTTGTTCAAAATGCTTGAGAATCCAAACAACATGGAATTGGACCTTACTTGAAGTAAAATCAATACATGCGAGAACTATTGCTATTTAACGTTCTTATATACGAAATACCTTTCACGTGTATCATTAATGTTTTTGCGAATACTTTAATGCACAAAAGTATACTCGCACACTTTTGAGAGAAATACAAGCGAAATATAAGTTACTTGGTCGTGTTATAGTGATTTGACTTCTTGTTTGTTAATCACACATTGATTTTCATCTTTAACGACAAATACTTTTATTCCGTACCTATAGTTTGATGCTGGATACGTGTTGGGTAAATACAAGTTGTTTTTTGGTCCATTCCAACTTCAATCCTTTTTAGTGCTCAATAAACGATTCTATGGATGGAGAGGTGTCATTTGGATTTGTTTTAGTGGATTTTGTAGGCATGTGTGTTTGGGGATGCCGGTTGAGTGTTTTGGTTTAGTTTGGGCTAGTTTGGAACGATTAAAATAATGATTTGTCTGGTCATGTGTTTGGTTTTAACTATAGATACAACTGTTTTACTTGTGATATATTAGTGTGCTTTAACTGATTTATATGCTTAGATTTGATTTAATTTGTTCAGGAGTTTGTTCAAAATGCTTGAGAATCCAAACATCATGGGATTGGGCCTTACTTGAAGAAAAATCAATACATGCGAGAACTATTGCTATTTAACGTTCTTATATACGAAATACCTTTCTCGTGTATCATGTAATGTTTTTGCGAATACTTTAATGCACAAAAGTATACTCGCACACTTTTGAGTGAAATACAAGCAAAATATAAGTTACTTGGGCGTGTGATATTGATTTGACTTGTTGTTTATTGATCACACATTGAGGTTCATCTTCAACGACAAATACTTTTATTCCGCACCTTTAGTTTGATGCTAGATACGTGTTGAGTAAATACAAGTTGTTTTTTAGTTGTTTGCAACTTCAATCCTTTTTAATGCTCAATAAAGGATTCTGTGGATCGAGAGTTGTCATTTGAATTTGTTTTAGTGGATTTTGAAGGCATGTGTGTTTGAGGATGCCTGTTGAGTGTTTTGGATGAGTTTGGGCTAGTTTGGATTGATTAAAATAATGATTTGTCTGATCTTGTGTTTGGTTTTAACTATAACTGTTTCAATTTTGATATATTATTGTGCTTTAACAGATTTATATGCTTGTATTTGATTTAATTAGTTTAAGAGTGTTTTCAAAATGCTTGAGAATCCAAACAGCATGGGATTTGACGTTACTTGAAGAAAAATCAATACACGCGAGATCTATTGCTATTTAACGTTCTTATATACGTAATTTCTTTCTCTTGTATCATGTAAAGTTTCTGTGAATACTTTAATGCACAAATATGTACTCACACAATTTTGAGTGAAATACAAGCAAAATATAAGTTACTTGGAAGTGTGATATTGATTTGACTTCTTGTTTATTGATCACACATTGTGGTTCATCTTTAATGACAAATACTTTTATTCCGCACCTAAAGTTTGATGCTAGATACGTGTTGAGTAAATACAAGTTGTTTTTTGGTCCTTTGCAACTTTAATCCTTTTAGTGCTCAAGAAAGGATTCTATGGATGGAGAGGTGTCATTTGGATTTGTTTTAGTGAATTTTGTAGGCATGTGTGTTTGGAGATGCCGGTTGAGTGTTTTGGTTGAGTTTGTGCTAGTTTCGAACGATTAAAATAGTGATTTGTCTTGTTATGTGTTTGGTTATAACCATAGATACAACTTATTCACTTGTGATATATTAGTGTACTTTAACTAATTTATATGCTTGGATTTGATTTAATTAGTTCAGGAGTTTGTTCAAAATGCTTGAGAATCCAAACAACATGGAATTGGACCTTACTTGAAGTAAAATCAATACATGCGAGAACTATTGCTATTTAACGTTCTTATATACGAAATACCTTTCACGTGTATCATTAATGTTTTTGCGAATACTTTAATGCACAAAAGTATACTCGCACACTTTTGAGAGAAATACAAGCGAAATATAAGTTACTTGGTCGTGTTATAGTGATTTGACTTCTTGTTTGTTAATCACACATTGATTTTCATCTTTAACGACAAATACTTTTATTCCGTACCTATAGTTTGATGCTGGATACGTGTTGGGTAAATACAAGTTGTTTTTTGGTCCATTCCAACTTCAATCCTTTTTAGTGCTCAATAAACGATTCTATGGATGGAGAAGTGTCATTTGGATTTGTTTTAGTGGATTTTGTAGGCATGTGTGTTTGGGGATGCCGGTTGAGTGTTTTGGTTTAGTTTGGGCTAGTTTGGAACGATTAAAATAATGATTTGTCTGGTCATGTGTTTGGTTTTAACTATAGATACAACTGTTTTACTTGTGATATATTAGTGTGCTTTAACTGATTTATATGCTTAGATTTGATTTAATTTGTTCAGGAGTTTGTTCAAAATGCTTGAGAATCCAAACATCATGGGATTGGGCCTTACTTGAAGAAAAATAATACATGCGAGAACTATTGCTATTTAACGTTCTTATATACGAAATACCTTTCTCGTGTATCATGTAATGTTTTTGCGAATACTTTAATGCACAAAAGTATACTCGCACACTTTTGAGTGAAATACAAGCAAAATATAAGTTACTTGGTCGTGTGATTGTGATTTGACTTCTTGTTTATTGATAACACATTGAGGTTCATATTTAACAACAAATACTTTTATTCGGCACCTAAAGTTTGATGCTAGATGCGTGTTGAGTAAATACAAGTTGTTTTTTGGTCCTTTGCAACTTCATTCCTTTTTAGTGCTCAATAAAAGATTCTATAGATGGAGAGGTGTCATTTGGATTTGTTTTAGTCTATTTTGTAGGCATGTGTGTTTGAGGATGCCGGTTGAGTGTTTTGAATGAGTTTGGGCTAGTTTGGATCGATTAAAATAGTGATTTGTCTGATCATGTGTTTGGTTTTAACTATAGATACAACTGTTTTAATTTTGATATATTAATGTGCTTTAACAGATTTATATGCTTCTATTTGATTTAATTAGTTTAAAAGTGTTTTCAAAATGCTTGAGAATCCAAACAACACGGGATTTGACGTTACTTGAAGAAAAATCTATACACGCGACATCTATTGCTATTTAACGTTCTTATATACGTAATTCCTTTCTCGTGTATCATGTAAAGTTTTTGTGAATACTTTAATGCACAAATGTGTACTCGCACACTTTTAAGTGAAATACAAGCAAAATATAAGTTACTTGGTCATGTGATTATGATTTGACTTTTTGTTTATTGATCACACTTTGAGGTTCATCTTTAACGACAAATACTTTTATTCGGCACCTAAAGTTTGATGCTAGATACGTGTTGAGTAAATACAAGTTGTTTTTGGTCATTTGCAACTTCATTCCTTTTTAGTGCTCAATAAAGGAATCTATGAATGGAGAGGTGTCATTTCGATTTGTTTTAGTGGATTTTGTAGGCATGTGTGTTTGGAGATGCCGGTTGAGTGTTTTGGTTGAGTTTGTGCTAGTTTGGAACGATTAAAATAGTGATTTGTCTTGTTATGTGTTTGGTTTTAACTATAGATACAACTTATTCACTTGTGATATATTAGTGTGCTTTAACTGATTTATATGCTTGGATTTGATTTAATTAGTTTAAGAGTTTGTTCAAAATGCTTGAGAATCCATACAACATGGGATTGGACCTTACTTGAAGACAAATCAATACATGCGAGAACTATTGCTATTTAACGTTCTTATATACGTAATTCCTGTCTCGTGTATCATGTATTGTTTTTGTGAATACTTTAATGCACAAAAGTATACTCGCACACTTTTGAGTGAAATACAAGCAAAATATAAGTTACTTGTTCGTGTTATAGTGATTTGACTTCTTGTTTATTAATCACACATTGATTTTCATCTTTAACGACAAATACTTTTATTCCGCACCTGTAGTTTGATGCTAGACACGTGTTGAGTAAATACAAGTTGTTTTTTGGTCCTTTGCAACTTCAATCCTTTTTAGTGCTCAATAAAGGATTCTATGGATAGAGAGGTGTCATTTGGATTTGTTTTAGGGGATTTTGTAGGCATGTGTGTTTGGGGATGCCAGTTGAGTGTTTTGGTTGTGTTTAGGCTAGTTTGGAACGATTTAAATAGTGATTTGTCGCGTCATGTGTTTGGTTTTAACTATAGATACAACTGTTTCACTTGTGATATATTATTGTGCTTTAACTGATTTATATGCTTGGATTTGATATAATTAATGCAAGAGTGTGTTCAAAATGCATGAGAATCCAAACAACATGGGATTGGACGTTATTTGAAGAAAAACCAATACATGCGAGATCTATTGCTATTTAACGTTCTTATATACGTAATTCCTTTCTCGTGTATCATGTATAGTTTTTTTGAATACTTGAATGCACAAATTTGTACTCGCACACTTTTAAGTGAAATACAAGCAAAATATAAGTTACTTGGTCATGTGATTATGATTTGACTTTTTGTTTATTGATCACACGTTGAGGTTCATCTTTAACGACAAATACTTTTATTCGGCACCTAAAGTTTGATGCTAGATACGTGTTGAGTAAATACAAGTTGTTTTTGGTCATTTGCAACTTCATTCCTTTTTAGTGCTCAATAAAGGAATCTATGAATGGAGAGGTGTCATTTGGATTTGTTTTAGTGGATTTTGTAGGCATGTGTGTTTGGAGATGCCGGTTGAGTGTTTTGGCTGAGTTTGTGCTAGTTTGGAACGATTAAAATAGTGATTTGTCTTGTTATGTGTTTGGTTTTAACTATAGATACAACTTATTCACTTGTGATATATTAGTGTGCTTTAACTGATTTATATGCTTGGATTTGATTTAATTAGTTCAAGAGTTTGTTAAAAATGCTTGAGAATCCATACAACATGGGATTGGACCTTACTTGAAGACAAATCAATACATGCGAGAACTATTGCTATTTAACGTTCTTATATACGTAATTCCTGTCTCGTGTATCATGTATTGTTTTTGTGAATACTTTAATGCACAAAAGAATACTTGCACACTTTTGAGTGAAATAAAAGCAAAATATAAGTTACTTGTTCGTGTTATAGTGATTTGACTTCTTGTTTATTAATCACACATTGATTTTCATCTTTAACGACAAATAATTTTATTCCGCACCTATAGTTTGATGCTAGATGCGTGTTGAGTAAATACAAGTTGTTTTTTGGTCCTATGCAACTTCATTCCTTTTTAGTGCTCAATAAAGGATTCTATTGATGGAGATGTGTCATTTGGATTTGTTTAAGTGGATTTTGTAGGCATGTGTGTTTGGGGATGCCGGTTGAGTGTTTTGGTTGTGTTTAGGTTAGTTTGGAACGATTTAAATAGTGATTTGTCGGGTCATGTGTTTGGTTTTAACTATAGATACAACTGTTTCACTTGTGATATATTAATGTGCTTTAACTGATTTATATGTTTGGATTTGATATAATTAATTCAAGAGTTCTTTCAAAATGCATGAGAATCCAATCAACATGGGATTGGACCTTACTTGAAGAAAAATCAATACATGCGAGATCTGTTGCTATTTAACGTTCTTATATATGTAATTCCTTTCTCGTGTATCATGTAAAGTTTTTTTGAATACTTTAATGCACAAATGTGTACTCGCACACTTTTGAGTGAAATACAAGCAAAATATAAGTTACTTGGTCGTGTGATTGTGATTTGACTTCTTGTTTATTGATCACACATTGAGGTTCATCTTTAACGACAAATACTTTTATTCCGCACCTGTAGTTTGATGCTAGACACGTGTTGAGTAAATACAAGTTGTTTTTTGGTCCTTTGCAACTTCAATCCTTTTTAGTGCTCAATAAAGGATTCTATGGATAGAGAGGTGTCATTTGGATTTGTTTTAGGGGATTTTGTAGGCATGTGTGTTTGGGGATGCCGGTTGAGTGTTTTGGTTGTGTTTAGGCTAGTTTGGAACGATTTAAATAGTGATTTGTCGCGTCATGTGTTTGGTTTTAACTATAGATACAACTGTTTCACTTGTGATATATTATTGTGCTTTAACTGATTTATATGCTTGGATTTGATATAATTAATGCAAGAGTGTGTTCAAAATGCATGAGAATCCAAACAACATGGGATTGGACGTTATTTGAAGAAAAACCAATACATGCGAGATCTATTGCTATTTAACGTTCTTATATACGTAATTCCTTTCTCGTGTATCATGTATAGTTTTTTTGAATACTTGAATGCACAAATTTGTACTCGCACACTTTTAAGTGAAATACAAGCAAAATATAAGTTACTTGGTCATGTGATTATGATTTGACTTTTTGTTTATTGATCACACGTTGAGGTTCATCTTTAACGACAAAAACTTTTATTCGGCACCTAAAGTTTGATGCTAGATACGTGTTGAGTAAATACAAGTTGTTTTTGGTCATTTGCAACTTCATTCCTTTTTAGTGCTCAATAAAGGAATCTATGATGGAGAGGTGTCATTTGGATTTGTTTTAGTGGATTTTGTAGGCATGTGTGTTTGGAGATGCCGGTTGAGTGTTTTGGCTGAGTTTGTGCTAGTTTGGAACGATTAAAATAGTGATTTGTCTTGTTATGTGTTTGGTTTTAACTATAGATACAACTTATTCACTTGTAATATATTAGTGTGCTTTAACTGATTTATATGCTTGGATTTGATTTAATTAGTTCAGAGTTTGTTAAAAATGCTTGAGAATCCATACAACATGGGATTGGACCTTACTTGAAGACAAATCAATACATGCGAGAACTATTGCTATTTAACGTTCTTATATACGTAATTCCTGTCTCGTGTATCATGTATTGTTTTTGTGAATACTTTAATGCACAAAAGAATACTTGCACACTTTTGAGTGAAATAAAAGCAAAATATAAGTTACTTGTTCGTGTTATAGTGATTTGACTTCTTGTTTATTAATCACACATTGATTTTCATCTTTAACGACAAATATTTTATTCCGCACCTATAGTTTGATGCTAGATGCGTGTTGAGTAAATACAAGTTGTTTTTTGGTCCTATGCAACTTCATTCCTTTTTAGTGCTCAATAAAGGATTCTATTGATGGAGATGTGTCATTTGGATTTGTTTAAGTGGATTTTGTAGGCATGTGTGTTTGGGGATGCCGGTTGAGTGTTTTGGTTGTGTTTAGGTTAGTTTGGAACGATTTAAATAGTGATTTGTCGGGTCATGTGTTTGGTTTTAACTATAGATACAACTGTTTCACTTGTGATATATTAATGTGCTTTAACTGATTTATATGTTTGGATTTGATATAATTAATTCAAGAGTTCTTTCAAAATGCATGAGAATCCAATCAACATGGGATTGGACCTTACTTGAAGAAAAATCAATACATGCGAGATCTGTTGCTATTTAACGTTCTTATATATGTAATTCCTTTCTCGTGTATCATGTAAAGTTTTTTTGAATTCTTTAATGCACAAATGTGTACTCGCACACTTTTGAGTGAAATACAAGCAAAATATAAGTTACTTGGTCGTGTGATTGTGATTTGACTTCTTGTTTATTGATCACACATTGAGGTTCATCTTTAACAACAAATACTTTTATTCCGCACATGTAGTTTGATGCTAGATACGTGTTGAGTAAGTACAAGTTGTTTTTTGGTCCTTTGCAACTTCAATCCTTTTTAGTGCTCAATAAAGGATTCTATGGATAGAGAGGTGTCATTTGGATTTGTTTTAGTTGATTTTGTAGGCATGTGTGTTTGGGGATGCCGGTTGAGTGTTTTGGTTGTGTTTAGGCTAGTTTGGAATGATTTAAATAGTGATTTGTCGGGTCATGTGTTTGGTTTTAACTATAGATACAACTATTTCACTTGTGATATATTAGTGTGCTTAAACTGATTTATATGTTTGGATTTGATATAATTAGTTCAAGAGTTCGTTCAAAATGCATGAGAATCCAAACAACATGGGATTGGACCTTACTTGAAGTAATATCAATACATGCGAGATATATTGCTATTTAACGTTCTTATATACGTAATTCCTTTCTCGTGTATCATGTAAAGTTTTTGTGAATACTTTAATGCACAAATGTGTACTCGCACACTTTTGAGTGAAATACAAGCAAAATATAAGTTACTTGGTCGTGTAATTGTGATTTGACTTCTTGTTTATTGATTACAAATTGAGGTTCATCTTTAACGACAAATACTTTTATTCGGCACCTAAAGTTTGATGCTAGATGCGTGTTGAGTAAATACAAGTTGTTTTTTGGTCCTTTGCAACTTCATTCCTTTTTAGTGCTCAATAAAGGATTCTATGGATGGAGAGGTGTCATTTGGATTTGTTTTAGTGGATTTTGTAGGCATGTGTGTTTGGAGATGCCGGTTGAGTGTTTTGGTTGAGTTTGTGCTAGTTTGAAACAATTAAAATAGTGATTTGTCTTGTTATGTGTTTGGATTTAACTATAGATACAACTTATTCACTTGTGATATATTAGTGTGCTTTAACTGATTTATATGCTTGGATTTGATTTAATTAGTTCACGAGTTTGTTCAAAATGCTTGACAATCCAAACAACATGGGATTGGACCTTACTTGAAGAAAAATCAATACATGCGAGAACTATTGCTATTTAACGTTCTTATATACGTAATTACTTTCTCGTTTATCATGTAATGTTTTTGCGAATACTTTAATGCACAAAAGTATACTCGCACACTTTTGAGTGAAACACAAGCAAAATAAGTTACTTGGTCGTGTGATTGAGATTTGACTTCTTGTTTATTGATAACACATTGAGATTCATCTTTAACGACAAATACTTTTATTCGGCACCTAAAGTTTGATGCTAGATGCGTGTTGAGTAAATACAAATTGTTTTTTGGTCCTTTGCAACTTCATTCCTTTTTAGTGCTCAATAAAAGATTCTATGGATGGAGAGGTGTCATTTGGATTTGTTTTAGTGGATTTTGTAGGCATGTGTGTTTGGAGATGCCGGTTGTATGTTTTGGTTGAGTTTGTGCTAGTTTGAAACGATTAAAATAGTGATTTGTCATGTTATGTGTTTGGATTTAACTATAGATACAACTTATTCACTTGTGATATATTAGTGTGCTTTAACTGATTTATATGCTTGGATTTGATTTAATTAGTTCAGAAGTTTGTTCAGAATGCTTGAGAATCCAAACAACATGGGATTGGACCTTACTTGAAAAAAATCAATACATGCGAGAACTATTGCTATTTAACGTTCTTATATACGTAATTCCTTTCTCGTGTATCATGTAATGTTTTTGCGAATACTTTAATGCATAAAAGTATACTCGCACACTTTTGAGTGAAATACAAGCAAAATATAAGTTACTTGGTCGTGTTATACTGATTTGACTTCTTGTTTATTAATCACACATTGATTTTCATCTTTAACGACAAATACTTTTATTCCATACCTATAGTTTGATGCTAGATACGTGTTGAGTAAGTACAAGTTGTTTTTTGGTCCTTTGCAACTTCAATCCTTTTTAGTGCTCAATAAAGGATTCTATTGATGGAGATGTGTCATTTGGAATTGTTTTAGTGGATTTTGTAGGCATGTGTGTTTGGGGATGCCGGTTGAGTGTTTTGGTTGTGTTTAGGTTAGTTTGGAAAGATTTAAATAGTGATTTGTCGGGTCATGTGTTTGGTTTTAACTATAGATACAACTGTTTCACTTGTGATATATTAGTGTGCTTTAACTGATTTATATGCTTGGATTTGATATAATTAGTTCAAGAGTGTGTTCAAAATGCATGAGAATCTAAACAACATGGGATTGGACGTTCTTATATACGTAATTCATTTCTCGTGTATCATGTAAAGTTTTTGTGAATACTTTAATGCACAAATGTGTACTCGCACACTTTTGAGTGAAATACAAGCAAAATATAAGTTACTTGGTCGTGTGATAGTGATTTGACTTCTTGTTTATTGATCACACACTGAGGTTCATCTTTAACGACAAATACTTTTATTCCGCACCTAAAGTTTAATGCTAGATACGTGTTGAGTAAATACAAGTTGTTTTTTGGTCCTTTGCAACTTCAATCCTTTTTAGTGTTTAATAAAGGATTCTATGGATGGAGAGGTGTCATTTGGATTTGTTTTAGTGGATTTTGTAGGCATGTGTGTTTGGAGATGCCGGTTGAGTGTTTTGGTTGAGTTTGTGCTAGTTTGAAACGATTAAAATAGTGATTTGTCTTGTTATCCGTTTGGTTTTAACCATCGATGCAACTTATTCACTTGTGATATATTAGTGTGCTTTAACTAATTTATATGCTTGGATTTGATTTAATTAGTTCAGGAGTTTGTTCAAAATGCTTGAGAATCCAAACAACATGGGATTGGACCTTACTTGAAGAAAAATCAATACATGCGAGAACTATTGCTATTTAACGTTCTTATATACGTAATTACTTTCTCGTTTATCATGTAATGTTTTTGCGAATACTTTAATGCACAAAAGTATACTCGCACACTTTTGAGTGAAATACAAGCAAACTAAGTTACTTGGTCGTGTGATTGTGATTTGACTTCTTGTTTATTGATAACACATTGAGATTCATCTTTAACGACAAATACTTTTATTCGGCACCTAAAGTTTGATGCTAGATGCGTGTTGAGTAAATACAAATTGTTTTTTGGTCCTTTGCAACTTCATTCCTTTTTAGTGCTCAATAAAAGATTCTATGGATGGAAATGTGTCATTTGGATTTTTTTTAGTGGATTTTGTAGGCATGTGTGTTTGGAGATGCCGGTTGAGTGTTTTGGTTGAGTTTGTGCTAGTTTGAAACGATTAAAATAGTGATTTGTCATGTTATGTGTTTGGATTTAACTATAGATACAACTTATTCACTTGTGATATATTAGTGTGCTTTAACTGATTTATATGCTTGGATTTGATTTAATTAGTTCAGAAGTTTGTTCAGAATGCTTGAGAATCCAAACAACATGGGATTGGACCTTACTTGAAGAAAAATCAATACATGCGAGAACTATTGCTATTTAACGTTCTTATATACGTAATTCCTTTCTCGTGTATCATGTAATGTTTTTGCGAATACTTTAATGCATAAAAGTATACTCGCACACTTTTGAGTGAAATACAAGCAAAATATAAGTTACTTGGTCGTGTTATACTGATTTGACTTCTTGTTTATTAATCACACATTGATTTTCATCTTTAACGACAAATAATTTTATTCCATACCTATAGTTTGATGCTAGATATGTGTTGAGTAAATACAAGTTGTTTTTTGGTCCTTTGCAACTTCAATCCTTTTTAGTGCTCAATAAAGGATTCTACGGATGGAGAGGTATCATTTGGATTTGTTTTAGAGGATTTTGTAGGCATGTGTGTTTGGCATGCCGGTTGAGTGTTTTGGTTGTGTTTAGGCTAGTTTGGAACGATTTAAATAGTGATTTGTCGGGTCATGTGTTTGGTTTTAACTATAGATACAAGTGTTTCACTTGTAATATATTAGTGTGCTTTAACTGATTTGTATGCTTGGATTTGATATAATTAGTTCAACAGTGTGTTCAAAATGCATGAGAATCCAAACAACATGGGATTGGACGTTACTTGAAGAAAAACCTATACATGCGAGATCTATTGCTATTTAACGTTCTTATATACGTAATTCCTTTCTCGTGTATCATGTAAAGTTTTTGTGAATACTTTAATGCACAAATGTGTACTCGCACACTTTTAAGTGAAATACAAGCAAAATATAAGTTACTTGGTCGTGTGATTGTGATTTGACTTCTTGTTTATTGATCACACATTGAGGTTCGTCTTTAACGACAAATACTTTTATTCGGCACCTAAAGTTTGATGCTAGATACGTGTTGAGTAAATACAAGTTGTTTTTTGGTCATTTGAAACTTCATTCCTTTTTAGTGATCAATAAAGGATTCTATGGATGGAGAGGTGTCATTTGGATTTGTTTTAGTGAATTTTGTAGGCATGTGTGTTTGGAGATGCCGGATGAGTGTTTTGGTTGAGTTTGTGCTAGTTTGGAACGATTAAAATAGTGATTTGTCTTGTTAAGTGTTTGGTTTTAACTATAGATACAACTTATTCACTTGTGATATATTAGTGTGCTTTAACTGATTTGTATGCTTGGATTTGATTTAGTTAGTTCAGGAGTTTGTTCAAAATGCTTGAGAATCCAAACAACATGGGATTGGACCTTACTTGAAGAAAAATCAATACATGCGAGAACTATTGCTATTTAACGTTCTTATATACGTAATTACTTTCTCGTGTATCATGTAATGTTTTTGCGAATACTTTAATGCACAAAAGTATACTCGCACACTTTTGAGTGAAATACAAGCAAAATATAAGTTACTTGGTCGTGTGATTGTGATTTGACTTCTTGTTTATTGATAACACATTGAGGTTCATCTTTAACGACAAATACTTTTATTCGGCACCTAAAGTTTGATGCTAGATGCGTGTTGAGTAAATACAAGTTGTTTTTTGGTCCTTTGCAACTTCATTCCTTTTTAGTGCTCAATAAAAGATTCTATGGATGGAGAGGTGTCATTTGGATTTTTTTTAGTGGATTTTGTAGGAATGTGTGTTTGGAGATGCCGGTTGAGTGTTTTGGTTGAGTTTGTGCTAGTTTGAAACGATTAAAATAGTGATTTGTCTTGTTATGCGTTTGGTTTTAACCATCGATGCAACTTATTCACTTGTGATATATTAGTGTGCTTTAACTAATTTATATGCTTGGATTTGATTTAATTAGTTTAGGAGTTTGTTCAAAATGCTTGAGAATCCAAACAACATGGGATCGGACCTTACTTGAAGAAAAATCAATACATGCGAGAACTCTTGCTATTTAACGTTCTTATATACGTAATTACTTTCTCGTGTATCATGTAATGTTTTTGCGAATACTTTAATGCACAAAAGTATACTCGCACACTTTTGAGTGAAATACAAGCAAAATATAAGTTACTTGGTCGTGTGATTGTGATTTGACTTCTTGTTTACTGATAACACATTGAGGTTCATCTTTAACGACAAATACTTTTATTCGGCACCTAAAGTTTGATGCTAGATGCGTGTTGAGTAAATACAAGTTGTTTTTTGGTCCTTTGCAACTTCATTCCTTTTTAGTGCTCAATAAAAGATTCTATGGATGGAGAGGTGTCATTTGGATTTTTTTTAGTGGATTTTGTAGGAATGTGTGTTTGGAGATGCCGGTTGAGTGTTTTGGTTGAGTTTGTGCTAGTTTGAAACGATTAAAATAGTGATTTGTCATGTTATGTGTTTGGATTTAACTATAGATACAACGTATTCACTTGTGATATATTAGTGTGCTTTAACTGATTTATATTCTTGGATTTGATTTAATTAGTTCAGAAGTTTGTTCAAAATGCTTGAGAATCCAAACAACATGGGATTGGACCTTACTTGAAGAAAAATCAATACATGCGAGAACTATTGCTATTTAACGTTCTTATATACGCAATTCCTTTCTCGTGTATCATGTAAAGTTTTTGCGAAAACTTTAATGCACAAAAGTATACTCGCACACTTTTGAGTGAAATACAAGCAAAATATAAGTTACTTGTTCGTGTTATAGTGATTTGACTTCTTGTTTATTAATCACACATTGATTTTCATCTTTAACGACAAATACTTTTATTCCGTACCTATAGTTTGATGCTAGATACGTGTTGAGTAAATACAAGTTGTTTTTTGGTCCTTTGCAACTTCCATCCTCTTTAGTGCTCAATAAAGGATTCTATGGATGGAGAGGTGTCATTTGGATTTGTTTTAGTGGATTTTGTAGGCATGTGTGTTTGGAGATGCCGGTTGAGTGTTTTGGTTGAGTTTGTGCTAGTTTGGAACGATTAAAATAGTGATTTGTCTTGTTATGTGTTTGGTTTTAACTATAGATACAACTGTTTCACTTGTGATATATTAGTGTGCTTTAACTGATTTATATGCTTGGATTTGATATATTTAGTTCAGGAGTTTGTTCAAAATGCATGAGAATCCAAACAACATGGGATTGGACCTTACTTGAAAAAAAATCAATACATTCGAGATCTATTGCTATTTAACGTTCTTATGTACGTAATTCCTTTCTCGTGTATCATGTAAAGTTTTTGTGAATACTTTAATGCACAAATGTGTACTCGCACACTTTTGAGTGAAATACAAGCAATATATAAGTTACTTGGCCGTGTGATTGTGTTTTGACTTCTTGTTTATTGATAACACATTGAGGTTCATCTTTAACGACAAATACTTTTATTCGGCACCTAAAGTTTGATGCTAGATACGTGTTGAGTAAATACAAGTTGTTTTTTTGTCCTTTGCAACTTCAATCCTCTTTAGTGCTCAATAAAAGATTCTATGGATAGAGAGTTGACATTTGGATTTGTTTTAGTGGAGTTTGTAGGCATGTGTGTTTGGAGATATCGGTTGAGTGTTTTGGTTGAGTTTGTGCAAGTTTGGAACGATTAAAATAATGATTTGTCTTTTTATGTGTTTGGTTTTAACTATAGATACAACTTATTCACTTGTGATATATTAGTGTGCTTTAACTGATTTATGTGCTTGGATTTGATTTAGTTAGTTCAGGAGTTTGTTCAAAATGCTTGAGAATCCAAACAACATGGGATTGGACCTTACTTGAAGAAAAATCAATACATGCGAGAACTATTGCTATTTAACGTTCTTATATACGTAATTCATTTCTCGTGTATCATGTAATGTTTTTGCAAATACTTTAATGCACAAAAGTATACTCGCACACTTTTGAGTGAAATACAAGCAAAATATAAGTTACTTGTTCGTGTTAGTGATTTGACTTCTTGTTTATTAATCACACATTGATTTTCATATTTAACAAAAAATACTTTTATTCCATACCTATAGTTTGATGATAGATACGTGTTGAGTAAATATAAGTTGTTTTTTGGTCCTTTGCAACTTCAATCCTCTTTAGTGCTCAATAAAGGATTCCATGGATGGAGAGGTGTCATTTGGATTTGTTTTAGTGGATTTTGTAGGCATGTGTGTTTGGAGATGCCGGTTGAGTGTTTTGGTTGAGTTTGTGCTAGTTTGGAACGATTAAAATAGTGATTTGTCTTGTTATGTGTTTGGTTTTAACTATAGATACAACTTATTCACTTGTGATATATTAGTGTGCTTTAACTGATTTATATGCTTGGATTTGATTTAGTTAGTTCAGGAGTTTGTTCAAAATGCTTGAGAATCCAAACAACATGGGATTGGACCTTACTTGAAGAAAAATCAATACATGCGAGAACTATTGCTATTTAACGTTCTTATATACGTAATTCCTTTCTCGTGTATCATGTAATGTTTTTGCGAATACTTTAATGCACAAAAGTATACTCGCACACTTTTGAGTGAAATACAAGCAAAATATAAGTTACTTGGTCGTGTGATTGTGATTTGACTTCTTCTTTATTCATAACACATTGAGGTTCATCTTTAACGACAAATACTTTTATTCGGCACCTAAAGTTTGATGCTAGATGCGTGTTGAGTAAATACAAGTTGTTTTTTGGTCCTTTGCAACTTCATTCCTTTTTAGTGCTCAATAAAGGATTCTATGGATGGAGAGGTGTCATTTGGATTTGTTTTAGTGGATTTTGTAGGCATGTGTGTTTGGAGATGCCGGTTGAGTGTTTTGGTTGAGTTTGTGCTAGTTTGAAACGATTAAAATAGTGATTTGTCTTGTTATGTGTTTGGTTTTAACTATAGATACAACTTATTCACTTGTGATATATTAGTGTGCTTTAACTGATTTATATGTTTGGATTTGATTTAATTAGTTCAGGAGTTTGTTCAAAATGCTTGAGAATCCAAACAACATGGGATTGGACCTTACTTGAAGAAAAATCAATACATGCGAGAACTATTGCTATTTAACGTTCTTATATACGTAATTCCTTTCTCGTGTATCATGTAATGGTTTTGCGAATACTTTAATGCACAAAAGTATACTCGCACACTTTTGAGTGAAATACAAGCAAAATATAAGTTACTTGGTCGTGTTAAAGTGATTTGACTTCTTGTTTATTAATCACACATTGATTTTCATCTTTAACGACAAATACTTTTATTCCGTACCTATAGTTTGATGCTAGATACGTGTTGAGTAAATAAAAGTTGTTTTTTGGTTCTTTGCAACTTCAATCCTTTTTAGTGCTCAATAAAGGATTTTATGGATGGAGAGGTGTCATTTGGATTGGTTTTAGTGGATTTTGTAGGCATGTGTGTTTGGAGATGCCGGTTGAGTGTTTTGGTTGTGTTTAGGCTAGTTTGGAACGATTTAAATAGTGATTTGTCGGGCTATGTGTTTGGTTTTAACTATAAATACAAGTGTTTCACTTGTGATATATTAGTGTGCTTTAACTGATTTGTATGCTTGGATTTTATATGATTAGTTCAATAGTGTGTTCAAAATGCTTGAGAATCCAAACAACATGGGATTGGACCTTACTTGAAGAAAAACCAATACATGCGAGATCTATTGCTATTTAACGTTCTTATATACGTAATTCTTTTCTCGTGTATCATGTAAAGTTTTTGTGAATACTTTAATGCACAAATGTGTACTCGCACACTTTTAAGTGAAATACAAGCAAAATATAAGTTACTTGGTCGTGTGATTGTGATTTGACTTCTTGTTTATTGATCACACATTGAAGTTCATCTTTAACGACAAATACTTTTATTCGGCACCTAATGTTTGATGCTAGATACGTGTTGAGTAAATACAAGTTGTTTTTTGGTCCTTTGCAACTTCATTCCTTTTTAGTGCTCAATAAAGGATTCAATGGATGGAGAGGTGTCATTTGGATTTGTTTTAGTGGATTTTGTAGGCATGTGTGTTTGGAGATGCCGGTTGAGTGTTTTGGTTGAGTTTGTGCTAGTTTGGAACGATTAAAATAGTGATTTGTCTTGTTATGTGTTTGGTTTTAACTATAGATACAACTTATTCACTTGTGATATATTAGTGTGCTTTAACTGATTTATATGCTTGGATTTGATTTAGTTAGTTCAGGAGTTTGTTCAAAATGCTTGAGAATCCAAACAACATGGGATTGGACCTTACTTGAAGAAAAATCAATACATGCGAGAACTATTGCTATTTAACGTTCTTATATACGTAATTCCTTTCTCGTGTATCATGTAATGTTTTTGCGAATACTTTAATGCACAAAAGTATACTCGCACACTTTTGAGTGAAATACAAGCAAAATATAAGTTACTTGTTCGTGTTATAGTGATTTGACTTCTTGTTTATTAATCACACATAGAGGTTCATCTTTAACGACAAATACTTTAATTCCGTTCTATAGTTTGATACTAGATACGTGTTGAGTAAATACAAGTTGTTTTTTGGTCATTTGCAACTTCAATCCTTTTTAGTGCTCAATAAAGGATTCTATGGATAGAGAGGTGTCATTTGGATTTGTTTTAGTTGATTTTGTAGGCATGTGTGTTTGGGGATGCCGGTTGAGTGTTTTGGTTGTGTTTAGGCTAGTTTGGAACGATTTAAATAGTGATTTGTCGGGTCATGTGTTTGGTTTTAACTATAGATACAACTGTTTCACTTGTGATATATTAGTGTGCTTTAACTGATTTATATGCTTGGATTTGATATAGTTAGTTCAGGAGTTTGTTCAAAATGCATGAGAATCCAAACAACATGGGATTGGACCTTACTTGAAGAAAAATCAATACATGCGAGATCTATTGCTATTTAACGTTCTTATATACGTAATTCCTTTCTCGTGTATCATGTAAAGTTTTTTTGAATACTTTAATGCACAAATGTGTACTCGCACACTTTTGAGTGAAATACAAGCAAAATATAAGTTACTTGGTCGTGTGATTGTGATTTGACTTCTTGTTTATTGATCACACATTGAGGTTCATCTTTAACGACAAATACTTTAATTCGGCACCTAAAGTTTGATGCTAGATGCGTGTTGAGTAAATACAAGTTGTTTTTTGGTCCTTTGCAACTTCATTCCTTTTTAGTGCTCAATAAAGGATTCTATGGATGGAGAGGTGTCATTTGGATTTGTTTTAGTGGATTTTGTAGGCATGTGTGTTTGGAGATGCCGGTTGAGTGTTTTGGTTGAGTTTGTGCTAGTTTGGAACGATTAAAATAGTGATTTGTCTTGTTATGTGTTTGGTTTTAACTATAGATACAACTTATTCACTTGTGATATATTAGTGTGCTTTAACTGATTTATATGCTTGGATTTGATTTAATTAGTTCAGGAGTTTGTTCAAAATGCTTGAGAATCCAAACAACATGGGATTGGACCTTACTTGAAGAAAAATCAATACATGCGAGAACTATTGCTATTTAACGTTCTTATATACGTAATTCCTTTCTCGTGTATCATGTAATGTTTTTGCGAAACTTTAATGCACAAAAGTATACTCGCACACTTTTGAGTGAAATACAAGCAAAATATAAGTTACTTGTTCGTGTTATAGTGATTTGACTTCTTGTTTATTAATCACACATTGATTTTCATCTTTAACGACAAATACTTTTATTCCGTACCTATAGTTTGATGCTAGATACGTGTTGAGTAAATACAAGTTGTTTTTTGGTCCTTTGCAACTTCAATCCTCTTTAGTGCTCAATAAAGGATTCTATGGATGGAGAGGTGTCATTTGGATTTGTTTTTGGATTTTGTAGGCATGTGTGTTTGGAGATGCCGGTTGAGTGTTTTGGTTGAGTTTGTGCTAGTTTGGAACGATTAAAATAGTGATTTGTCTTGTTATGTGTTTGGTTTTAACTATAGATACAACTGTTTCACTTGTGATATATTAGTGTGCTTTAACTGATTTATATGCTTGGATTTGATTTAATTAGTTCAGGAGTTTGTTCAAAATGCATGAGAATCCAAACAACATGGGATTGGACCTTACTTGAAGAAAAATCAATACATGCGAGATCTATTGCTATTTAACGTTCTTATATACGTAATTCCTTTCTCGTGTATCATGTAAAGTTTTTGTGAATACTTTAATGCACAAATGTGTACTCGCACACTTTTGAGTGAAATACAAGCAAAATATAAGTTACTTGGTCGTGTGATTGTGATTTGACTTCTTGTTTATTGATCACACATTGAGGTTCATCTTTAACGACAAATAGTTTTATTCGGCACCTATAGTTTGATGCTAGTTACGTGTTGAGTAAATACAAGTTGTTTTTTGGTCCTTTGCAACTTCAATCCTCTTTAGTGCTCAATTAAGGATTCTATGGATGGAGAGGTGTCATTTGGATTTGTTTTAGTGGATTTTGTAGGCATGTGTGTTTGGAGATGCCGGTTGAGTGTTTTGGTTGAGTTTGTGCTAGTTTGGAACGATTAAAATAGTGATTTGTCTTTTTATGTGTTTGGTTTTAACTATAGATACAACTGTTTCACTTGTGATATATTAGTGTGCTTTAACTGATTTATATGCTTGGATTTGATTTAATTAGTTCAGGAGTTTGTTAAAAATGCTTGAGAATCCAAACAACATGGGATTGGACCTTACTTGAAGAAAAATCAATACATGCGAGAACTATTGCCATTTAACGTTCTTATATACGTAATTCCTTTCTCGTGTATCATGTAAAGTTTTTGTGAATACTTTAATGCACAAATGTGTACTCGCACACTTTTGAGTGAAATACAAGCACAATATAAGTTACTTGGTCATGTGATAGTGATTTGACTTTTTGTTTATTGATCACACATTGATTTTCATCTTTAACGACAAATACTTTTATTCCATACCTATAGTTTGATGCTAGATACGTGTTGAGTAAATACAAGTTGTTTTTTGGTCCTTTGCAACTTCAATCCTTTCTAGTGCTCAATAAAGGATTCTATGGATGGAGAGGTGTCATTTGGATTTGTTTTAGTGGATTTTGTAGGCATGTTTGTTTGGAGATGCCGGTTGAGTGTTTTGGTTGAGTTTGTGCTAGTTTGGAACGATTAAATAGTGATTTGTCTTGTTATGTGTTTGGTTTTAACTATAGATACAACTGTTTCACTTGTGATATATTAGTGTGCTTTAACTGATTTATATGCTTGGATTTGATTTAATTAGTTCAGGAGTTTGTTAAAAATGCTTGAGAATCCAAACAACATGGGATTGGACCTTACTTGAAGAAAAATCAATACATGCGAGAACTATTGCTATTTAACGTTCTTATATACGTAATTCCTTTCTCGTGTATCATGTAATGTTTTTGCAAATACTTTAATGCACAAAAGTATACTCGCACACTTTTGAGTGAAATACAAGCAAATATAAGTTACTTGTTCGTGTTAGTGATTTGACTTCTTGTTTATTAATCACACATTGATTTTCATCTTTAACGAAATACTTTATTCCGTACCTATAGTTTGATGCTAGATACGTGTTGAGTAAATACAAGTTGTTTTTTGGTCCTTTGCAACTTCAATCCTCTTTAGTGCTCAATAAAGGATTCTATGGATGGAGAGGTGTCATTTGGATTTGTTTTAGTGGATTTTGTAGGCATGTGTGTTTGGAGATGCCGGTTGAGTGTTTTGGTTGAGTTTGTGCTAGTTTGGAACGATTAAATAGTGATTTGTCTTGTTATGTGTTTGGTTTTAACTATAGATACAACTGTTTCACTTGTGATATATTAGTGTGCTTTAACTGATTTATATGCTTGGATTTGATTTAATTAGTTCAGGAGTTTGTTCAAAATGCTTGAGAATCCAAACAACATGGGATTGGACCTTACTTGAAGAAAAATCAATACATGCGAGAACTATTGCTATTTAACGTTCTTATATACGTAATTCCTTTCTCGTGTATCATGTAATGTTTTTGCGAATACTTTAATGCACAAAAGTATACTCGCACACTTTTGAGTGAAATACAAGCAAAATATAAGTTACTTGGTCGTGTGATTGTGATTTGACTTCTTGTTTATTGATCACACATTGAGGTTCATCTTTAACGACAAATACTTTTATTCGGCACCTAAAGTTTGATGCTAGATGCGTGTTGAGTAAATACAAGTTGTTTTTTGGTCCTTTGCAACTTCATTCCTTTTTAGTGCTCAATAAAGGATTCTATGGATGGAGAGGTGTCATTTGGATTTGTTTTAGTGGATTTTGTAGGCATGTGTGTTTGGAGATGCCGGTTGAGTGTTTTGGTTGTTTGGCTAGTTTGGAACGATTTAAATAGTGATTTGTCGGTTATGTGTTTGGTTTTAACTATAGATACAACTGTTTCACTTGTGATATATTAGTGTGCTTTAACTGATTTATATGCTTGGATTTGATTTAATTAGTTCAGGAGTTTGTTCAAATGCTTGAGAATCCAAACAACATGGGATTGGACCTTACTTGAAGAAAATCAATACATGCGAGAACTATTGCTATTTAACGTTCTTATATACGTAATTCATTTCTCGTGTATCATGTAATGTTTTTGCAAATACTTTAATGCGTATACTCGCACACTTTTGAGTGAAATACAAGCAAAATATAAGTTACTTGTTCGTGTTAGTGATTTGACTTCTTGTTTATTAATCACACATTGATTTTCATCTTTAACGAAAATACTTTTATTCCGTACTATAGTTTGATGCTAGATACGTGTTGAGTAAATATAAGTTGTTTTTTGGTCCTTTGCAACTTCAATCCTCTTTAGTGCTCAATAAAGGATTCCATGGATGGAGAGGTGTCATTTGGATTTGTTTTAGTGGATTTTGTAGGCATGTGTGTTTGGAGATGCCGGATGAGTGTTTTGGTTGAGTTTGTGCTAGTTTGGAACGATTAAAATAGTGATTTGTCTTGTTAAGTGTTTGGTTTTAACTATAGATACAACTTTTCACTTGTGATATATTAGTGTGCTTTAACTGATTTATATGCTTGGATTTGATTTAATTAGTTCAGGAGTTTGTTCAAATGCTTGAGAATCCAACAACATGGGATTGGACCTTACTTGAAGAAAAATCAATACATGCGAGAACTATTGCTATTTAACGTTCTTATATACGTAATTCCTTTCTCGTGTATCATGTAATGTTTTTGCGAATACTTTAATGCACAAAGTATACTCGCACACTTTTGAGTGAAATACAAGCAAAATATAAGTTACTTGGTCGTGTGATGTGATTTGACTTCTTATTTATTAATAACACATTGAGGTTCATCTTTAACGACAAATACTTTTATTCGGCACCTAAAGTTTGATGCTAGATGCGTGTTGAGTAAATACAAGTTGTTTTTGGTCCTTTGCAACTTCAATCCTCTTTAGTGCTCAATAAAGGATTCTATGGATAGAGAGGTGTCATTTGGATTTGTTTTAGTGGATTTTGTAGGCATGTGTGTTTGGAGATGCCGGTTGAGTGTTTTGGTTGAGTTTGTGCTAGTTTGGAACGATTAAAATAGTGATTTGTCTTGTTATGTGTTTGGTTTTAACTATAGATACAACTGTTTCACTTGTGATATATTAGTGTGCTTTAACTGATTTATATGCTTGGATTTGATTAATTAGTTCAGGAGTTTGTTCAAAATGCTGAGAATCCAAACAACATGGGATTGGACCTTACTTGAAGAAAAATCAATACATGCGAGATCTATTGCTATTTAACGTTCTTATATACGTAATTCCTTTCTCGTGTATCATGTAAAGTTTTTGTGAATACTTTAATGCACAAATGTGTACTCGCACACTTTTGAGTGAAATACAAGCAATATATAAGTTACTTGGTCGTGTGATTGTGATTTGACTTCTTGTTTATTGATCACACATTGAGGTTCATCTTTAACGACAAATACTTTTATTCGGCACCTAAAGTTTGATGCTAGATACGTGTTGAGTAAATACAAGTTGTTTTTTGGTCCTTTGCAACTTCAATCCTTTTTAGTGCTCAATAAAGGATTCTATGGATGGAGAGGTGTCATTTGGATTTGTTTTAGTGGATTTTGTAGGCATGTGTGTTTGGAGATGCCGGTTGAGTGTTTTGGTTGAGTTTGTGCAAGTTTGGAACGATTAAAATAGTGATTTGTCTTTTTATGTGTTTGGTTTTAACTATAGATACAACTTATTCACTTGTGATATATTAGTGTGCTTTAACTGATTTATATGCTTGGATTTGATTTAATTAGTTCAGGAGTTTGTTCAAAATGCTTGAGAATCCAAACAACATGGGATTGGACCTTACTTGAAGAAAAATCAATACATGCGAGAACTATTGCTATTTAACGTTCTTATATACGTAATTCCTTTCTCGTGTATCATGTAATGTTTTTGTGAATACTTTAATGCACAAATGTGTACTCGCACACTTTTGAGTGAAATACAAGCAAAATATAAGTTACTTGGTCATGTGATAGTGATTTGACTTCTTGTTTATTAATCACACATTGATTTTCATCTTTAACGACAAATACTTTTATTCCGTACCTATAGTTTGATGCTAGATACGTGTTGAGTAAATACAAGTTGTTTTTTGGTCCTTTGCAACTTCAATCCTTTTTAGTGCTCAATAAAGGATTCTATGGATAGAGAGGTGTCATTTGGATTTGTTTTAGTGGATTTTGTAGGCATGTGTGTTTGGAGATGCCGGTTGAGTGTTTTGGTTGTGTTTAGGCTAGTTTGGAACGATTAAATAGTGATTTGTCTTGTTATGTGTTTGGTTTTAACTATAAATACAACTGTTTCACTTGTGATATATTAGTGCGCTTTAACTGATTTATATGCTTGGATTTGATTTAATTAGTTCAGGAGTTTGTTAAAAATGCTTGAGAATCCAAACAACATGGGATTGGACCTTACTTGAAGAAAAATCAATACATGCGAGAACTATTGCTATTTAACGTTCTTATATACGTAATTCCTTTCTCGTGTATCATGTAAAGTTTTTGTGAATACTTTAATGCACAAATGTGTACTCGCACACTTTTGAGTGAAATACAAGCAAAATATAAGTTACTTGGTCGTGTGATTGTGATTTGACTTCTTGTTTATTGATCACACATTGAGGTTCATCTTTAACGACAAATACTTTTATTCCGTACCTATAGTTTGATGCTAGATACGTGTTGAGTAAATACAAGTTGTTTTTTGGTCCTTTGCAACTTCATTCCTTTTTAGTGCTCAATAAAGGATTCTATGGATGGAGAGGTGTCATTTGGATTTGTTTTAGTGGATTTTGTAGGCATGTGTGTTTGGAGATGCCGGTTGAGTGTTTTGGTTGAGTTTGTGCTAGTTTGGAACGATTAAATAGTGATTTGTCTTGTTATGTGTTTGGTTTTAACTATAGATACAACTTATTCACTTGTGATATATTAGTGTGCTTTAACTGATTTATATGCTTGGATTTGATTTAATTAGTTCAGGAGTTTGTTCAAAATGCTTGAGAATCCAAACAACATGGGATTGGACCTTACTTGAAGAAAAATCAATACATGCGAGAACTATTGCTATTTAACGTTCTTATATACGTAATTCCTTTCTCGTGTATCATGTAATGTTTTTGCGAATACTTTAATGCACAAAAGTATACTCGCACACTTTTGAGTGAAATACAAGCAAAATATAAGTTACTTGTTCGTGTTATAGTGATTTGACTTCTTGTTTATTAATCACACATTGATTTTCATCTTTAACGACAAATACTTTTATTCCGTACCTATAGTTTGATGCTAGATACGTGTTGAGTAAATACAAGTTGTTTTTTGGTCCTTTGCAACTTCATCCTCTTTAGTGCTCAAAAAAGGATTCTATGGATGGAGAGGTGTCATTTGGATTTGTTTTAGTGGATTTTGTAGGCATGTGTGTTTGGAGATGCCGGTTGAGTGTTTTGGTTGAGTTTGTGCTAGTTTGGAACGATTAAATAGTGATTTGTCTTGTTATGTGTTTGGTTTTAACTATAGATACAACTTATTCACTTGTGATATATTAGTGTGCTTTAACTGATTTATATGCTTGGATTTGATTTAATTAGTTCAGGAGTTTGTTCAAAATGCTTGAGAATCCAAACAACATGGGATTAGACCTTACTTGAAGAAAAATCAATACATGCGAGAACTATTGCTATTTAACGTTCTTATATACGTAATTCCTTTCTCGTGTATCATGTAATGTTTTTGCGAATACTTTAATGCACAAAAGTATACTCGCACACTTTTGAGTGAAATACAAGCAAAATATAAGTTACTTGTTCGTGTTATAGTGATTTGACTTCTTGTTTATTAATCACACATAGAGGTTCATCTTTAACGACAAATACTTTTATTCCGTACCTATAGTTTGATGCTAGATACGTGTTGAGTAAATACAAGTTGTTTTTTGGTCCTTTGCAACTTCAATCCTTTTTAGTGCTCAATAAAGGATTCTATGGATGGAGAGGTGTCATTTGGATTTGTTTTAGTGGATTTTGTAGGCATGTGTGTTTGGGGATGCCGGTTGAGTGTTTTGGTTGTGTTTAGGCTAGTTTGGAAGGATTAAAATAGTGATTTGTCGGGTCATGTGTTTGGTTTTAACTATAGATACAACTGTTTCACTTGTGATATATTAGTGTGCTTTAACTGATTTATATGCTTGGATTTGATATAATTAGTTCAGGAGTTTGTTCAAAATGCTTGAGAATCCAAACAACATGGGATTGGACCTTACTTGAAGAAAAATCAATACATGCGAGAACTATTGCTATTTAACGTTCTTATATACGCAATTCCTTTCTCGTGTATCATGTAAAGTTTTTGTGAATACTTTAATGCACAAATGTGTACTCGCACACTTTTGAGTGAAATACAAGCAAATATAAGTTACTTGGTCGTGTGATTGTGATTTGACTTCTTGTTTATTGATCACACATTGAGGTTCATCTTTAACGACAAATACTTTTATTCGGCACCTAAAGTTTGATGCTAGATGCGTGTTGAGTAAATACAAGTTGTTTTTTGGTCCTTTGCAACTTCATTCCTTTTTAGTGCTCAATAAAGGATTCTATGGATGGAGAGGTGTCATTTGGATTTGTTTTAGTGGATTTTGTAGGCATGTGTGTTTGGAGATGCCGGTTGAGTGTTTTGGTTGAGTTTGTGCTAGTTTGGAACGATTAAAATAGTGATTTGTCTTGTTATGTGTTTGGTTTTAACTATAGATACAACTTATTCACTTGTGATATATTAGTGTGTTTTAACTGATTTATATGCTTGGATTTGATTTAATTAGTTCAGGAGTTTGTTCAAAATGCTTGAGAATCCAAACAACATGGGATTGGACCTTACTTGAAGAAAAATCAATACATGCGAGAACTATTGCTATTTAACGTTCTTATATACGTAATTCCTTTCTCGTGTATCATGTAATGTTTTTGCGAAACTTTAATGCACAAAAGTATACTCGCACACTTTTGAGTGAAATACAAGCAAAATATAAGTTACTTGTTCGTGTATAGTGATTTGACTTCTTGTTTATTAATCACACATTGATTTTCATCTTTAACGACAAATACTTTTATTCCGTACCTATAGTTTGATGCTAGATACGTGTTGAGTAAATACAATTGTTTTTTGGTCCTTTGCAACTTCATCCTTTTAGTGCTCAATAAAGGATTCTATGGATGGAGAGGTGTCATTTGGATTTGTTTTAGTGGATTTTGTAGGCATGTGTGTTTGGAGATGCCGGTTGAGTGTTTTGTTGAGTTTGTGCTAGTTTGGAACGATTAAAATAGTGATTTGTCTTGTTATGTGTTTGGTTTTAACTATAGATACAACTGTTTCACTTGTGATATATTAGTGTGCTTTAACTGATTTATATGCTTGGATTTGATTTAATTAGTTCAGGAGTTTGTTAAAAATGCTTGAGAATCCAAACAACATGGGATTGGACCTTACTTGAAGAAAAATCAATACATGCGAGAACTATTGCTATTTAACGTTCTTATATACGCAATTCCTTTCTTGTGTATCATGTAAAGTTTTGTGAATACTTTAATGCACAAATGTGTACTCGCACACTTTTGAGTGAAATACAAGCAAAATATAAGTTACTTGGTCGTGTGATTGTGATTTGACTTCTTGTTTATTGATCACACATTGAGGTTCATCTTTAACGACAAATACTTTTATTCGGCACCTAAAGTTTGATGCTAGATGCGTGTTGAGTAAATACAAGTTGTTTTTTGGTCCTTTGCAACTTCATTCCTTTTTAGTGCTCAATAAAGGATTCTATGGATGGAGAGGTGTCATTTGGATTTGTTTTAGTGGATTTTGTAGGCATGTGTGTTTGGAGATGCCGGTTGAGTGTTTTGGTTGAGTTTGTGCTAGTTTGGAACGATTAAAATAGTGATTTGTCTTGTTATGTGTTTGGTTTTAACTATAGATACAACTTATTCACTTGTGATATATTAGTGTGCTTTAACTGATTTATATGCTTGGATTTGATTTAATTAGTTCAGGAGTTTGTTCAAAATGCTTGAGAATCCAAACAACATGGGATTGGACCTTACTTGAAGAAAAATCAATACATGCGAGAACTATTGCTATTTAACGTTCTTATATACGTAATTCCTTTCTCGTGTATCATGTAATGTTTTTGCGAATACTTTAATGCACAAAAGTATACTCGCACACTTTTGAGTGAAATACAAGCAAATATAAGTTACTTGTTCGTGTGTATAGTGATTTGACTTCTTGTTTATTAATCACACATTGAGGTTCATCTTTAACGACAAATACTTTTATTCCGTATCAATAGTTTGATGCTAGATACGTGTTGAGTAAATACAAGTTGTTTTTTGGTCCTTTGCAACTTCAATCCTTTCTAGTGCTCAATAAAGGATTCTATGGATGGAGAGGTGTCATTTGGATTTGTTTTAGTGGATTTTGTAGGCATGTGTGTTTGGGATGCCGGTGAGTGTTTTGGTTGAGTTTGGCTAGTTTGGAACGATTAAATAGTGATTTGTCTTGTTATGTGTTTGGTTTTAACTATAGATACAACTGTTTCACTTGTGATATATTAGTGTGCTTTAACTGATTTATATGCTTGGATTTGATTTAATTAGTTCAGGAGTTTGTTCAAAATGCTTGAGAATCCAAACAACATGGGATTGGACCTTACTTGAAGAAAAATCAATACATGCGAGAACTATTGCTATTTAACGTTCTTATATACGTAATTCCTTTCTCGTGTATCATGTAAAGTTTTTGTGAATACTTTAATGCACAAATGTGTACTCGCACACTTTTGAGTGAAATACAAGCAAAATATAAGTTACTTGGTCGTGTGATAGTGATTTGACTTCTTGTTTATTGATCACACATTGAGGTTCATCTTTAACGACAAATACTTTTATTCGGCACCTAAAGTTTGATGCTAGATGCGTGTTGAGTAAATACAAGTTGTTTTTTGGTCCTTTGCAACTTCATCCTTTTTGTGCTCAATAAAGGATTCTATGGATGGAGAGGTGTCATTTGGATTTGTTTTAGTGGATTTTGTAGGCATGTGTGTTTCGAGATGCCGGTTGAGTGTTTTGGTTGAGTTTGTGCTAGTTTGGAACGATTAAAATAGTGATTTGTCTTGTTATGTGTTTGGTTTTAACTATAGATACAACTTATCACTTGTGATATATTAGTGTGCTTTAACTGATTTATATGCTTGGATTTGATTTAATTAGTTCAGGAGTTTGTTCAAAATGCTTGAGAATCCAACAACATGGGATTGGACCTTACTTGAAGAAAAATCAATACATGCGAGAACTATTGCTATTTAACGTTCTTATATACGTAATTCCTTTCTCGTGTATCATGTAATGTTTTTGCGAATACTTTAATGCACAAAAGTACTCGCACACTTTTGAGTGAAATACAAGCAAAATATAGTTACTTGTTCGTGTGATAGTGATTTGACTTCTTGTTTATTAATCACACATTGATTTTCATCTTTAACGACAAATACTTTTATTCCGTACCTATAGTTTGATGCTAGATACGTGTTGAGTAAATACAAGTTGTTTTTTGGTCCTTTGCAACTTCATCCTCTTTAGTGCTCAAAAAAGGATTCTATGGATGGAGAGGTGTCATTTGGATTTGTTTTAGTGGATTTTGTAGGCATGTGTGTTTGGAGATGCCGGTTGAGTGTTTTGGTTGAGTTTGTGCTAGTTTGGAACGATTAAAATAGTGATTTGTCTTGTTATGTGTTTGGTTTTAACTATAGATACAACTGTTTCACTTGTGATATATTAGTGTGCTTTAACTGATTTATATGCTTGGATTTGATTTAATTAGTTCAGGAGTTTGTTAAAAATGCTTGAGAATCCAAACAACATGGGATTGGACCTTACTTGAAGAAAAATCAATACATGCGAGAACTATTGCCATTTAACGTTCTTATATACGTAATTCCTTTCTCGTGTATCATGTAAAGTTTTTGTGAATACTTTAATGCACAAATGTGTACTCGCACACTTTTGAGTGAAATACAAGCAAAATATAAGTTACTTGGTCGTGTGATTGTGATTTGACTTCTTGTTTATTGATCACACATTGATTTTCATCTTTAACGACAAATACTTTTATTCGGCACCTAAAGTTTGATGCTAGATGCGTGTTGAGTAAATACAAGTTGTTTTTTGGTCCTTTGCAACTTCATTCCTTTTTAGTGCTCAATAAAGGATTCTATGGATGGAGAGGTGTCATTTGGATTTGTTTTAGTGGATTTTGTAGGCATGTGTGTTTGGAGATGCCGGTTGAGTGTTTTGGTTGAGTTTGTGCTAGTTTGGAACGATTAAAATAGTGATTTGTCTTGTTATGTGTTTGGTTTTAACTATAGATACAACTATTCACTTGTGATATATTAGTGTGCTTTAACTGATTTATATGCTTGGATTTGATTTAATTAGTTCAGGAAGTTTGTTCAAAATGCTTGAGAATCCAAACAACATGGGATTGGACTTACTTGAAGAAAAATCAATACATGCGAGAACTATTGCTATTTAACGTTCTTATATACGTAATTCCTTTCTCGTGTATCATGTAAGTTTTTGTGAATACTTTAATGCACAAATATGTACTCGCACACTTTTGAGTGAAATACAAGCAAAATATAAGTTACTTGGTCATGTGATAGTGATTTGACTTTTTGTTTATTGATCACACATTGAGGTTCATCTTTACGACAAATACTTTTATTCCGTACCTATAGTTTGATGCTAGATATGTGTTGAGTAAATACAAGTTGTTTTTTGGTCCTTTGCAACTTCAATCCTTTTTAGTGCTCAATAAAGGATTCTATGGATGGAGAGGTGTCATTTGGATTTGTTTTAGTGGATTTTGTAGGCATGTGTGTTTGGAGATGCCGGTTGAGTGTTTTGGTTGTGTTTAGGCTAGTTTGGAACGATTAAATAGTGATTTGTCTTGTTATGTGTTTGGTTTTAACTATAGATACAACTGTTTCACTTGTGATATATTAGTGTGCTTTAACTGATTTATATGCTTGGATTTGATATAATTAGTTCAGGAGTTTGTTCAAAATGCATGAGAATCCAAACAACATGGGATTGGACCTTACTTGAAGAAAAATCAATACATGCGAGATCTATTGCTATTTAACGTTCTTATATACGTAATTCCTTTCTCGTGTATCATGTAAAGTTTTTTTGAATACTTTAATGCACAAATGTGTACTCGCACACTTTTGAGTGAAATACAAGCAAAATATAAGTTACTTGGTCGTGTGATTGTGATTTGACTTCTTGTTTATTAATCACACATTGATTTTCATCTTTAACGACAAATACTTTTATTCCGTACCTATAGTTTGATGCTAGATACGTGTTGAGTAAATACAAATTGGTTTTTGGTCCTTTGCAACTTCCATCCTCTTTAGTGCTCAATAAAGGATTCTATGGATGGAGAGGTGTCATTTGGATTTGTTTTAGTGGATTTTGTAGGCATGTGTGTTTGGAGATGCCGGTTGAGTGTTTTGGTTGAGTTTGTGCTAGTTTGGAACGATTAAAATAGTGATTTGTCTTGTTATGTGTTTGGTTTTAACTATAGATATAACTTATTCACTTGTGATATATTAGTATGCTTTAACTGATTTATATGCTTGGATTTGATTTAATTAGTTCAGGAGTTTGTTCAAAATGCTTGAGAATCCAAACAACATGGGATTAGACCTTACTTGAAGAAAAAGGAATACATGCGAGATCTATTGCTATTTAACGTTCTTATATACGTAATTCCTTTCTCGTGTATCATGTAAAGTTTTTGTGAATACTTTAACGCACAAATGTGTACTCGCACACTTTTGAGTGAAATACAAGCAAAATATAAGTTACTTGGTCGTGTGATTGTGATTTGACTTCTTGTTTATTGATCACACATTGAGATTCATCTTTAACGACAAATACTTTTATTCGTACCTAAGTTTGATGCTAGATACGTGTTGAGTAAATACAAGTTGTTTTTTGGTCCTTTGCAACTTCATTCTTTTAGTGCTCAATAAAGGATTCTATGGATGGAGAGGTGTCATTTGGATTTGTTTTAGTGGATTTTGTAGGCATGTGTGTTTGGAGATGCCGGTTGAGTGTTTTGGTTGAGTTTGTGCTAGTTTGGAACGATTAAAATAGTGATTTGTCTTGTTATGTGTTTGGTTTTAACTATAGATACAACTGTTTCACTTGTGATATATGTGTGCTTTAACTGATTTATATGCTTGGATTTGATATAATTAGTTCAGGAGTTTGTTCAAAATGCTTGGAATCCAAACAACATGGGATGGACCTTACTTGAAGAAAAATCAATACATGCGAGAACTATTGCTATTTAACGTTCTTATATACGTATTCCTTTCCTTTCTCGTGTATCATGTAAAGTTTTTGTGAATACTTTAATGCACAAATTGTACTCGCACACTTTTGAGTGAAATACAAGCAAAATATAAGTTACTTGTCGTGTGATTGTGATTTGACTTCTTGTTTATTGATCACACATTGAGGTTCATCTTTAACGACAAATACTTTTATTCGGCCCTAAAGTTTGATGCTAGATGCGTGTTGAGTAAATACAAGTTGTTTTTTGGGTCCTTTGCAACTTCATTCCTTTTTAGTGCTCAATAAAGGATTCTATGGATGGAGAGGTGTCATTTGGATTTGTTTTAGTGGATTTTGTAGGCATGTGTGTTTGGAGATGCCGGTTGAGTGTTTTGGTTGAGTTTGTGCTAGTTTGGAACGATTAAAATAGTGATTTGTCTTGTTATGTGTTTGGTTTTAACTATAGATACAACTTTTCACTTGTGATATATTAGTGTGCTTTAACTGATTTATATGCTTGGATTTGATTTAATTAGTTCAGGAGTTTGTTCAAAATGCTTGAGAATCCAAACAACATGGGATTGACCTTACTTGAAGAAAAATCAATACATGCGAGAACTATTGCTATTTAACGTTCTTATATACGTAATTCCTTTCTCGTGTATCATGTAATGTTTTTGTGAATACTTTAATGCACAAATGTGTACTCGCACACTTTTGAGTGAAATACAAGCAAAATATAAGTTACTTGTCGTGTGATAGTGATTTGACTTCTTGTTTATTGATCACACATTGAGGTTCATCTTTAACGACAAATACTTTTATTCGGCACCTAAAGTTTGACGCTAGATGCGTGTTGAGTAAATACAAGTTGTTTTTTGGTCCTTTGCAACTTCAATCCTTTTTAGTGCTCATAAAGGATTCTATGGATGGAGAGGTGTCATTTGGATTTGTTTTAGTGGATTTGTAGGCATGTGTGTTTGGAGATGCCGGTTGAGTGTTTTGGTTGAGTTTGTGCTAGTTTGGAACGATTAAAATAGTGATTTGTCTTGTTATGTGTTTGGTTTTAACTATAGATACAACTGTTTCACTTGTGATATATTAGTGTGCTTTAACTGATTTATGCTTGGATTTGATTTAATTAGTTCAGAGTTTGTTCAAAATGCTTGAGAATCCAAACAACATGGGATTGGACCTTACTTGAAGAAAAATCAATACATGCGAGAACTATTGCTATTTAACGTTCTTATATACGTAATTCCTTTCTCGTGTATCATGTAAAGTTTTTGTGAATACTTTAATGCACAAATGTGTACTCGCACACTTTTGAGTGAAATACAAGCAAAATAAGTTACTTGGTCGTGTGATAGTGATTTGACTTCTTGTTTATTGAATCACACATTGATTTTCATCTTAACGACAAATACTTTTATTCGCACCTAAAGTTTGATGCTAGATACGTGTTGAGTAAATACAAGTTGTTTTTTGGTCCTTTGCAACTTCATTCCTTTTAGTGCTCAATAAAGGATTCTATGGATGGAGAGGTGTCATTTGGATTTGTTTTAGTGGATTTTGTAGGCATGTGTGTTTGGAGATGCCGGTTGAGTGTTTGGGTTGAGTTGTGCTAGTTTGGAACGATTAAAATAGTGATTTGTCTTGTTATGTGTTTGGTTTAAACTATAGATACCTGTATTCACTTGTGATTATTAGTGTGCTTTAACTGATTTATATGCTTGGATTTGATTTAATTAGTTCAGGAGTTTGTTCAAAATGCTTGAGAATCCAAACAACATGGGATTGGACTTACTTGAAGAAAATCAATACATGCGAGAACTATTGCTATTTACGTTCTTATATACGTAATTCCTTTCTCGTGTATCATGTAATGTTTTTGTGAATACTTTAATGCACAAATGTGTACTCGCACACTTTTGAGTGAAATACAAGCAAAATATAAGTTACTTGGTCGTGTGATTGTGATTTGACTTCTTGTTTATTGATCACACATTGATTTTCATCTTTAACGACAAATACTTTTATTCGGCACCTAAAGTTTGATGCTAGATGCGTGTTGAGTAAATACAAGTTGTTTTTTGGTCCTTTGCAACTTCATTCCTTTTTAGTGCTCAATAAAGGATTCTATGGATGGAGAGGTGTCATTTGGATTTGTTTTAGTGGATTTTGTAGGCATGTGTGTTTGGAGATGCCGGTTGAGTGTTTTGGTTGAGTTTGTGCTAGTTTGGAACGATTAAAATAGTGATTTGTCTTGTTATGTGTTTGGTTTTAACTATAGATACAACTGTTTCACTTGTGATATATTAGTGTGCTTTAACTGATTTATATGCTTGGATTTGATTTAATTAGTTCAGGAGTTTGTTCAAAATGCTTGAGAATCCAAACAACATGGGATTGGACCTTACTTGAAGAAAAATCAATACATGCGAGATCTATTGCTATTTAACGTTCTTATATACGTAATCCTTTCTCGTGTATCATGTAAAGTTTTTGGAATACTTTATGCACAAATGTGTACTCGCACACTTTGAGTGAAATACAAGCAAAATATAAGTTACTTGTCGTGTGATTGTGATTTGACTTCTTGTTTATTGATCACACATTGAGGTTCATCTTTAACGACAAATACTTTTATTCGTACCTAAGTTTGATGCTAGATCGTGTTGAGTAAATACAAGTTTTTTTTGGTCCTTTGCAACTTCATCCTTTTAGTGCTCAATAAGGATTCTATGGATGGAGAGGTGTCATTTGGATTTGTTTTAGTGGATTTTGTAGGCATGTGTGTTTGGAGATGCCGGTTGAGTGTTTTGGTTGAGTTTGTGCTAGTTTGGAACGATTAAAATAGTGATTTGTCTTGTTATGTGTTGGTTTTAACTATAGATACAACTTTTCACTTGTGATATATTAGTGTGCTTTAACTGATTTATATGCTGGATTGATTTAATTAGTTCAGAGTTTGTTCAAAATGCTTGAGAATCCAAACAACATGGGATTGGACCTTACTTGAAGAAAATCAATACATGCGAGAACTATTGCTATTTAACGTTCTTATATACGTAATTCCTTCTCGTGTATCATGTAAAGTTTTTGTGAATACTTTAATGCACAATGTGTACTCGCACACTTTTGAGTGAAATACAAGCAAAATATAAGTTACTTGGTCGTGTGATAGTGATTTGACTTCTTGTTTATTATCACACATGATTTTCATCTTTAACGACAAATACTTTTATTCCGCACCTAAAGTTTGATGCTAGATACGTGTTGAGTAAATACAAGTGTTTTTTGGTCCTTTGCAACTTCATCCTCTTTTAGTGCTCAATAAAGGATTCTATGGATGGAGAGGTGTCATTTGATTTGTTTTAGTGGATTTTGTAGGCATGTGTGTTTGGAGATGCCGTTGAGTGTTTTGGTTGAGTTTGTGCTAGTTTGGAACGATTAAAATAGTGATTTGTCGGTTATGTGTTTGGTTTTAACTATAGATACAACTGTTTCACTTGTATATTAGTGTGCTTTAACTGATTTATATGCTTGGATTTGATTTAATTAGTTCAGGAGTTTGTTCAAAATGCTGAGAATCCAAACAACATGGATTGGACCTTACTTGAAGAAAAATCAATACATGCGAGATCTATTGCTATTTAACGTTCTATATACGTAATTCCTTTCTCGTGTATCATGTAATGTTTTTTGTGAATACTTTAATGCACAAATAGTACTCGCACACTTTTGAGTGAAATACAAGCAAAATATAAGTTACTTGTTGTGTTGTGATTTGACTTCTTGTTTATTGATCACACATTGAGGTTCATCTTTAACGACAAATACTTTTATTCGGCACCTAAGTTTGATGCTAGATGCGTGTTGAGTAAATACAAGTTGTTTTTTGGTCCTTTGCAACTTCATTCCTTTTTAGTGCTCAATAAAGGATTCTATGGATGGAGAGGTGTCATTTGGATTTGTTTTAGTGGATTTTGTAGGCATGTGTGTTTGGAGATGCCGGTTGAGTTTTTGGTTGAGTTTGTGCTAGTTTGGAACGATTAAAATAGTGATTAGTCTTGTTATGTGTTTGGTTTTAACTATAGATTCAACTTATTCACTTGTGATATATTAGTGTGTTTTAACTGATTTATATGCTTGGATTTGATTTATTAGTTCAGGAGTTTGTTCAAATGCTTGAGAATCCAAACACAATGGGATTGGACCTTACTTGAAGAAAAATCAATACATGCGAGAACTATTGCTATTTAACGTTCTTATATACGTAATTCCTTTCTCGTGTATCATGTAAAGTTTTTGTGAATACTTTAATGCACAAATATGTACTCGCACACTTTTGAGTGAAATACAAGCAAAATATATGTTACTTTTTCGTGTGATAGTGATTTGACTTCTTGTTTATTAATCACACATTGATTTTCATCTTTAACGACAAATACTTTTATTCCGTATCTATAGTTTGATGCTAGATACGTGTTGAGTAAATACAAGTTGTTTTTTGGTCCTTTGCAACTTCAATCCTTTCTAGTGCTCAATAAAGGATTCTATGGATGGAGACGTGTCATTTGGATTTGTTTTAGTGGATTTTGTAGGCATGTTTGTTTGGAGATGCCGTTGAGTGTTTTGTTGAGTTTTGTGCTAGTTTGGAACGATTAAATAGTGATTTGTCTTGTTATGTGTTTGGTTTTACTATAGATACAACTTTTCACTTGTGATATTAGTGTGCTTTAATGATTTTATGCTTGGATTGATTTATTAGTTCAGGAGTTTGTTCAAAATGCTTGAGAATCCAAACAACATGGGATTGGACCTTACTTGAAGAAAAATCAATACATGCGAGAACTATTGCCATTTAACGTTCTTATATACGTAATACTTTCTCGTGTATCATGTAAAGTTTTTGTGAATACTTTAATGCACAAATGTGTACTCGCACACTTTTGAGTGAAATACAAGCAAATATAAGTTACTTGGTCGTGTGATTGTGATTTGACTTCTTGTTTATTGATCACACATTGATTCATCTTTAACGACAAATACTTTTATTCGGCACCTAAGTTTGATGCTAGATGCGTGTTGAGTAAATACAAGTTGTTTTTTGGTCCTTTGCAACTTCATCCTTTTTAGTGCTCAATAAAGGATTCTATGGATGGAGAGGTGTCATTTGGATTTGTTTTAGTGGATTTTGTAGGCATGTGTGTTTGGGGATGCCGGTTGAGTGTTTTGGTTGAGTTTGGCTAGTTTGGAACGATTTAAATAGTGATTTGTCTTGGTATGTGTTTGGTTTTAACTATAGATACAACTGTTCACTTGTGATATATTAGTGTGCTTTAACTGATTTATATGCTTGGATTTGATTTAATTAGTTCAGGAGTTTGTTCAAAATGCTTGAGAATCCAAACAACATGGGATGGACCTTACTTGAAGAAAAATCATACATGCGAGAACTATGCTATTTAACGTTCTTATATATACTAATTCCTTTCTCGTGTATCATGTAATGTTTTTTTGAATACTTTAATGCACAATGTGTACTCGCACACTTTTGAGTGAAATACAAGCAAAATATAAGTTACTTGTTCGTGGTGATAGTGATTTGACTTCTTGTTATTAATCACACATGATTTTCATCTTTAACGACAATATTTTATTCCGTACCTATAGTTTGATGCTAGATACGTGTTGAGTAATACAAGTTGTTTTTTGGTCCTTTGCAACTTCCACCTCTTTAGTGCTCAATAAAGGATTCTATGGATGGAGAGGTGTCATTTGGATTTGTTTTAGTGGATTTTGTAGGCATGTGTGTTTGGAGATGCCGGTTGAGTGTTTTGGTTGAGTTTGTGCTAGTTTGGAACGATTAAAAATATGATTGTCTTGTTATTTGTTTGGTTTTAACTATAGATACAACTTTTCACTTGTGATATTAGTGTGCTTTAATGATTTATATGCTTGGATTTGATTTAATTAGTTCAGGAGTTTGTTCAAAATGCTTGAGAATCCAAACAACATGGGATTGGACTTACTTGAAGAAAAATCAATACATGCGAGAACTATTGCTATTTAACGTTCTTATATACGTAATTCCTTTCTCGTGTATCATGTAAGTTTTTTGTGAATACTTTAATGCACAAATGTGTACTCGCACACTTTTGAGTGAAATACAAGCAAATATAAGTTACTTGGTCGTGTGATTGTGATTTGACTTCTTGTTTATTGATCACACATTGATTTCATCTTTAACGACAAATACTTTTATTC
>CM046468.1:2310892-2406329 GCA_025506415.1 Flaveria robusta
CACACTTTTGAGTGAAATACAAGCAAAATTTAAGTTATTTGATCGTGAGATAGTGATTTGACTTTTGTTTATTGATTACACATTGAGGTTCATCTTTAACGACAAATACTTTTATTCCGACCTATAGTTTGATGCTAGATACGTTTGTGTAAATACAAATTGTTTTTTGGTCCTTTGCAACTTCTAATCCTTTTTAGTGCTCAATAAAATTCTATCGATGAGAGAGGTGTCATTTGGATTTGTTTTAGTGTATTTTGTAGGCATGTCTGTCTGTGGATGCCGGTTGAGTGTCTTCGTTGAGTTTGGGCTAATTTGAAACAATTAAAATAGTGATTTTGTCTAGTCATGTGTTTGGTTTTAACTATAGGTACATCTGTTTCACTTGTGATATATTAGTGTGCTTTAACTGATTTATATGCTTAGATTTGATTTAATTAGTTCAAGAGTGTGTTCAAAATGCTTGAGAATCCAAACCAAATTGAATTGGAACGTTATCTAAGAAAAACAATACATGCGAGATCTATTGCTACTTACATTCTTATATACGTAATTCCTTTCTCGTATCATGTAATGTTTTTGCGAATACTTAATGCACAAATGTGTACTCACACACTTTTGAGTGAAATACAAGCAAAATTAGGTTACTTGGTCCTGAGATAGTGATTTGACTTCTTATTTATTGATCACACATTGGGTTCATCTTTAACCACAATACTTTATTCCGCACCTATAGTTTGATGCTAGATACGTGTTGAGTAAATACAAGTTGTTTTTTGGTCCTTTGCAACTTCAATCCTTTTTAGTGCTCAATAAATGATTCTATGGATGGAGAGGTGTCATTTGGATTTGTTTAGTGGATTTTGTAGGCATGTGTGTTTGTGGATGCCGGTTGAGTGTTTTGGTTGAGTTGTGCCTAATTTTAAACGATTAAAAGTTGATTTGTCTAGTCATGTGTTTGGTTTTAAGTATAGGTACAACTGTTCCACTTGTGATATTTTAGTATGCTTTAACTGATTTATATGCTTGTATTTGATTTAATTAGTTCAAGAGTGTCTTCAAAATGCTTGAGAATCCAAACAAAATGGAATTGGACGTTACTTGAAGAAAAATCAATACATTCGAGATCTATTGCTATTTAACGTTCTTATATACGTAATTCCTTTCTCGTGTATCATGTAAGTTTTTTTCCGAATACTTTAATGCACAAATTGTACTCGCACACTTTTGAGTGAAATACAAACAAAATATAAGTTACTTGGTCGTGTGATAGTGATTTGGACTTCTTATTTATTGATCACACATTGAGGTTCATCTTTAACGACAAATACTTTTATTCCGCACCTATAGTTTGATGCTAGATACGTGTTGAGTAAATACAAGTTGTTTTTTGGCCCTTTGCAACTTCAATCCTTTTTAGTGCTCAATAAAGGATTCAATGGACGGAGAGGTGTCATTTAGATTTGTTTTAGTGGATTTTGTAGGCATGTGTGTTTGAGGATGCCGGTTGAGTGTTTTGGAGAGTTTGGACTAGTTTGGATCGATTAAAATAGTGATTTGTCTGATCATGTGTTTGGTTTTAACTATAGATACAACCGTTTTGATTTTGATATATTAGTGTGCTTTAACTGATTTATCTACTTGTATTTGATTTAATTAGTTCTAGAGTGATTTCAAAATGCTTGAGAATCCAAACAACACGGGATTCGACGTTACTCGAAGAAAAATCAATACATGCGAGATCTATTGCTATTTTACGTTCTTACATACGTAATTGCTTTCTCGTGTATCATGTAAAGTTTTTGCGAATACTTTAATGCACAAATGTGTACTCCCACACTTTTGAGTGAAATACAATCAAAATATAATTTACTTGGACGTGTGACAGTGATTTGACTTCTTGTTTATCGATCACACATTGAGGTTCATCTTTCACGACAAATACTTTTATTCCGCACCTATAGTTTGATGCTAGATACGTGTTGTGTAAATACAAGTTGTTTTTTGGTCCTTTGCAACTTCAATCCTTTTTAGTGTTCAATAAAGGATTCTATGGATGGAGAGGTGTCATTTGGTTTTGTTTTTGTGGATTTTGTAGGCATGTGTGTTTGGGGATGCCGATTGAGTGTATTGGCTGAGTTTGGGCTAGTTTGGAACGATTAAAATAGGGCTTTGTCGGGTTATGTGTTTGGTTTTAACTATAGATACAACTGTTTCACTTATGATATATTTGTGCTTTAACTGATTTATATGCTTGGATTTGATTTAATTAGTTCAAGAGTGTGTTCAAAATGCTTGAGAATCCAAACAAAATGGAATTGCGTTACTTGAAGAAAATCAATACATGCGAGATCTATTGCTACTTAACGTTCTTATATACGTAATTCCTTTCTCTTGTATCATGTAATGTTTTTTTGCGAATACTTAATGCACAAATGTGTACTCGCACACTTTTGAGTGAAATACAAGCAAATTTAAGTTACTTGGTCGTGAGATAGTGATTTGACTTCTTGTTTATTGATCACACATTGAGGTTCATCTTTAACGACAAATACTTTATTCCGCACCTATAGTTTGATGCTAGATACGTGTTAGTAAATACAAGTTGTTTTTTGGTCCTTTGCAACTTCTATCCTTTTTAGTGCTCAATAAAGAATTCTATGGATGGAGAGGTGTCATTTGGATTTGTTTTAGTGTATTTTGTAGGCATGTGTGTCTATGGATGCCGTTGAGTGTCTTCGTTGAGTTTGGGCTAATTTGAAACGATTAAAATAGTGATTTTGTCTAGTCATGTGTTTGGTTTTAACTATAGGTACAACTGTTTCACTTGTGATATATTAGTGTGCTTTAACTGATTTATATGCTTAGATTTGATTTAATTAGTTCAAGAGTGTGTTCAAAATGCTTGAGAATCCAAACAAAATGGAATTGGACGTTACTGAAGAAAAATCAATACATGCGAGATCTATTGCTACTTAACATTCTTATATACGTAATTCCTTTCTCGTGTATCATGTAATGTTTTTGCGAATACTTAATGCACAAATGTGTACTCCACACTTTTGAGTGAAATACAAGCAAAATTTAGTTACTTGGTCGTGAGATAGTGATTTGACTTCTTGTTTATTGATCACACATTGAGGTTCATCTTTAACGACAAATACTTTATTCCGTACCTATAGTTTGATGCTAGATACGTGTTGTGTAAATACAAGTTGTTTTTTGGTCCTTTGCAACTTCTATCCTTTTTAGTGCTCAATAAACATTCTATGGATGGAGAGGTGTCATTTGGATTTGTTTTAGTGATTTTGTAGGCATGTTGTCTGTGGATGCCGGTTGAGTGTCTTCGTTGAGTTGGGCTAATTTGAAACGATTAAATAGTGATTTGTCTAGTCATGTGTTTGGTTTTAACTATAGGTACAACTGTTTCACTTGTGATATATTAGTGTGCTTTAACTGATTTATATGCTTGGATTTGATTTAATAGTTCAAGAGTGTGTTCAAAATGCTTGAGAATCCAAACAAATGGAATGGGACGTTACTTGAAGAAAAATCAATACATGCGAGATCTATTGCTACTTAACGTTCTTATATACGTAATTCCTTTCTCTGTATCATGTATGTTTTTGCGAATACTTAATGCACAAATATGTACTCGCACACTTTTGAGTGAAATACAAGCAAAATTTAAGTTACTTGGTCATGAGATAGTGATTTGACTTCTTGTTTATCGATCACACATTGAGGTTCATCTTTAACGACAAATACTTTTATTCCGCACCTATAGTTTGATGCTAGATACGTGTTGAGTAAATACAAGTTGTTTTTTGGTCCTATGCAGCTTCTATCCTTTTTAGTGCTCAATAAAGAATTCTATAGATGGAGAGGTGTCATTTGGATTTGTTTTAGTGTATTTTGTAGGCATGTGTGCTTGTGGATGTCGGTTGAGTGTTTTGGTGGAGTTTGGGCTAATTTGAAACGATTAAAATGGTGATTTGTCTAGTCATGTGTTTGGTTTTAACTATAGGTACAACTATTTCACTTGTGATATATTAGTGTGCTTTAACTGATTTATATGCTTGGATTTGATTTAATTAGTTCAAGACTGTGTTCAAAATGCTTGAGAATCCAAACAAAATGGAATTGGACGTTACTTGAAGAAAAATCAATACATGCGAGATCTATTGCTACTTAACGTTCTTATATACGTAATTCCTTTCTCTAGTATCATGTAATGTTTTTGCGAATACTTAATGCACAAATATGTACTCGCACACTTTTGAGTGAAATACAAGCAAAATTTAAGTTACTTGGTCGTGAGATAGTGATTTGACTTCTTGTTTATTGATCACACATTGAGGTCATCTTTAACGACAAATACTTTTATTCCGCACCTATAGTTTGATGCTAGATACGTGTTGAGTAAATACAAGTTGTTTTTTGGTCCTTTGCAACTTCTATCCTTTTAGTGCTCAATAAAGAATTCTATGGATGGAGAGGGTGTCATTTGGATTTGTTTTAGTGTATTTTGTAGGCATGTGTGCTTGTGGATGCCGGTTGAGTGTTTTGTTGAGTTTGGGCTAATTTGAAACGATTAAAATGGTGATTTGTCTAGTCATGTGTTTGGTTTTAACTATAGGTACAACTGTTTCACTTGTGATATATTAGTGTGCTTTAACTGATTTATATGCTTGGATTTGATTTAATTAGTTCAAGAGTGTGTTCAAATGCTTGAGAATCCAAACAAAATGGAATTGGACGTTACTTGAAGAAAAATCAATACATGCGAGATCTATTGCTACTTAACGTTCTTATATACGTAATTCCTTTCTCGTGTATATGTATGTTTTTTGCGAATACTTAATGCACAAATATGTACTCGCACACTTTTGAGTGAAAACAAGCAAAATTTAAGTTACTTGGTCGTGAGATAGTGATTTGACTTCTTGTTTATTGATCACACATTGAGGTTCATCTTTAACGACAAATACTTTTATTCCGTACCTATAGTTTGATGCTAGATACGTGTTGAGTAAATACAAGTTGTTTTTTGGTCCTTTGCAACTTCTATCCTTTTTAGTGCTCAATAAAGATTCTATGATGGAGAGGTGTCATTTGGATTTGTTTTAGTGTATTTTGTAGGCATGTGTGCTTGTGGATGCGGTTGAGTGTTTTGTTGAGTTTGGGCTAATTTGAAACGATTAAAATGGTGATTTGTCTAGTCATGTGTTTTTGTTTTAACTATAGGTACAACTGTTTCACTTGTGATATTTAGTGTGCTTTAACTGATTTATATGCTTGATTTGATTTAATTAGTTCAAGAGTGTGTTCAAAATGCTTGAGAATCCAAACAAAATGGAATTGGACGTTACTTGAAGAAAAATCAATACATGCGAGATCTATTGCTACTTAACATTCTTATACGTAATTCCTTTCTCGTGTATCATGTAATGTTTTTCGAATACTTAATGCACAAATGTGTACTCGCACACTTTTGAGTGAAATACAAGCAAAATTTAAGTTACTTGGTCGTCAGATAGTGACTTGACTTCTTGTTTATTGATCACACATTGAGGTTCATCTTTAACGACAAATACTTTTATTCCGCACCTATACTTTGATGCTAGATACGTGTTGTGTAAATACAAGTTGTTTTTTGGTCATTTGGAACTTCTATCCTTTTTAGTGCTCAATAAAGGATTCTATGGATGGAGAGGTGTCATTTGGATTTGTTTTAGTGGATTTTGTAGGCATGTGTGTTTGTGGATGCCGGTTGAGTGTTTTGGTTGAGTTTGGGCTAATTTGAAACGATTAAAATGGTGATTTGTCTAGTCATGTGTTTGGTTTTAAGTATAGGTACAACTGTTCCACTTGTGATATTTTAGTATGCTTTAACTGATTTATATGCTTGGATTTGATTTAATTAGTTCAAGAGTGTGTTCAAAATGCTTGAGAATCCAAACAAAATGGAATTGGACGTTACTTGAAGAAAAATCAATACATGCGAGATCTATTGCTATTTAACGTTCTTATATACGTAATTCCTTTCTCGTGTATCATGTAAAGTTTTTCCGAATACTTTAATGCACAAATGTGTGTACTCGCACACTTTTGAGTGAAATACAAACATAATATAAGTTACTTGGTCGTGTGATAGTGATTTGACTTCTTATTTATTGATCACACATTGAGGTTCATCTTTAACGACAAATACTTTTATTCCGCACCTATAGTTTGATGCTAGATACGTGTTGAGTAAATACAAGTTGTTTTTTGGCCCTTTGCAACTTCAATCCTTTTTAGTGCTCAATAAAGGATTCTATGGACGGAGAGGTGTCATTTAGATTTGTTTTAGTGGATTTTGTAGGCATGTGTGTTTGAGGATGCCGGTTGAGTGTTTTGGATGAGTTTGGACTAGTTTCGATTAAAATAGTGATTTGTCTGATCATGTGTTTGGTTTTAACTATAGATACAACCGTTTCGATTTTGATATATTAGTGTGCTTTAACTGATTTATCTACTTGTATTTGATTTAATTAGTTCTAGAGTGTTTTCAAAATGCTTGAGAATCCAAACAACACGGGATTCGACGTTACTCGAAGAAAAATCAATACATGCGAGATCTATTGCTATTTTACGTTCTTACATACGTAATTGCTTTCTCGTGTATCATGTAAAGTTTTTGCGAATACTTTAATGCACAAATGTGTACTCCCACACTTTTGAGTGAAATACAATCAAAATATAATTTACTTGGACGTGTGAGAGTGATTTGACTTCTTGTTTATTGATCACACATTGAGGTTCATCTTTCACGACAAATACTTTTATTCCGCACCTATAGTTTGATGCTAGATACGTGTTGTGTAAATACAAGTTGTTTTTTGGTCCTTTGCAACTTCAATCCTTTTTAGTGCTCAATAAAGATTCTATGGATGGAGAGGTGTCATTTGGATTTGTTTTTGTGGATTTTGTAGGCATGTGTGTTTGGGGATGCCGTTGAGTGTTTTGTTGAGTTTGGGCTAGTTTGGACGATTAAAATAGGGATTTGTCGGGTATGTGTTTGGTTTTAACTATAGATACAACTGTTTCACTTATGATATATTAGTGTGCTTTAACTGATTTATATGCTTGGATTTGATTTAATTAGTTCAAGAGTGTGTTCAAAATGCTTGAGAATCCAAACAAAATGGAATTGGGCGTTACTTGAAGAAAAATCAATACATGCGAGATCTATTGCTACTTAACGTTCTTATATACGTAATTCCTTTCTCTAGTATCATGTAATGTTTTTGCGAATACTTAATGCACAAATATGTACTCGCACACTTTTGAGTGAAATACAAGCAAAATTTAAGTTACTTGGTCGTGAGATAGTGATTTGACTTCTTGTTTATCGATCACACATTGAGGTTCATCTTTAACGACAAATACTTTTATTCCGGACCTATAGTTTGATGCTAGATACGTGTTGTGTAAATACAAGTTGTTTTTTGGTACTTTGCAACTTATATCCTTTTTAGTGCTCAATAAAGAATTCTATCGATGGAGAGGTGTCATTTGGATTTGTTTTAGTGTATTTTGTAGGCATGTCTGTCTGTGGATGCCGGTTGAGTGTCTTCGTTGAGTTTGGGCTAATTTGAAACAATTAAAATAGTGATTTTGTCTAGTCATGTGTTTGGTTTTAACTATAGGTACAACTGTTTCACTTGTGATATATTAGTGTGCTTTAACTGATTTATATGCTTAGATTTGATTTAATTAGTTCAAGAGTGTGTTCAAAATGCTTGAGAATCCAAACAAAATTGAATTGGACGTTATCTGAAGAAAAATCAATACATGCGAGATCTATTGCTACTTAACATTCTTATATACGTAATTCCTTTCTCGTGTATCATGTAATGTTTTTGCGAATACTTAATGCACAAATGTGTACTCGCACACTTTTGAGTGAAATACAAGCAAAATTTAAGTTATTTGATAGTGAGATAGTGATTTGACTTTTTATTTATTGATTACATATTTAGGTTCATCTTTAACGACAAATACTTTTATTCCGGACCTATAGTTTGATGCTAGATACGTGTTGTGTAAATACAAGTTGTTTTTTGGTACTTTTGCAACTTATATCCTTTTTAGTGCTCAATAAAGAATTCTATCGATGGAGAGGTGTCATTTGGATTTGTTTTAGTGTATTTTGTAGGCATGTCTGTCTGTGGATGCCGGTTGAGTGTCTTCGTTGAGTTTGGGCTAATTTGAAACAATTAAAATAGTGATTTTGTCTAGTCATGTGTTTGGTTTTAACTATAGGTACAACTGTTTCACTTGTGATATATTAGTGTGCTTTAACTGATTTATATGCTTAGATTTGATTTAATTAGTTCAAGAGTGTGTTCAAAATGCTTGAGAATCCAAACAAAATTGAATTGGACGTTATCTGAAGAAAAATCAATACATGCGAGATCTATTGCTACTTAACATTCTTATATACGTAATTCCTTTCTCGTGTATCATGTAATGTTTTTGCGAATACTTAATGCACAAATGTGTACTCACACACTTTTGAGTGAAATACAAGCAAAATTTAAGTTACTTGGTCGTGAGATAGTGATTTGACTTCTTGTTTATTGATCACACATTGAGGTTCATCTTTAACGACAAATACTTTTATTCCGTACCTATAGTTTGATGCTAGATACGTGTTGTGTAAATACAAGTTGTTTTTTGGTCCTTTGCAACTTCTATCCTTTTTAGTGCTCAATAAAGAATTCTATGGATGGAGAGGTGTCATTTGGATTTGTTTTAGTGTATTTTGTGGGCATGTGTGTCTGTGGATGCCGGTTGAGTGTCTTCGTTGAGTTTGGGCTAATTTGAAACAATTAAAATAGTGATTTTGTCTAGTCATGTGTTTGGTTTTAACTATAGGTACAACTGTTTCACTTGTGATATATTAGTGTGCTTTAACTGATTTATATGCTTGGATTTGATTTAATTAGTTCAAGAGTGTGTTCAAAATACTTGAGAATCCAAACAAAATGGAATTGGGCGTTACTTGAAAAAAAATCAATACATGCGAGATCTATTGCTACTTAACGTTCTTATATACGTAATTCCTTTCTCTAGTATCATGTAATGTTTTTGCGAATACTTAATGCACAAATATGTACTCGCACACTTTTGAGTGAAATACAAGCAAAATTTAAGTTACTTGGTCGTGAGATAGTGATTTGACTTCTTGTTTATCGATCACACATTGAGGTTCATCTTTAACGACAAATACTTTTATTCCGCACCTATAGTTTGATGCTAGAAACGTGTTGAGTAAATACAAGTTGTTTTTTGGTCCTTTGCAACTTCTATCCTTTTTAGTGCTCAATAAAGAATTCTATGGATGGAGAGGTGTCATTTGGATTTGTTTTAGTGTATTTTGTGGGCATGTGTGTCTGTGGATGCCGGTTGGGTGTCTTCGTTGAGTTTGGGCTAATTTGAAACAATTAAAATAGTGATTTTGTCTAGTCATGTGTTTGGTTTTAACTATAGGTACAACTGTTTCACTTGTGATATATTAGTGTGCTTTAACTGATTTATATGCTTGGATTTGATTTAATTAGTTCAAGAGTGTGTTCAAAATACTTGAGAATCCAAACAAAATGGAATTGGGCGTTACTTGAAGAAAAATCAATACATGCGAGATCTATTGCTACTTAACGTTCTTATATACGTAATTCCTTTCTCTAGTATCATGTAATGTTTTTGCGAATACTTAATGCACAAATATGTACTCGCACACTTTTGAGTGAAATACAAGCAAAATTTAAGTTACTTGGTCGTGAGATAGTGATTTGACTTCTTGTTTATTGATCACACATTGAGGTTCATCTTTAACGACAAATACTTTTATTCCGCACCTATAGTTTGATGCTAGATACGTGTTGAGTAAATACAAGTTGTTTTTTGGTCCTTTGCAACTTCTATCCTTTTTAGTGCTCAATAAAGAATTCTATGGATGGAGAGGTGTCATTTGGATTTGTTTTAGTGGATTTTGTAGGCATGTGTGCTTGTGGATGCCGGTTGAGTGTTTTGGTTGAGTTTGGGCTAATTTGAAACGATTAAAATAGTGATTTTGTCTAGTCATGTGTTTGGTTTTAACTATAGGTACAACTGTTTCACTTGTGATATATTAGTGTGCTTTAACTGATTTATATGCTTAGATTTGATTTAATTAGTTCAAGAGTGTGTTCAAAATGCTTGAGAATCCAAACAAAATGGAATTGGACGTTACTTGAAGAAAAATCAATACATGCGAGATCTATTGCTATTTAACGTTCTTATATACGTAATTCCTTTCTCGTGTATCATGTAATGTTTTTGCGAATACTTAATGCACAAATGTGTACTCGCACACTTTTGAGTGAAATACAAGCAAAATTTAAGTTATTTGGTCGTGAGATAGTGATTTGACTTTTTATTATTGATCACACATTGAGGTTCATCTTTAACGACAAATACTTTTATTCCGTACCTATAGTTTGATGCTAGATACGTGTTGTGTAAATACAATTTGTTTTTTGGTCCTTTGCAACTTCTATCCTTTTTAGTGCTCAATAAAGAATTCTATCGATGGAGAGGTGTCATTTGGATTTGTTTTAGTGTATTTTGTAGGCATGTCTGTCTGTGGATGCCGGTTGAGTGTCTTCGTTGAGTTTGGGCTAATTTGAAACAATTAAAATAGTGATTTTGTCTAGTCATGTGTTTGGTTTTAACTATAGGTACAACTGTTGCACTTGTGATATATTAGTGTGCTTTAACTGATTTATATGCTTAGATTTGATTTAATTAGTTCAAGAGTGTGTTCAAAATGCTTGAGAATCCAAACAAAATTGAATTGGACGTTATCTAAAGAAAAATCAATACATGCGACATCTATTGCTACTTAACGTTCTTATATACGTAATTCCTTTCTCTAGTATCATGTAATGTTTTTGCGAATACTTAATGCACAAATATGTACTCGCACACTTTTGAGTGAAATACAAGCAAAATTTAAGTTACTTGGTCATGAGATAGTGATTTGACTTCTTGTTTATCGATCACACATTGAGGTTAATCTTTAACGACAAATACTTTTATTCCGCACCTATAGTTTGATGCTAGATACGTGTTGAGTAAATACAAGTTGTTTTTTGGTCCTTTGCAGCTTCTATCCTTTTTAGTGCTCAATAAAGAATTCTATAGATGGAGAGGTGTCATTTGGATTTGTTTTAGTGTATTTTGTAGGCATGTGTGCTTGTGGATGTCGGTTGAGTGTTTTGGTGGAGTTTGGGCTAATTTGAAACGATTAAAATGGTGATTTGTCTAGTCATGTGTTTGGTTTTAACTATAGGTACAACTATTTCACTTGTGATATATTAGTGTGCTTTAACTGATTTATATGCTTGGATTTGATTTAATTAGTTCAAGAGTGTGTTCAAAATGCTTGAGAATCCAAACAAAATGGAATTGGACGTTACTTGAAGAAAAATCAATACATGCGAGATCTATTGCTACTTAACATTCTTATATACGTAATTCCTTTATCATGTATCATGTAATGTTTTTCTGAATACTTAATGCACAAATGTGTACTCGCACACTTTTGAGTGAAATACAAGCAAAATTTAAGTTACTTGGTCGTCAGATAGTGACTTGACTTCTTGTTTATTGATCACACATTGAGGTTCATCTTTAACGACAAATACTTTTCTTCCGCACCTATACTTTGATGCTAGATACGTGTTGTGTAAATACAAGTTGTTTTTTGGTCATTTGGAACTTCTACCCTTTTTAGTGCTCAATAAAGGATTCTATGGATGGAGAGGTGTCATTTGGATTTGTTTTAGTGGATTTTGTAGGCATGTGTGTTTGTGGATGCCGGTTGAGTGTTTTGGTTGAGTTTGGGCTAATTTGAAACGATTAAAATGGTGATTTGTCTAGTCATGTGTTTGGTTTTAACTATAGGTACAACTGTTTCACTTGTGATATATTAGTGTGCTTTAACTGATTTATATGCTTGGATTTGATTTAATTAGTTCAAGAGTGTGTTCAAAATGCTTGAGAATCAAAATAAAATGGAATTGTACGTTACTTGAAGAAAAATCAATACATGCGAGATCTATTGCTATTAACGTTCTTATATACGTAATTCCTTTCTCGTGTATCATGTAATGTTTTTGCGAATACTTAATGCACAAATGTGTACTCGCACACTTTTGAGTGAAATACAAGCAAAATTTAAGTTACTTGATCGTGAGATAGTGATTTGACTTTTTTTATTGATCACACATTGAGGTTCATCTTTAACGACAAATACTTTTATTCCGTACCTATAGTTTGATGCTAGATACGTGTTGTGTAAATACAAGTTGTTTTTTGGTCCTTTGCAACTTCTATCCTTTTTAGTGCTCAATAAAGAATTCTATGGATGGAGAGGTGTCATTTGGATTTGTTTTAGTGTATTTTGTAGGCATGTCTGTCTGTGGATGCCGGTTGAGTGTCTTCGTTGAGTTTGGTCTAATTTGAAACAATTAAAATAGTGATTTTGTCTAGTCATGTGTTTGGTTTTAACTATAGGTACAACTGTTGCACTTGTGATATATTAGTGTGCTTTAACTGATTTATATGCTTAGATTTGATTTAATTAGTTCAAGAGTGTGTTCAAAATGCTTGAGAATCCAAACAAAATTGAATTGGACGTTATCTAAAGAAAAATCAATACATGCGACATCTATTGCTACTTAACATTCTTATATACGTAATTCCTTTCTCGTGTATCATGTAATGTTTTTGCGAATACTTAATGCACAAATATGTACTCGCACACTTTTGAGTGAAATACAAGCAAAATTTAAGTTACTTGGTCGTCAGATAGTGACTTGACTTCTTGTTTATTGATCACACATTGAGGTTCATCCTTAACGACAAATACTTTTATTCCGCACCTATACTTTGATGCTAGATACGTGTTGTGTAAATACAAGTTGTTTTTTGGTCATTTGGAACTTCTATCCTTTTTAGTGCTCAATAAAGGATTCTATGGATGGAGAGGTGTCATTTGGATTTGTTTTAGTGGATTTTGTAGGCATGTGTGCTTGTGGATGCCGGTTGAGTGTTTTGGTTGAGTTTGGGCTAATTTGAAACGATTAAAATAGTGATTTGTCTAGTCATGTGTTTGGTTTTAACTATAGGTACAACTGTTTCACTTGTGATATATTAGTGTGCTTTAACTGATTTATATGCTTGGATTTGATTTAATTAGTTCAAGAGTGTGTTCAAAATGCTTGAGAATCCAAACAAAATGGAATTGGACGTTACTTGAAGAAAAATCAATACATGCGAGATCTATTGCTATTTAACGTTCTTATATACGTAATTCCTTTCTCGTGTATCATGTAAAGTTTTTCCGAATACTTTAATGCACAAATGTGTGTACTCGCACACTTTTGAGTGAAATACAAACATAATATAAGTTACTTGGTCGTGTGATAGTGATTTGACTTCTTATTTATTGATCACACATTGAGGTTCATCTTTAACGACAAATACTTTTATTCCGCACCTATAGTTTGATGCTAGATACGTGTTGAGTAAATACAAGTTGTTTTTTGGTCCTTTGCAACTTCAATCCTTTTTAGTGCTCAATAAAGATTCTATGGATGGAGAGGTGTCATTTGGATTTGTTTTAGTGGATTTTGTAGGCATGTGTGTTTGTGATGCCGGTTGAGTGTTTTGGTTGAGTTTGGGCTAGTTTGGAACGATTAAAATAGTGATTTGTCTATCATGTGTTTGGTTTTAACTATAGATACAACGTTTCATTTTGATATATTAGTGTGCTTTAACTGATTTATCTACTTGATTTGATTTAATTAGTTCTTAGAGTGTTTTCAAAATGCTTGAGAATCCAAACAACACGGGATTCGACGTTACTCGAAGAAAAATCAATACATGCGAGATCTATTGCTATTTAACGTTCTTACATACGTAATTGCTTTCTCGTGTATCATGTAAAGTTTTTGCGAATACTTTAATGCACAAATGTGTACTCCCACACTTTTGAGTGAAATACAAGCAAAATATAAGTTACTTGGACGTGTGACAGTGATTTGACTTCTTGTTTATTGATCACACATTGAGGTTCATCTTTCACGACAAATACTTTTATTCCGCACCTATAGTTTGATGCTAGATACGTGTTGTGTAAATACAAGTTGTTTTTTGGTCCTTTGCAACTTCAATCCTTTTTAGTGCTCAATAAAGGATTCTATGGATGGAGAGGTGTCATTTGGATTTGTTTTTGTGGATTTTGTAGGCATGTGTGTTTGGGGATGCCGATTGAGTGTTTTGGTTGAGTTTGGGCTAGTTTGGAACGATTAAAATAGGGCTTTGTCGGGTTATGTGTTTGGTTTTAACTATAGATACAACTGTTTCACTTATGATATATTAGTGTGCTTTAACTGATTTATATGCTTGGATTTGATTTAATTAGTTCAAGAGTGTGTTCAAAATGCTTGAGAATCCAAACAAAATGGAATTGGGCGTTACTTGAAGAAAAATCAATACATGCGAGATCTATTGCTACTTAACGTTCTTATATACGTAATTCCTTTCTCGTGTATCATGTAATGTTTTTGCGAATACTTAATGCACAAATATGTACTCGCACACTTTTGAGTGAAATACAAGTAAAATTTAAGTTACTTGGTCGTGAGATAGTGATTTGACTTCTTGTTTATTGATCACACATTGAGGTTCATCTTTAACGACAAATACTTTTATTCCGCACCTATAGTTTGATGCTAGATACGTGTTGAGTAAATACAAGTTGTTTTTTGGTCCTTTGCAGCTTCTATCCTTTTTAGTGCTCAATAAAGAATTCTATAGATGGAGAGGCGTCATTTGGATTTGTTTTAGTGTATTTTGTAGGCATGTGTGCTTGTGGATGCCGGTTGAGTGTTTTGGTTGAGTTTGGGCTAATTTGAAACGATTAAAATAGTGATTTTGTCTAGTCATGTGTTTGGTTTTAACTATAGGTACAACTGTTTCACTTGTGATATATTAGTGTGCTTTAACTGATTTATATGCTTAGATTTGATTTAATTAGTTCAAGAGTGTGTTCAAAATGCTTGAGAATCCAAACAAAATGGAATTGGACGTTACTTGAAGAAAAATCAATACATGCGAGATCTATTGCTATTTAACGTTCTTATATACGTAATTCCTTTCTCGTGTATCATGTAATGTTTTTGCGAATACTTAATGCACAAATGTGTACTCGCACACTTTTGAGTGAAATACAAGCAAAATTTAAGTTATTTGATCGTGAGATAGTGATTTGACTTTTTATTTATTGATCACATATTTAGGTTCATCTTTAACGACAAATACTTTTATTCCGTACCTATAGTTTGATGCTAGATACGTGTTGTGTAAATACAAGTTGTTTGTTGGTCCTTTGCAAGTTCTATCCTTTTTAGTGCTCAATAAAGAATTCTATGGATGGAGAGGTGTCATTTGGATTTGTTTTAGTGTATTTTGTAGGCACGTGTGTCTGTGGATGCCGATTGAGTGTCTTCGTTGAGTTTGGGCTAATTTGAAACGATTAAAATAGTGATTTTGTCTAGTCATGTGTTTGGTTTTAACTATAGGTACAACTATTTCACTTGTGATATATTAGTGTGCTTTAACTGATTTATATGCTTAGATTTGATTTAATTAGTTCAAGAGTGTGTTCAAAATGCTTGAGAATCCAAACAAAATTGAATTGGACGTTATCTAAAGAAAAATCAATACATGCGAGATCTATTGCTACTTAACATTCTTATATACGTAATTCCTTTCTCGTGTATCATGTAATGTTTTTGCGAATACTTAATGCACAAATGTGTACTCACACACTTTTGAGTGAAATACAAGCAAAATTTAAGTTACTTGGTCGTGAGATAGTGATTTGACTTCTTATTTATTGATCACACATTGAGGTTCATCTTTAACGACAAATACTTTTATTCCGTACCTATAGTTTGATGCTAGATACGTGTTGTGTAAATACAAGTTGTTTTTTGGTCCTTTGCAACTTCTATCCTTTTTAGTGCTCAATAAAGAATTCTATGGATGGAGAGGTGTCATTTGGATTTGTTTTAGTGTATTTTGTCGGCATGTGTGTCTGTGGATGCCGGTTGAGTGTCTTCGTTGAGTTTGGGCAAATTTGAAACAATTAAAATAGTGATTTTGTCTAGTCATGTGTTTGGTTTTAACTATAGGTACAACTGTTTCACTTGTGATATATTAGTGTGCTTTAACTGATTTATATGCTTGGATTTGATTTAATTAGTTCAAGACTGTGTTCAAAATGCTTGAGAATCCAAACAAAATGGAATTGGACGTTACTTGAAGAAAAATCAATACATGCGAGATCTATTGCTACTTAACGTTCTTATATACGTAATTCCTTTCTCTGTATCATGTAATGTTTTTGCGAATACTTAATGCACAAATGTACTCGCACACTTTTGAGTGAAATACAAGCAAAATTTAAGTTACTTGGTCGTGAGATAGTGATTTGACTTCTTGTTTATCGATCACACATTGAGGTTCATCTTTAACGACAAATACTTTTATTCCGCACCTATAGTTTGATGCTAGATACGTGTTGAGTAAATACAAGTTGTTTTTTGGTCCTTTGCAGCTTCTATCCTTTTTAGTGCTTAATAAAGAATTCTATAGATGGAGAGGTGTCATTAGGATTTGTTTTAGTGTATTTTGTAGGCATGTGTGCTTGTGGATGCCGGTTGAGTGTTTTGGTTGAGTTTGGGCTAATTTGAAACGATTAAAATAGTGATTTGTCTAGTCATGTGTTTGGTTTTAACTATAGGTACAACTATTTCACTTGTGATATGTTAGTGTGCTTTAACTGATTTATATGCTTGGATTTGATTTAATTAGTTCAAGAGTGTGTTCAAAATGCTTGAGAATCCAAACAAAATGGAATTGGACGTTACTTGAAGAAAAATCAATACATGCGAGATCTATTGCTACTTAACATTCTTATATACGTAATTCCTTTATCGTGTATCATGTAATGTTTTTGCGAATACTTAATACACAAATGTGTACTCGCACACTTTTGAGTGAAATACAAGCAAAATTTAAGTTACTTGGTCGTGAGATAGTGATTTGACTTCTTGTTTATTGATCACACATTGAGGTTCATCTTTAACGACAAATACTTTTATTCCGCACCTATAGTTTGATGCTAGATACGTGTTGTGTAAATACAAGTTGTTTTTTGTTCCTTTGCAACTTCTATCCTTTTTAGTGCTCAATAAAGTATTCTATGGATGGATAGGTGTCATTTGGATTTGTTTTAGTTGATTTTGTAGGCTTGTGTGTTTGTGGATGCCGGTTGAGTGTTTTGGTTGAGATTGGGCTAATTTGAAACGGTTAAAATAGTGATTTGTCTAGTCATGTGTTTGGTTTTAACTATAGGTACAACTGTTTAACTTGTGATATATTAGTGTGCTTTAACTGATTTATATGCTTGGATTTGATTTAATTAGTTCAAGAGTGTGTTCAAAATGCTTGAGAATCCAAACAAAATGGAATTGGACGTTACTTGAAGAAAAATCAATACATGCGAGATCTATTGCTACTTAACATTCTTATATACGTAATTCCTTTCTCGTGTATCATGTAATGTTTTTGCGAATACTTAATGCACAAATGTGTACTCGCACACTTTTGAGTGAAATACAAGCAAAATTTAAGTTACTTGATCGTGAGATAGTGATTTGACTTTTTATTTATTGATCACATATTTAGGTTCATCTTTAACGACAAATACTTTTATTCCGTACCTATAGTTTGATGCTAGATACGTGTTGTGTAAATACAAGTTGTTTTTTGGTCCTTTGCAACTTCTATCCTTTTTAGTACTCAATAAAGTATTCTATGGATGGATAGGTGTCATTTGGATTTGTTTTAGTTGATTTTGTAGGCATGTGTGTTTGTGGATGCCGGATGAGTGTTTTGGTTGAGTTTGGGCTAATTTGAAACGGTTAAAATATTGATTTGTCTAGTCATGTGTTTGGTTTTAACTATAGGTACAACTGTTTCACTTGTGATATATTAGTGTGCTTTAACTGATTTATATGCTTGGATTTGATTTAATTAGTTCAATAGTGTGTTCAAAATGCTTGAGAATCCAAACAAAATGGAATTGGACGTTACTTGAAGAAAAATCAATACATGCGAGATCTATTGCTACTTAACATTCTTATATACGTAATTCCTTTCTCGTGTATCATGTAATGTTTTTGCGAATACTTAATGCACAAATGTGTACTCGCACACTTTTGAGTGAAATACAAGCAAAATTTAAGTTACTTGGTCGTGAGATAGTGATTTGACTTCTTGTTTATTGATCACACATTGAGGTTCATCTTTAACGACAAATACTTTTATTCCGCACCTATAGTTTGATGCTAGATACGTGTTGAGTAAATACAAGTTGTTTTTTGGTCCTTTGTTACTTCTATCCTTTTTAGTGCTCAATAAAGAATTCTATAGATAGAGAGGTGTCATTTGGATTTGTTTTAGTGTATTTTGTAGGCATGTGTGCTTGTGGATGCCGGTTGAGTGTTTTGGTTGAGTTTGGGCTAATTTGAAATGATTAAAATAGTGATTTTGTCTAGTCATGTGTTTGGTTTTAACTATAGGTACAACTGTTTCACTTGTGATATATTAGTGTGCTTTAACTGATTTATATGCTTAGATTTGATTTAATTAGTTCAAGAGTGTGTTCAAAATGCTTGAGAATCCAAACAAAATGGAATTGGACGTTACTTGAAGAAAAATCAATACATGCGAGATCTATTGCTATTTAACGTTCTTATATACGTAATTCCTTTCTCGTGTATCATGTAATGTTTTTGCGAATACTTAATGCACAAATGTGTACTCGCACACTTTTGAGTGAAATACAAGCAAAATTTAAGTTATTTGATCGTGAGATAGTGATTTGACTTTTTATTTATTGATTACATATTTAGGTTCATCTTTAACGACAAATACTTTTATTCCGGACCTATAGTTTGATGCTAGATACGTGTTGTGTAAATACAAGTTGTTTTTTGGTCCTTTGCAACTTCTATCCTTTTTAGTGCTCAATAAAGAATTCTATCGATGGAGAGGTGTCATTTGATTTGTTTTAGTGTATTTTGTAGGCATGTCTGTCTGTGGATGCCGGTTGAGTGTCTTCGTTGAGTTTGGGCTAATTTGAAACAATTAAAATAGTGATTTTGTCTAGTCATGTGTTTGGTTTTAACTATAGGTACAACTGTTTCACTTGTGATAAATTAGTTTGCTTTAACTAATTTATATGCTTAGATTTGATTTAATTAGTTCAAGAGTGTGTTCAAAATGCTTGAGAATCCAAACAAAATTGAATTGGACGTTATCTGAAGAAAAATCAATAAATGCGAGATCTATTGCTACTTAACATTCTTATATACGTAATTCCTTTCTCGTGTATCATGTAATGTTTTTGCGAATACGTAATGCACAAATGTGTACTCACACACTTTTGAGTGAAATACAAGCAAAATTTAAGTTACTTGGTTGTGAGATAGTGATTTGACTTCTTATTTATTGATCACACATTGAGGTTCATCTTTAACGACAAATACTTTTATTCTGTACCTATAGTTTGATGCTAGATACGTGTTGTGTAAATACAAGTTGTTTTTTGGTCCTTTGCAACTTCTATCCTTTTTAGTGCTCAATAAAGAATTCTATGGATGGAGAGGTGTCATTTGGATTTGTTTTAGTGTATTTTGTCGGCATGTGTGTCTGTGGATGCCGGTTGAGTGTCTTCGTTGAGTTTGGGCAAATTTGAAACAATTAAAATAGTGATTTTGTCTAGACATGTGTTTGGTTTTAACTATAGGTACAACTGTTTCACTTGTGATATATTAGTGTGCTTTAACTGATTTATATGCTTGGATTTGATTTAATTAGTTCAAGAGTGTGTTCAAAATACTTGAGAATCAAAACAAAATGGAATTGGGCGTTACTTGAAGAAAAATCAATACATGCGAGATCTATTGCTACTTAACGTTCTTATATACGTAATTCCTTTCTCTAGTATCATGTAATGTTTTTGCGAATACTTAATGCACAAATATGTACTCGCACACTTTTGAGTGAAATACAAGCAAAATTTAAGTTACTTGGTCGTGAGATAGTGATTTGACTTCTTGTTTATCGATCACACATTGAGGTTCATCTTTAACGACAAATACTTTTATTCCGCACCTATAGTTTGATGCTAGATACGTGTTGAGTAAATACAAGTTGTTTTTTGGTCCTTTGCAGCTTCTATCCTTTTTAGTGCTCAATAAAGAATTCTATAGATGGAGAGGTGTCATTTGGATTTGTTTTAGTGTATTTTGTAGGCATGTGTGCTTGTGGATGCCGGTTGAGTGTTTTGGTTGAGTTTGGGCTAATTTGAAACGATTAAAATAGTGATTTGTCTAGTCATGTGTTTGGTTTTAACTATAGGTACAACTGTTTCACTTGTGATATATTAGTGTGCTTTAACTGATTTATATGCTTGGATTTGATTTAATTAGTTCAAGAGTGTGTTCAAAATGCTTGAGAATCCAAACAAAATGGAATTGGACGTTACTTGAAGAAAAATCAATACATGCGAGATCTATTGCTACTTAACATTCTTATATACGTAATTCCTTTCTCGTGTATCATGTAATGTTTTTGCGAATACTTAATGCACAAATGTGTACTCGCACACTTTTGAGTGAAATACAAGCAAAATTTAAGTTACTTGGTCGTGAGATAGTGATTTGACTTCTTGTTTATTGATCACACATTGAGGTTCATCTTTAACGACAAATACTTTTATTCCGCACCTATAGTTTGATGCTAGATACGTGTTGTGTAAATACAAGTTGTTTTTTGTTCCTTTGCAACTTCTATCCTTTTTAGTGCTCAATAAAGTATTCTATGGATGGAGAGGTGTCATTTGGATTTGTTTTAGTTTTTGTAGGCATGTGTGTTTGTGGATGCCGGTTGAGTGTTTTGGTTGAGTTTGGGCTAATTTGAAACGATTAAAATAGTGATTTGTCTAGTCATGTGTTTGGTTTTAACTATAGGTACAACTGTTTCACTTGTGATATATTAGTGTGCTTTAACTGATTTATATGCTTGGATTTGATTTAATTAGTTCAAGAGTGTGTTCAAAATGCTTGAGAATCCAAACAAAATGGAATTGGACGTTACTTGAAGAAAAATCAATACATGCGAGATCTATTGCTACTTAACATTCTTATATACGTAATTCCTTTCTCGTGTATCATGTAATGTTTTTGCGAATACTTAATGCACAAATGTGTACTCGCACACTTTTGAGTGAAATACAAGCAAAATTTAAGTTACTTGGTCGTGAGATAGTGATTTGACTTTTTTTATTGATCACACATTGAGGTTCATCTTTAACGACAAATACTTTTATTCCGTACCTATAGTTTGATGCTAGATACGTGTTGTGTAAATACAAGTTGTTTTTTGGTCCTTTGCAACTTCTATCCTTTTTAGTGCTCAATAAAGAATTCTATGGATGGAGAGGTGTCATTTGGATTTGTTTTAGTGTATTTTGTAGGCATGTGTGTCTGTGGATGCCGGTTGAGTGTCTTCGTTGAGTTTGGGCTAATTTGAAACGATTAAAATAGTGATTTTGTCTAGTCATGTGTTTGGTTTTAACTATAGGTACAACTGTTTCACTTGTGATATATTAGTGTGCTTTAACTGATTTATATGCTTAGATTTGATTTAATTAGTTCAAGAGTGTGTTCAAAATGCTTGAGAATCCAAACAAAATGGAATTGGACGTTACTTGAAGAAAAATCAATACATGCGAGATCTATTGCTACTTAACATTCTTATATACGTAATTCCTTTCTCGTGTATCATGTAATGTTTTTGCGAATACTTAATGCACAAATGTGTACTCACACACTTTTGAGTGAAATACAAGCAAAATTTAAGTTACTTGGTCGTGAGATAGTGATTTGACTTCTTGTTTATTGATCACACATTGAGGTTCATCTTTAACGACAAATACTTTTATTCCGACCTATAGTTTGATGCTAGATACGTGTTGTGTAAATACAAGTTGTTTTTTGGTCCTTTGCAACTTCTATCCTTTTTAGTGCTCAATAAAGAATTCTATGGATGGAGAGGTGTCATTTGGATTTGTTTTAGTGTATTTTGTAGGCATGTGTGTCTGTGGATGCCGGTTGAGTGTCTTCGTTGAGTTTGGGCTAATTTGAAACGATTAAAATAGTGATTTTGTCTAGTCATGTGTTTGGTTTTAACTATAGGCACAACTGTTTCGCTTGTGATATATTAGTGTGCTTTAACTGATTTATATGCTTAGATTTGATTTAATTAGTTCAAGAGTGTGTTCAAAATGCTTGAGAATCCAAACAAAATGAAATTGGACGTTACTTGAAGAAAAATCAATACATGCGAGATCTATTGCTATTTAACGTTCTTATATACGTAATTCCTTTCTCGTGTATCATGTAAAGTTTTTCGAATACTTAATGCACAAATGTGTACTCGCACACTTTTGAGTGAAATACAAGCAAAATTTAAGTTACTTGATCGTGAGATAGTGATTTGACTTTTTATTTATTGATCACACATTTAGGTTCATCTTTAACGACAAATACTTTTATTCCGTACCTATAGTTTGATGCTAGATACGTGTCGTGTAAATACAAGTTGTTTTTTGGTCCTTTTCAACTTCTATCCTTTTTAGTGCTCAATAAAAAATTCTATGGATGGAGAGGTGTCATTTGGATATGTTTTAGTGTATTTTGTAGGCATGTGTGTCTGTGGATGCCGGTTGAGTGTCTTCGTTGAGTTTGGGCTAATTTGAAACGATTAAAATAGTGATTTTGTCTAGTCATGTGTTTGGTTTTAACTATAGGTACAACTGTTTCACTTGTGATATATTAGTGTGCTTTAACTGATTTATATGCTTAGATTTGATTTAATTAGTTCAAGAGTGTGTTCAAAATGCTTGAGAATCCAAAAAAAATGGAATTGGACGTTACTTGAAGAAAAATCAATATATGCGAGATCTATTGCTACTTAACATTCTTATATACGTAATTCCTTTCTCGTGTATCATGTAATGTTTTTGCGAATACTTAATGCACAAATGTGTACTCACACACTTTTGAGTGAAATACAAGCAAAATTTAAGTTACTTGGTCGTGAGATAGTGATTTGACTTCTTGTTTATTGATCACACATTGAGATTCATCTTTAACGACAAATACTTTTATTCCGCACCTATAGTTTGATGCTAGATACGTGTTGAGTAAATACAAGTTGTTTTTTGGTCCTTTGCAACTTCTATCCTTTTTAGTGATCAATAAAGAATTCTATGGATGGAGAGGTGTCATTTGGATTTGTTTTAGTGGATTTTGTAGGCATGTATGCTTGTGGATGCCGGTTGAGTGTTTTGGTTGAGTTTCGGCTAATTTGAAACGATTAAAATAGTGATTTGTCTAGTCATGTGTTTGGTTTTAACTATAGGTACAACTGTTTCACTTGTGATATATTAGTGTGCTTTAACTGATTTATATGCTTAGATTTGATTTAATTAGTTCAAGAGTGTGTTCAAAATGCTTGAGAATCCAAACAAAATGGAATTGGACGTTACTTGAAGAAAAATCAATACATGCGAGATCTATTGCTACTTAACATTCTTATATACGTAATTCCTTTCTCGTGTATCATGTAATGTTTTTGCGAATAATTAATGCACAAATGTGTACTCACACACTTTTGAGTGAAATACAAGCAAAAATTAAGTTACTTGGTCGTGAGATAGTGATTTGACTTCCTGTTTATTGATCACACATTGAGGTTCATCTTTAACGACAAAAATACTTTTATTCCGTACCTATAGTTTGATGCTAGATACGTGTTGTGTAAATACAAGTTGTTGTTTGGTCCTTTGCAACATCTATCCTATTTAGTGCTCAATAAAGAATTCTATGGATGGAGAGGTGTCATTTGGATTTGTTTTAGTATATTTTGTAGGCATGTGTGTCTGTGGATGCCGGTTGAGTGTCTTCGTTGAGTTTGGGCTAATTTGAAACGATTAAAATAGTGATTTTGTCTTGTCATGTGTTTGGTTTTAACTATACGTACAACTGTTTCACTTGTCATATATTAGTGTGCTTTAACTGATTTATATGCTTAGATTTGATTTAATTAGTTCAAGAGTGTGTTCAAAATGCTTGAGAATCCAAACAAAATGGAATTGGACGTTACTTGAAGAAAAATCAATACATGCGAGATCTATTGCTACTTAACATTCTTATATACGTAATTCCTTTCTCGTGTATCATGTAATGTTTTTGCGAATACTTAATGCACAAATGTGTACTCACACACTTTTGAGTGAAATACAAGCAAAATTTAAGTTACTTGGTCGTGAGATAGTGATTTGACTTCTTGTTTATTGATCACACATTGAGGTTCATCTTTAACGACAAATACTTTTATTCCGCATCTATAGTTTGATGCTAGATACGTGTTGTGTAAATACAAGTTGTTTTTTGGTCCTTTGCAACTTCTATCCTTTTTAGTGCTCAATAAAGAATTCTATGGATGGAGAGGTGTCATTTGGATTTGTTTTAGTGGATTTTGTAGGCATGTGTGCTTGTGGATGCCGGTTGAGTGTTTTGGTTGAGTTTGGGCTAATTTGAAACGATTAAAATAGTGATTTGTCTAGTCATGTGTTTGGTTTTAACTATAGGTACAACTGTTTCACTTGTGATATATTAGTGTGCTTTAACTGATTTATATGCTTAGATTTGATTTAATTAGTTCAAGAGTGTGTTCAAAATGCTTGAGAATCCAAACAAAATGGAATTGGACGTTACTTGAAGAAAAATCAATACATGCGAGATCTATTGCTACTTAACATTCTTATATACGTAATTCCTTTCTCGTGTATCATGTAATGTTTTTGCGAATACTTAATGCACAAATGTGTACTCACACACTTTTGAGTGAAATACAAGCAAAATTTAAGTTACTTGGTCGTGAGATAGTGATTTGACTTCTTGTTTATTGATCACACATTGAGGTTCATCTTTAACGACAAATACTTTTATTCCGTACCTATAGTTTGATGCTAGATACGTGTTGTGTAAATACAAGTTGTTTTTTGGTCCTTTGCAACTTCTATCCTTTTTAGTGCTCAATAAAGTATTCTATGGATGGAGAGGTGTCATTTGGATTTGTTTTAGTGGATTTTGTAGGCATGTGTGCTTGTGGATGCCGGTTGAGTGTTTTGGTTGAGTTTGGGCTAATTTGAAACGATTAAAATAGTGATTTGTCTAGTCATGTGTTTGGTTTTAACTATAGGTACAACTGTTTCACTTGTGATATATTAGTGTGCTTTAACTGATTTATATGCTTAGATTTGATTTAATTAGTTCAAGAGTGTGTTCAAAATGCTTGAGAATCCAAACAAAATGGAATTGGACGTTACTTGAAGAAAAATCAATACATGCGAGATCTATTGCTACTTAACATTCTTATATACGTAATTCCTTTCTCGTGTATCATGTAATGTTTTTGCGAATACTTAATGCACAAATGTGTACTCACACACTTTTGAGTGAAATACAAGCAAAATTTAAGTTACTTGGTCGTGAGATAGTGATTTGACTTCTTGTTTATTGATCACACATTGAGGTTCATCTTTAACGACAAATACTTTTATTCCGTACCTATAGTTTGATGCTAGATACGTGTTGTGTAAATACAAGTTGTTTTTTGGTCCTTTGCAACTTCTATCCTTTTTAGTGCTCAATAAAGTATTCTATGGATGGAGAGGTGTCATTTGGATTTGTTTTAGTGGATTTTGTAGGCATGTGTGCTTGTGGATGCCGGTTGAGTGTTTTGGTTGAGTTTGGGCTAATTTGAAACGATTAAAATAGTGATTTGTCTAGTCATGTGTTTGGTTTTAACTATAGGTACAACTGTTTCACTTGTGATATATTAGTGTGCTTTAACTGATTTATATGCTTAGATTTGATTTAATTAGTTCAAGAGTGTGTTCAAAATGCTTGAGAATCCAAACAAAATGGAATTGGATTTTACTTGAAGAAAAATCAATACATGCGAGATCTATTGCTACTTAACATTCTTATATACGTAATTCCTTTCTCGTGTATCATGTAATGTTTTTGCGAATACTTAATGCACAAATGTGTACTCACACACTTTTGAGTGAAATACAAGCAAAATTTGAGTTACTTGGTCGTGAGATAGTGATTTGACTTCTTGTTTATTGATCACACATTGAGGTTCATCTTTATCAACAAATACTTTTATTCCGGACCTATAGTTTGATGCTAGATACGTGTTGTGTAAATACAAGTTGTTTTTTGGTCCTTTGGATTTGTTTTAGTGTATTTTGTAGGCATGTCTGTCTGTGGATGCCGGTTGAGTGTCTTCGTTGAGTTTGGGCTAATTTGAAACGATTAAAATAGTAATTTTGTCTAGTCATGTGTTTGGTTTTAACTATAGGCACAACTGTTTCACTTGTGATATATTAGTGTGCTTTAACTGATTTATATGCTTAGATTTGATTTAATTAGTTCAAGAGTGTGTTCAAAATGCTTGAGAATCCAAACAAAATGGAATTGGACGTTACTTGAAGAAAAATCAATACATGCGAGATCTATTGCTATTTAACGTTCTTATATACGTAATTCTTTCTCGTGTATCATGTAAAGTTTTTGCGAATACTTAATGCACAAATGTGTACTCGCACACTTTTGAGTGAAATACAAGCAAAATTTAAGTTACTTGGTCGTGAGATAGTGATTTGACTTTTTTTTATTGATCACACATTGAGGTTCATCTTTAACGACAAATACTTTTATTCCGTACCTATAGTTTGATGCTAGATACGTGTTGTGTAAATACAAGTTGTTTTTTGGTCCTTTGCAACTTCTATCCTTTTTAGTGCTCAATAAAAATTCTATGGATGGAGAGGTGTCATTTGGATTTGTTTTAGTGTATTTTGTAGGCATGTGTGTCTGTGGATGCCGGTTGAGTGTCTTCGTTGAGTTTGGGCTAATTTGAAACGATTAAAATAGTGATTTTGTCTAGTCATGTGTTTGGTTTTAACTATAGGTACAACTGTTTCACTTGTGATATATTAGTGTGCTTTAACTGATTTATATGCTTAGATTTGATTTAATTAGTTCAAGAGTGTGTTCAAAATGCTTGAGAATCCAAACAAAATGGAATTGGACGTTACTTGAAGAAAAATCAATACATGCGAGATCTATTGCTACTTAACATTCTTATATACGTAATTCCTTTCTCGTGTATCATGTAATGTTTTTGCGAATACTTAATGCACAAATGTGTACTCACACACTTTTGAGTGAAATACAAGCAAAATTAAGTTACTTGGTCGTGAGATAGTGATTTGACTTCTTGTTTATTGATCACACATTGAGGTTCATCTTTAACGACAAATACTTTTATTCCGTACCTATAGTTTGATGCTAGATACGTGTTGTGTAAATACAAGTTGTTTTTTGGTCCTTTGCAACTTCTATCCTTTTTAGTGCTCAATAAAGAATTCTATGGATGGAGAGGTGTCATTTGGATTTGTTTTAGTGTATTTTGTAGGCATGTGTGTCTGTGGATGCCGGTTGAGTGTCTTCGTTGAGTTTGGGCTAATTTGAAACGATTAAAATAGTGATTTTGTCTAGTCATGTGTTTGGTTTTAACTATAGGTACAACTGTTTCACTTGTGATATATTAGTGTGCTTAACTGATTTATATGCTTAGATTTGATTTAATTAGTTCAAGAGTGTGTTCAAAATGCTTGAGAATCCAAAAAAAATGGAATTGGATGTTACTTGAAGAAAAATCAATACATGCGAGATCTATTGCTACTTAACATTCTTATATACGTAATTCCTTTCTCGTGAATCATGTAATGTTTTTGCGAATACTTAATGCACAAATGTGTACTCGCACACTTTTGAGTGAAATACAAGCAAAATTTAAGTTACTTGGTCGTGAGATAGTGATTTGACTTCCTGTTTATTGATCACACATTGAGGTTCATCTTTAACGACAAATACTTTTATTTCGTACCTATAGTTTGATGCTAGATACGTGTTGTGTAAATACAAGTTGTTTTTTGGTCCTTTGCAACTTCTATCCTTTTTAGTGCTCAATAAAAAATTCTATGGATGGAGAGGTGTCATTTGGATATGTTTTAGTGTATTTTGTAGGCATGTGTGTCTGTGGATGCCGGTTGAGTGTCTTCGTTGAGTTTGGGCTAATTTGAAACGATTAAAATAGTGATTTTGTCTAGTCATGTGTTTGGTTTTAACTATAGGTATAACTGTTTCACTTGTGATATATTAGTGTGCTTTAACTGATTTATATGCTTAGATTTGATTTAATTAGTTCTAGAGTGTGTTCAAAATGCTTGAGAATCCAAACAAATTGGAATTGGACGTTACTTGAAGAAAAATCAATATATGCGAGATCTATTGCTACTTAACATTCTTATATACGTAATTCCTTTCTCGTGTATCATGTAATGTTTTTGCGAATAATTAATGCACAAATGTGTACTCACACACTTTTGAGTGAAATACAAGCAAAAATTAAGTTACTTGGTCGTGAGATAGTGATTTGACTTCCTGTTTATTGATCACACATTGAGGTTCATCTTTAACGACAAATACTTTTATTTCGTACCTATAGTTTGATGCTAGATACGTGTTGTGTAAATACAAGTTGTTTTTTGGTCCTTTGCAACATCTATCCTATTTAGTGCTCAATAAAGAATTCTATGGATGGAGATGTGTCATTTGGATTTGTTTTAGTGTATTTTGTAGGCATGTGTGTCTGTGGATGCCGGTTGAGTGTCTTCGTTGAGTTTGGGCTAATTTGAAACGATTAAAATTGTGATTTTGTCTAGTCATGTGTTTGGTTTTAACTATAGGTACAACTGTTTCACTTGTCATATATTAGTGTGCTTAAACTGATTTATATGCTTAGATTTGATTTAATTAGTTCAAGAGTGTGTTCAAAATGCTTGAGAATCCAAAAAAAATGGAATTGGATGTTACTTGAAGAAAAATCAATACATGCGAGATCTATTGCTACTTAACATTCTTATATACGTAATTCCTTTCTCGTGAATCATGTAATGTTTTTGCGAATACTTAATGCACAAATGTGTACTCGCACACTTTTGAGTGAAATACAAGCAAAATTTAAGTTACTTGGTCGTGAGATAGTGATTTGACTTCTTGTTTATTGATCACACATTGAGATTTATCTTTAACGACAAATACTTTTATTCCGCACCTATAGTTTGATGCTAGATACGTGTTGAGTAAATACAAGTTGTTTTTTGGTCCTTTGCAACTTCTATCCTTTTTAGTGATCAATAAAGAATTCTATGGATGGAGAGGTGTCATTTGGATTTGTTTTAGTGGATTTTGTAGGCATGTATGCTTGTGGATGCCGGTTGAGTGTTTTGGTTGAGTTTCGGCTAATTTGAAACGATTAAAATAGTGATTTGTCTAGTCATGTGTTTGGTTTTAACTATAGGTACAACTGTTTCACTTGTGATATATTAGTGTGCTTTAACTGATTTATATGCTTAGATTTGATTTAATTAGTTCAAGAGTGTGTTCAAAATGCTTGAGAATCCAAACAAAATGGAATTGGACGTTACTTGAAGAAAAATCAATACATGCGAGATCTATTGCTACTTAACATTCTTATATACGTAATTCCTTTCTCGTGTATCATGTAATGTTTTTGCGAATACTTAATGCACAAATGTGTACTCACACACTTTTGAGTGAAATACAAGCAAAATTTAAGTTACTTGGTCGTGAGATAGTGATTTGACTTCTTGTTTATTGATCACACATTGAGGTTCATCTTTAACGACAAATACTTTTATTCCGTACCTATAGTTTGATGCTAGATACGTGTTGTGTAAATACAAGTTGTTTTTTGGTCCTTTGCAACTTCTATCCTTTTTAGTGCTCAATAAAGTATTCTATGGATGGAGAGGTGTCATTTGGATTTGTTTTAGTGGATTTTGTAGGCATGTGTGCTTGTGGATGCCGGTTGAGTGTTTTGGTTGAGTTTGGGCTAATTTGAAACGATTAAAATAGTGATTTGTCTAGTCATGTGTTTGGTTTTAACTATAGGTACAACTGTTTCACTTGTGATATATTAGTGTGCTTTAACTGATTTATATGCTTAGATTTGATTTAATTAGTTCAAGAGTGTGTTCAAAATGCTTGAGAATCCAAACAAAATGGAATTGGACGTTACTTGAAGAAAAATCAATACATGCGAGATCTATTGCTACTTAACATTCTTATATACGTAATTCCTTTCTCGTGTATCATGTAATGTTTTTGCGAATACTTAATGCACAAATGTGTACTCACACACTTTTGAGTGAAATACAAGCAAAATTAAGTTACTTGGTCGTGAGATAGTGATTTGACTTCTGTTTATTGATCACACATTGAGGTTCATCTTTAACGACAAATACTTTTATTCCGTACCTATAGTTTGATGCTAGATACGTGTTGTGTAAATACAAGTTGTTTTTTGTCCTTTGCAACTTCTATCCTTTTTAGTGCTCAATAAAGTATTCTATGATGGAGAGGTGTCATTTGGATTTGTTTTAGTGATTTTGTAGGCATGTGTGTTTGTGGATGCCGGTTGAGTGTTTTGGTTGAGTTTGGGCTAATTTGAAACGATTAAAATAGTGATTTGTCTAGTCATGTGTTTGGTTTTAACTATAGGTACAACTGTTTCACTTGTGATATATTAGTGTGCTTTAACTGATTTATATGCTTGGATTTGATTTAATTAGTTCAAGAGTGTGTTCAAAATGCTTGAGAATCCAAACAAAATGGAATTGGACGTTACTTGAAGAAAAATCAATACATGCGAGATCTATTGCTATTTAACGTTCTTATATACGTAATTCCTTTCTCGTGTATCATGTAAAGTTTTTCGAATACTTAATGCACAAATGTGTACTCGCACACTTTTGAGTGAAATACAAGCAAAATTTAAGTTACTTGATCGTGAGATAGTGATTTGACTTTTTATTTATTGATCACACATTTAGGTTCATCTTTAACGACAAATACTTTTATTCCGTACCTATAGTTTGATGCTAGATACGTGTTGTGTAAATACAAGTTGTTTTTTGGTCCTTTGCAACTTCTATCCTTTTTAGTGCTCAATAAAGTTTCTATGATGGAGAGGTGTCATTTGGATTTGTTTTAGTGGATTTTGTAGGCATGTGTGCTTGTGGATGCCGGTTGAGTGTTTTGTTTGAGTTTGGGCTAATTTGAAACGATTAAAATAGTCATTTGTCTAGTCATGTGTTTGGTTTTAACTATAGGTACAACTGTTTCACTTGTGATATATTAGTGTGCGTTAACTGATTTATATGCTTAGATTTGATTTAATTAGTTCAAGAGTGTGTTCAAAATGCTTGAAAATCCAAACAAAATGGAATTGGACGTTACCTGAAGAAAAATCAATACATGCGAGATCTATTGCTACTTAACATTCTTATATACGTAATTCCTTTCTCGTGTATCATGTAATGTTTTTGCGAATACTTAATGCACAAATGTGTACTCACACACTTTTGAGTGAAATACAAGCAAAATTTAAGTTACTTGGTCGTGAGATAGTGATTTGACTTCTTGTTTATTGATCACACATTTAGTTTCATCTTTAACTACAAATACTTTTATTCGGTACCTATCGTTTGATGCTAGATACGTGTTGTGTAAATACAAGTTGTTTTTTGGTCCTTTGCAACTTCTATCCTTTTTAGTGCTCAATAAAAAATTCTATGGATGGAGAGGTGTCATTTGGATATGTTTTAGTGTATTTTGTAGGCATGTGTGTCTGTGGATGCCGGTTGAGTGTCTTCGTTGAGTTTGGGCTAATTTGAAACGATTAAAATAGTGATTTTGTCTAGTCATGTGTTTGGTTTTAACTATAGGTATAACTGTTTCACTTGTGATATATTAGTGTGCTTTAACTGATTTATATGCTTAGATTTGATTTAATTAGTTCTAGAGTGTGTTCAAAATGCTTGAGAATCCAAACAAATTGGAATTGGACGTTACTTGAAGAAAAATCAATATATGCGAGATCTATTGCTACTTAACATTCTTATATACGTAATTCCTTTCTCGTGTGTCATGTAATGTTTTTGCGAATAATTAATGCACAAATGTGTACTCACACACTTTTGAGTGAAATACAAGCAAAAATTAAGTTACTTGGTCGTGAGATAGTGATTTGACTTCCTGTTTATTGATCACACATTGAGGTTCATCTTTAACGACAAATACTTTTATTTCGTACCTATAGTTTGATGCTAGATACGTGTTGTGTAAATACAAGTTGTTTTTTGGTCCTTTGCAACTTCTATCCTTTTTAGTGCTCAATAAAGAATTCTATGGATGGAGAGGTGTCATTTGGATTTGTTTTAGTGTATTTTGTAGGCATGTGTGTCTGTGGATGCCGGTTGAGTGTCTTCGTTGAGTTTGGGCTAATTTGAAACGATTAAAATTGTGATTTTGTCTAGTCATGTGTTTGGTTTTAACTATAGGTACAACTGTTTCACTTGTGATATATTAGTGTGCTTTAACTGATTTATATGCTTAGATTTGATTTAATTAGTTCAAGAGTGTGTTCAAAATGCTTGAGAATCCAAAAAAATGGAATTGGACGTTACTTGAAGAAAAATCAATACATGCGAGATCTATTGCTACTTAACATTCTTATATACGTAATTCCTTTCTCGTGTATCATGTAATGTTTTTGTGAATACTTAATGCACAAATGTGTACTCACGCACTTTTGAGTGAAATACAAGCAAAATTTAAGTTACTTGGTCGTGAGATAGTGATTTGACTTCTTGTTTATTGATCACACATTGAGATTTATCTTTAACGACAAATACTTTTATTCCGCACCTATAGTTTGATGCTAGATACGTGTTGAGTAAATACAAGTTGCTTTTTGGTCCTTTGCAACTTCTATCCTTTTTAGTGATCAATAAAGAATTCTATGGATGGAGAGGTGTCATTTGGATTTGTTTTAGTGGATTTTGTAGGCATGTTTGCTTGTGGATGCCGGTTGAGTGTTTTGGTTGAGTTTGGGCTAATTTGAAACGATTAAAATAGTGATTTGTCTAGTCATGTGTTTGGTTTTAACTATAGGTACAACTATTTCACTTGTGATATATTAGTGTGCTTTAGCTGATTTATATGCTTGGATTTGATTTAATTAGTTCAAGAGTGTGTTCAAAACGCTTGAGAATCCAAACAAAATGGAATTGGACGTTACTTGAAGAAAAATCAATACATGCGAGATCTATTGCTACTTAACATTCTTATATACGTAATTCCTTTATCGTGTATCATGCAATGTTTTTGCGAATACTTAATGCACAAATGCGTACTCGCACACCTTTGAGTGAAATACAAGCAAAATTTAAGTTACTTGGTCGTGAGATAGTGATTTGACTTCTTGTTTATTGATCACACATTGAGGTTCATCTTTAACGACAAATACTTTTATTCCGTACCTATAGTTTGATGCTAGATACGTGTTGTGTAAATACAAGTTGTTTTTTGGTCCTTTGCAACTTCTATCCTTTTTAGTGCTCAATAAAGTATTCTATGGATGGAGAGGTGTTATTTGGATTTGTTTTAGTGGATTTTGTAGGCATGTGTGCTTGTGGATGCCGGTTGAGTGTTTTGGTTGAGTTTGGGCTAATTTGAAACGATTAAAATAGTGATTTGTCTAGTCATGTGTTTGGTTTTAACTATAGGTACAACTATTTCACTTGTGATATATTAGTGTGCTTTAACTGATTTATATGCTTAGATTTGATTTAATTAGTTCAAGAGTGTGTTCAAAATGCTTGATAATCCAAACAAAATGGAATTGGACGTTACTTGAAGAAAAATCAATACATGCGAGATCTATTGCTACTTAACATTCTTATATACGTAATTCCTTTCTCGTGTATCATGTAATGTTTTTGCGAATACTTAATGCACAAATGTGTACTCACACACTTTTGAGTGAAATACAAGCAAAAATTAAGTTACTTGGTCGTGAGATAGTGATTTGACTTCCTGTTTATTGATCACACATTGAGGTTTATCTTTAACGACAAATACTTTTATTCCGTACCTATAGTTTGATGCTAGGTACGTGTTGTCAAAATACAAGTTGTTTTTTGTTCCTTTGCAACTTCTATCCTTTTTAGTGCTCAATAAAGTATTCTATGAATGGATAGGTGTCATTTGGATTTGTTTTAGTTGATTTTGTAGGCTTGTGTGTTTGTGGATGCCGGTTGAGTGTTTTGGTTGAGATTGGGCTAATTTGAAACGGTTAAAATAGTGATTTGTCTAGTCATGTGTTTGGTTTTAACTATAGGTACAACTGTTTAACTTGTGATATATTAGTGTGCTTTAACTGATTTATATGCTTGGATTTGATTTAATTAGTTCAAGAGTGTGTTCAAAATGCTTGAGAATCCAAACAAAATGGAATTGGACGTTACTTGAAGAAAAATCAATACTTGGGAGATCTATTGCTATTTAACGTTCTTATATACGTAATTCCTTTCTCGTGTATCATGTAAAGTTTTTCCGAATACTTTAATGCACAAATGGGTGTACTCGCACACTTTTGAGTGAAATACAAGCAAAATTTAAGTTACTTGATCGTGAGATAGTGATTTGACTTTTTATTTATTGATCACACATTTAGGTTCATCTTTAACGACAAATACTTTTATTCCGTACCTATAGTTTGATGCTAGATACGTGTTGTGTAAATACAAGTTGTTTTTTGGTCCTTTGCAACTTCTATCCTTTTTAGTGCTCAATAAAGTATTCTATCGATGGAGAGGTGTCATTTGGATTTGTTTTAGTGGATTTTGTAGGCATGTGTGCTTGTGGATGCCGGTTGAGTGTTTTGTTTGAGTTTGGGCTAATTTGAAACGATTAAAATAGTCATTTGTCTAGTCATGTGTTTGGTTTTAACTATAGGTACAACTGTTTCACTTGTGATATATTAGTGTGCTTTAACTGATTTATATGCTTAGATTTGATTTAATTAGTTCAAGAGTGTGTTCAAAATGCTTGAGAATCCAAACAAAATGGAATTGGACGTTACTTGAAGAAAAATCAATACATGCGAGATCTATTGCTACTTAACATTCTTATATACGTAATTCCTTTCTCGTGTATCATGTAATGTTTTTGCGAATACTTAATGCACAAATGTGTACTCACACACTTTTGAGTGAAATACAAGCAAAATTTAAGTTACTTGGTCGTGAGATAGTGATTTGACTTCTTGTTTATTGATCACACATTTAGTTTCATCTTTAACTACAAATACTTTTATTCGGTACCTATAGTTTGATGCTAGATACGTGTTGTGTAAATACAAGTTGGTTTTTGGTCCTTTGCAACTTCTATCCTATTTAGTGCTCAATAAAGAATTCTATGGATGGAGATGTGTCATTTGGATTTGTTTTAGTGTATTTTGTACGCATGTGTGTCTGTGGATGCCGGTTGAGTGTCTTCGTTGAGTTTGGGCTAATTTGAAACGATTAAAATAGTGATTTTGTCTAGTCATGTGTTTGGTTTTAACTATAGGTACAACTGTTTCACTTGTCATATATTAGTGTGCTTAAACTGATTTATATGCTTAGATTTGATTTAATTAGTTCAAGAGTGTGTTCAAAATGCTTGAGAATCCAAAAAAAATGGAATTGGATGTTACTTGAAGAAAAATCAATACATGCGAGATCTATTGCTACTTAACATTCTTATATACGTAATTCCTTTCTCGTGTATCATGTAATGTTTTTGCGAATACTTAATGCACAAATGTGTACTCGCACACTTTTGAGTGAAATACAAGCAAAATTTAAGTTACTTGGTCGTGAGATAGTGATTTGACTTCTTGTTTATTGATCACACATTGAGGTTCATCTTTAACGACAAATACTTTTATTCCGCACCTATAGTTTGATGCTAGATACGTGTTGTGTAAATACAAGTTGTTTTTTGGTCCTTTGCAACTTCTATCCTTTTTAGTGCTCAATAAAGAATTCTATGGATGGAGAGGTGTCATTTGGATTTGTTTTAGTGGATTTTGTAGGCATGTGTGCTTGTGGATGCCGGTTGAGTGTTTTGGTTGAGTTTGGGCTAATTTGAAACGATTAAAATAGTGATTTGTCTAGTCATGTGTTTGGTTTTAACTATAGGTACAACTGTTTCACTTGTGATATATTAGTGTGCTTTAACTGATTTATATGCTTAGATTTGATTTAATTAGTTCAAGAGTGTGTTCAAAATGCTTGAGAATCCAAACAAAATGGAATTGGACGTTACTTGAAGAAAAATCAATACATGCGAGATCTATTGCTACTTAACATTCTTATATACGTAATTCCTTTCTCGTGTATCATGTAATGTTTTTGCGAATACTTAATGCACAAATGTGTACTCACACACTTTTGAGTGAAATACAAGCAAAATTTAAGTTACTTGGTCGTGAGATAGTGATTTGACTTCTTGTTTATTGATCACACATTGAGGTTCATCTTTAACGACAAATACTTTTATTCCGTACCTATAGTTTGATGCTAGATACGTGTTGTGTAAATACAAGTTGTTTTTTGGTCCTTTGCAACTTCTATCCTTTTTAGTGCTCAATAAAGTATTCTATGGATGGAGAGGTGTCATTTGGATTTGTTTTAGTGGATTTTGTAGGCATGTGTGCTTGTGGATGCCGGTTGAGTGTTTTGGTTGAGTTTGGGCTAATTTGAAACGATTAAAATAGTGATTTGTCTAGTCATGTGTTTGGTTTTAACTATAGGTACAACTGTTTCACTTGTGATATATTAGTGTGCTTTAACTGATTTATATGCTTAGATTTGATTTAATTAGTTCAAGAGTGTGTTCAAAATGCTTGAGAATCCAAACAAAATGGAATTGGACGTTACTTGAAGAAAAATCAATACATGCGAGATCTATTGCTACTTAACATTCTTATATACGTAATTCCTTTCTCGTGTATCATGTAATGTTTTTGCGAATACTTAATGCACAAATGTGTACTCACACACTTTTGAGTGAAATACAAGCAAAATTAAGTTACTTGGTCGTGAGATAGTGATTTGACTTCTGTTTATTGATCACACATTGAGGTTCATCTTTAACGACAAATACTTTTATTCCGTACCTATAGTTTGATGCTAGATACGTGTTGTGTAAATACAAGTTGTTTTTTGGTCCTTTGCAACTTCTATCCTTTTTAGTGCTCAATAAAGTATTCTATGGATGGAGAGGTGTCATTTGGATTTGTTTTAGTGATTTTGTAGGCATGTGTGTTTGTGGATGCCGGTTGAGTGTTTTGGTTGAGTTTGGGCTAATTTGAAACGATTAAAATAGTGATTTGTCTAGTCATGTGTTTGGTTTTAACTATAGGTACAACTGTTTCACTTGTGATATATTAGTGTGCTTTAACTGATTTATATGCTTGGATTTGATTTAATTAGTTCAAGAGTGTGTTCAAAATGCTTGAGAATCCAAACAAAATGGAATTGGACGTTACTTGAAGAAAAATCAATACATGCGAGATCTATTGCTATTTAACGTTCTTATATACGTAATTCCTTTCTCGTGTATCATGTAAAGTTTTTCCGAATACTTTAATGCACAAATGTGTGTACTCGCACACTTTTGAGTGAAATACAAGCAAAATTTAAGTTTCTTGATCGTGAGATAGTGATTTGACTTTTTATTTATTGATCACACATTTAGGTTCATCTTTAACGACAAATACTTTTATTCCGTACCTATAGTTTGATGCTAGATACGTGTTGTGTAAATACAAGTTGTTTTTTGGTCCTTTGCAACTTCTATCCTTTTTAGTGCTCAATAAAGTATTCTATCGATGGAGAGGTGTCATTTGGATTTGTTTTAGTGGATTTTGTAGGCATGTGTGCTTGTGGATGCCGGTTGAGTGTTTTGTTTGAGTTTGGGCTAATTTGAAACGATTAAAATAGTCATTTGTCTAGTCATGTGTTTGGTTTTAACTATAGGTACAACTGTTTCACTTGTGATATATTAGTGTGCTTTAACTGATTTATATGCTTAGATTTGATTTAATTAGTTCAAGAGTGTGTTCAAAATGCTTGAAAATCCAAACAAAATGGAATTGGACGTTACCTGAAGAAAAATCAATACATGCGAGATCTATTGCTACTTAACATTCTTATATACGTAATTCCTTTCTCGTGTATCATGTAATGTTTTTGCGAATACTTAATGCACAAATGTGTACTCACACACTTTTGAGTGAAATACAAGCAAAATTTAAGTTACTTGGTCGTGAGATAGTGATTTGACTTCTTGTTTATTGATCACACATTTAGTTTCATCTTTAACTACAAATACTTTTATTCGGTACCTATAGTTTGATGCTAGATACGTGTTGTGTAAATACAAGTTGGTTTTTGGTCCTTTGCAACTTCTATCCTTTTTAGTGCTCAATAAAGTATTCTATGGATGGAGAGGTGTCATTTGGATTTGTTTTAGTGGATTTTGTAGGCATGTGTGCTTGTGGATGCCGGTTGAGTGTTTTGGTTGAGTTTGGGCTAATTTGAAACGATTAAAATAGTGATTTTGTCTAGTCATGTGTTTGGTTTTAACTATAGGTACAACTGTTTCACTTGTGATACATTAGTGTGCTTTAACTGATTTATATGCTTAGATTTGATTTAATTAGTTCAAGAGTGTGTTCAAAATGCTTGATAATCCAAACAAAATGGAATTGGACGTTACTTGAAGAAAAATCAATACATGCGAGATCTATTGCTACTTAACATTCTTATATACGTAATTCCTTTCTCGTGTATCATGTAATGTTTTTGCGAATACTTAATGCACAAATGTGTACTCACACACTTTTGAGTGAAATACAAGCAAAATTAAGTTACTTGGTCGTGAGATAGTGATTTGACTTCTGTTTATTGATCACACATTGAGGTTCATCTTTAACGACAAATACTTTTATTCCGTACCTATAGTTTGATGCTAGATACGTGTTGTGTAAATACAAGTTGTTTTTGGTCCTTTGCAACTTCTATCCTTTTTAGTGCTCAATAAAGAATTCTATGGATGGAGAGGTGTCATTTGGATTTGTTTTAGTGTATTTTGTAGGCATGTGTGTCTGTGGATGCCGGTTGAGTGTCTTCGTTGAGTTTGGGCTAATTTGAAACGATTAAAATAGTGATTTTGTCTAGTCATGTGTTTGGTTTTAACTATAGGTACAACTGTTTCACTTGTGATATATTAGTGTGCTTTAACTGATTTATATGCTTAGATTTGATTTAATTAGTTCAAGAGTGTGTTCAAAATGCTTGAGAATCCAAACAAAATGGAATTGGACGTTACTTGAAGAAAAATCAATACATGCGAGATCTATTGCTATTAACGTTCTTATATACGTAATTCTTTCTCGTGTATCATGTAAAGTTTTTCGAATACTTAATGCACAAATGTGTGTACTCGCACACTTTTGAGTGAAATACAAGCAAAATTTAAGTTACTTGGTCGTGAGATAGTGATTTGACTTTTTATTTATTGATCACACATTTAGGTTCATCTTTAACGACAAATACTTTTATTCCGTACCTATAGTTTGATGCTAGATACGTGTTGTGTAAATACAAGTTGTTTTTTGGTCCTTTGCAACTTCTATCCTTTTTAGTGCTCAATAAAGATTTCTACTGATGGAGAGGTGTCATTTGGATTTGTTTTAGTGTATTTTTTAGGCATGTGTGTCTGCGGACGCCGGTTGAGTGTCTTCGTTGAGTTTGGGCTAATTTGAAACGATTAAAATAGTGATTTGTCTAGTCATGTGTTTGGTTTTAACTATAGGTACAACTGTTTCACTTGTGATATATTAGTGTGCTTTAACTGATTTATATGCTTAGATTTGATTTAATTAGGTCAAGAGTGTGTTCAAAAGGCTTGAGAATCCAAACAAAATGGAATTGGACGTTACTTGAAGAAAAATCAATACATGCGAGATCTATTGCTACTTAACATTCTTATGTACGTAATTCCTTTCTCGTGTATCATGTAATGTTTTTGCGAATACTTAATGCACAAATGTGTACTCACACACTTTTGAGTGAAATACAAGCAAAATTTATGTTACTTGGTCGTGAGATAGTGATTTGACTTCATGTTTATTGATCACACATTGAGGTTCATCTTTAACGACAAATACTTTTATTCCGTACCTATAGTTTGATGCTAGATACGTGTTGTGTAAATACAAGTTGTTTTTTGGTCCTTTGCAACTTCTATCCTTTTTAGTGCTCAATAAAGTATTCTATGGATGGAGAGGTGTCATTTGGATTTGTTTTAGTGGATTTTGTTGGCATGTGTGCTTGTGAATGCCGGTTGAGTGTTTTGGTTGAGTTTGGGCTAATTTGAAACGATTAAAATAGTGATTTGTCTAGTCATGTGTTTGGTTTTAACTATAGGTACAACTGTTTCACTTGTGATATATTAGTGTGCTTTAACTGATTTATATGCTTAGATTTGATTTAATTAGTTCAAGAGTGTGTTCAAAATGCTTGATAATCCAAACAAAATGGAATTGGACGTTACTTGAAGAAAAATCAATACATGCGAGATCTATTGCTACTTAACATTCTTATATACGTAATTCCTTTCTCGTGTATCATGTAATGTTTTTGCGAATACTTAATGCACAAATGTGTACTCACACACTTTTGAGTGAAATACAAGCAAAATTAAGTTACTTGGTCGTGAGATAGTGATTTGACTTCTGTTTATTGATCACACATTGAGGTTCATCTTTAACGACAAATACTTTTATTCCGTACCTATAGTTTGATGCTAGATACGTGTTGTGTAAATACAAGTTGTTTTTTGGTCCTTTGCAACTTCTATCCTATTTAGTGCTCAATAAAGAATTCTATGGATGGAGAGGTGTCATTTGGATTTGTTTTAGTGTATTTTGTAGGCATGTGTGTCTGTGGATGCCGGTTGAGTGTCTTCGTTGAGTTTGGGCTATTTGAAACGATTAAAATAGTGATTTTGTCTAGTCATGTGTTTGGTTTTAACTATAGGTACAACTGTTTCACTTGTAATATATTAGTGTGCTTTAACTGATTTATATGCTTAGATTTGATTTAATTAGTTCAAGAGTGTGTTCAAAATGCTTGAGAATCCAAACAAAATGGAATTGGACGTTACTTGAAGAAAAATCAATAAATGCGAGATCTATTGCTATTTAACGTTCTTATATACGTAATTCTTTCTCGTGTATCATGTAAAGTTTTTCCGAATACTTTATGCACAAATGTGTACTCGCACACTTTTGAGTGAAATACAAGCAAAATTTAAGTTACTTGATCGTGAGATAGTGATTTGACTTTTTTTATTGATCACACATTTAGGTTCATCTTTAACGACAAATACTTTTATTCCGTACCTATAGTTTGATGCTAGATACGTGTTGTGTAAATACAAGTTGTTTTTTGGTCCTTTGCAACTTCTATCCTTTTTAGTGCTCAATAAAGATTTCTATTGACGGAGAGGTGTCATTTGGATTTGTTTTAGTGTATTTTGTAGGCATGTGTGTCTGTGGATGCCGGTTGAGTGTCTTCGTTGAGTTTGGGCTAATTTGAAACGATTAAAATAGTGATTTTGTCTAGTCATGTGTTTGGTTTTAACTATAGGTACAACTGTTTCACTTGTGATATATTAGTGTGCTTTAACTGATTTATATGCTTAGATTTGATTTAATTAGTTCAAGAGTGTGTTCAAAATGCTTGAGAATCCAAACAAAATGGAATTGGACGTTACTTGAAGAAAAATCAATACATGCGAGATCTATTGCTACTTAACATTCTTATATACGTAATTCCTTTCTCGTGTATCATGTAATGTTTTTGCGAATACTTAATGCACAAATGTGTACTCACACACTTTTGAGTGAAATACAAGCAAAATTTAAGTTACTTGGTCGTGAGATAGTGATTTGACTTCTTGTTTATTGATCACACATTGAGGTTCATCTTTAACGACAAATACTTTTATTCCGTACCTATAGTTTGATGCTAGATACGTGTTGTGTAAATACAAGTTGTTTTTTGGTCCTTTGCAACTTCTATCCTTTTTAGTGCTCAATAAAGAATTCTATGGATGGAGAGGTGTCATTTGGATTTGTTTTAGTGTATTTTGTAGGCATGTGTGTCTGTGGATGCCGGTTGAGTGTCTTCGTTGAGTTTGGGCTAATTTGAAACGATTAAAATAGTGATTTTGTCTAGTCATGTGTTTGGTTTTAACTATAGGTACAACTGTTTCACTTGTGATATATTAGTGTGCTTTTTAGATTTATATGCTTAGATTTGATTTAATTAGTTCAAGAGTGTGTTCAAAATGCTTGAGAATCCAAACAAAATGGAATTGGACGTTACTTGAAGAAAAATCAATACATGCGAGATCTATTGCTACTTAACATTCTTATATACGTAATTCTTTCTCGTGTATCATGTAAAGTTTTTCGAATACTTAATGCACAAATGTGTACTCGCACACTTTTGAGTGAAATACAAGCAAAATTTAAGTTACTTGGTCGTGAGATAGTGATTTGACTTTTTTTATTGATCACACATTGAGGTTCATCTTTAACGACAAATACTTTTATTCCGTACCTATAGTTTGATGCTAGATACGTGTTGTGTAAATACAAGTTGTTTTTTGGTCCTTTGCAACTTCTATCCTTTTTAGTGCTCAATAAAGATTTCTATTGACGGAGAGGTGTCATTTGGATTTGTTTTAGTGTATTTTGTAGGCATGTGTGTCTGTGGATGCCGGTTGAGTGTCTTCGTTGAGTTTGGGCTAATTTGAAACGATTAAAATAGTGATTTTGTCTAGTCATGTGTTTGGTTTTAACTATAGGTACAACTGTTTCACTTGTGATATATTAGTGTGCTTTAACTGATTTATATGCTTAGATTTGATTTAATTAGTTCAAGAGTGTGTTCAAAATGCTTGAGAATCCAAACAAAATGGAATTGGACGTTACTTGAAGAAAAATCAATACATGCGAGATCTATTGCTACTTAACATTCTTATATACGTAATTCCTTTCTCGTGTATCATGTAATGTTTTTGCGAATACTTAATGCACAAATGTGTACTCACACACTTTTGAGTGAAATACAAGCAAAATTTAAGTTACTTGGTCGTGAGATAGTGATTTGACTTCTTGTTTATTGATCACACATTGAGGTTCATCTTTAACGACAAATACTTTTATTCCGTACCTATAGTTTGATGCTAGATACGTGTTGTGTAAATACAAGTTGTTTTTTGGTCCTTTGCAACTTTTATCCTTTTTAGTGCTTAATAAAGAATTCTATGGATGGAGAGGTGTCATTTGGATTTGTTTTAGTGTATTTTGTAGGCATGTGTGTCTGTGGATGCCGGTTGAGTGTCTTCGTTGAGTTTGGGCTAATTTGAAACGATTAAAATAGTGATTTTGTCTAGTCATGTGTTTGGTTTTAACTATAGGTACAACTGTTTCACTTGTGATATATTAGTGTGCTTTTTAGATTTATATGCTTAGATTTGATTTAATTAGTTCAAGAGTGTGTTCAAAATGCTTGAGAATCCAAACAAAATGGAATTGGACGTTACTTGAAGAAAAATCAATACATGCGAGATCTATTGCTACTTAACATTCTTATATACGTAATTCCTTTCTCGTGTATCATGTAATGTTTTTGCGAATACTTAATGCACAAATGTGTACTCACACACTTTTGAGTGAAATACAAGCAAAAATTAAGTTACTTGGTCGTGAGATAGTGATTTGACTTCCTGTTTATTGATCACACATTGAGGTTCATCTTTAACGACAAATACTTTTATTCCGTACCTATAGTTTGATGCTAGATACGTGTTGTGTAAATACAAGTTGTTTTTTGGTCCTTTGCAACTTCTATCCTTTTTAGTGCTCAATAAAGAATTCTATGGATGGAGAGGTGTCATTTGGATTTGTTTTAGTGTATTTTGTAGGCATGTGTGTCTGTGGATGCCGGTTGAGTGTCTTCGTTGAGTTTGGGCTAATTTGAAACGATTAAAATAGTAATTTTGTCTAGTCATGTGTTTGGTTTTAACTATAGGCACAACTGTTTCACTTGTGATATATTAGTGTGCTTTAACTGATTTATATGCTTAGATTTGATTTAATTAGTTCAAGAGTGTGTTCAAAATGCTTGAGAATCCAAACAAAATGGAATTGGACGTTACTTGAAGAAAAATCAATAAATGCGAGATCTATTGCTATTTAACGTTCTTATATACGTAATTTCTTTCTCGTGTATCATGTAAAGTTTTTCCGAATACTTTAATGCACAAATGTGTGTACTCGCACACTTTTGAGTGAAATACAAGCAAAATTTAAGTTTCTTGATCGTGAGATAGTGATTTGACTTTTTATTTATTGATCACACATTTAGGTTCATCTTTAACGACAAATACTTTTATACCGTACCTATAGTTTGATGCTAGATACGTGTTGTGTAAATACAAGTTGTTTTTTGGTCCTTTGCAACTTCTATCCTTTTTAGTGCTCAATAAAAAATTCTATGGATGGAGAGGTGTCATTTGGATATGTTTTAGTGTATTTTGTAGGCATGTGTGTCTGTGGATGCCGGTTGAGTGTCTTCGTTGAGTTTGGGCTAATTTGAAACGATTAAAATAGTGATTTTGTCTAGTCATGTGTTTGGTTTTAACTATAGGTACAACTGTTTCACTTGTGATATATTAGTGTGCTTTAACTGATTTATATGCTTAGATTTGATTTAATTAGTTCAAGAGTGTGTTCAAAAGGCTTGAGAATCCAAACAAAATGGAATTGGACGTTACTTGAAGAAAAATCAATACATGCAAGATCTATTGCTACTTAACATTCTTATATACGTAATTTCTTTCTCGTGTATCATGTAATGTTTTTGCGAATACTTAATGCACAAATGTGTACTTACACACTTTTGAGTGAAATACAAGCAAAATTTAAGTTACTTGGTCGTGAGATAGTGAATTGACTTCTTGTTTATTGATCACACATTGAGGTTCATCTTTAACGACAAATACTTTTATTCCGTACCTATAGTTTGATGCTAGATACGTGTTGTGTAAATACAAGTTGTTTTTTGGTCCTTTGCAACTTCTTTCCTTTTTAGTGCTTAATAAAGAATTCTATGGATGGAGAGGTGTCATTTGGATTTGTTTTAGTGTATTTTGTAGGCATGTGTGTCTGTGGATGCCGGTTGAGTGTCTTCGTTGAGTTTGGGCTATTTGAAACGATTAAAATAGTGATTTTGTCTAGTCATGTGTTTGGTTTTAACTATAGGTACAACTGTTTCACTTGTAATATATTAGTGTGCTTTAACTGATTTATATGCTTAGATTTGATTTAATTAGTTCAAGAGTGTGTTCAAAATGCTTGAGAATCCAAACAAAATGGAATTGGACGTTACTTGAAGAAAAATCAATACATGCGAGATCTATTGCTATTAACGTTCTTATATACGTAATTCTTTCTCGTGTATCATGTAAAGTTTTTCCGAATACTTTATGCACAAATGTGTGTACTCGCACACTTTTGAGTGAAATACAAGCAAAATTTAAGTTACTTGGTCGTGAGATAGTGATTTGACTTTTTTTATTGATCACACATTGAGGTTCATCTTTAACGACAAATACTTTTATTCCGTACCTATAGTTTGATGCTAGATACGTGTTGTGTAAATACAAGTTGTTTTTTGGTCCTTTGCAACTTCTATCCTTTTTAGTGCTCAATAAAGATTTCTATGATGGAGAGGTGTCATTTGGATTTGTTTTAGTGTATTTTGTAGGCATGTGTGTCTGTGGATGCCGGTTGAGTGTCTTCGTTGAGTTTGGGCTAATTTGAAACGATTAAAATAGTGATTTTGTCTAGTCATGTGTTTGGTTTTAACTATAGGTACAACTGTTTCACTTGTGATATATTAGTGTGCTTTAACTGATTTATATGCTTAGATTTGATTTAATTAGTTCAAGAGTGTGTTCAAAAGGCTTGAGAATCCAAACAAAATGGAATTGGACGTTACTTGAAGAAAAATCAATACATGCAAGATCTATTGCTACTTAACATTCTTATATACGTAATTCCTTTCTCGTGTATCATGTAATGTTTTTGCGAATACTTAATGCACAAATGTGTACTCACACACTTTTGAGTGAAATACAAGCAAAATTTAAGTTACTTGGTCGTGAGATAGTGATTTGACTTCTTGTTTATTGATCACACATTGAGGTTCATCTTTAACGACAAATACTTTTATTCCGTACCTATAGTTTGATGCTAGATACGTGTTGTGTAAATACAAGTTGTTTTTTGGTCCTTTGCAACTTCTATCCTTTTTAGTGCTTAATAAAGAATTCTATGGATGGAGAGGTGTCATTTGGATTTGTTTTAGTGTATTTTGTAGGCATGTGTGTCTGTGGATGCCGGTTGAGTGTCTTCGTTGAGTTTGGGCTAATTTGAAACGATTAAAATAGTGATTTTGTCTAGTCATGTGTTTGGTTTTAACTATAGGTACAACTGTTTCACTTGGGATATATTAGTGTGCTTTTTAGATTTATATGCTTAGATTTGATTTAATTAGTTCAAGAGTGTGTTCAAAATGCTTGAGAATCCAAACAAAATGGAATTGGACGTTACTTGAAGAAAAATCAATACATGCGAGATCTATTGCTACTTAACATTCTTATATACGTAATTCTTTCTCGTGTATCATGTAAAGTTTTTCCGAATACTTTCATGCACAAATGTGTGTACTCGCACACTTTTGAGTGAAATACAAGCAAAATTTAAGTTACTTGATCGTGAGATAGTGATTTGACTTTTTATTTATTGATCACACATTTAGGTTCATCTTTAACGACAAATACTTTTATTCCGTACCTATAGTTTGATGCTAGATACGTGTTGTGTAAATACAAGTTGTTTTTTGGTCCTTTGCAACTTCTATCCTTTTTAGTGCTCAATAAAGATTTCTATTGACGGAGAGGTGTCATTTGGATTTGTTTTAGTGTATTTTGTAGGCATGTGTGTCTGTGGATGCCGGTTGAGTGTCTTCGTTGAGTTTGGGCTAATTTGAAACGATTAAAATAGTGATTTTGTCTAGTCATGTGTTTGGTTTTAACTATAGGTACAACTGTTTCACTTGTGATATATTAGTGTGCTTTAACTGATTTATATGCTTAGATTTGATTTAATTAGTTCAAGAGTGTGTTCAAAAGGCTTGAGAATCCAAACAAAATGGAATTGGACGTTACTTGAAGAAAAATCAATACATGCGAGATCTATTGCTACTTAACATTCTTATATACGTAATTCCTTTCTCGTGTATCATGTAATGTTTTTGCGAATACTTAATGCACAAATGTGTACTCACACACTTTTGAGTGAAATACAAGCAAAATTTAAGTTACTTGGTCGTGAGATAGTGATTTGACTTCTTGTTTATTGATCACACATTGAGGTTCATCTTTAACGACAAATACTTTTATTCCGTACCTATAGTTTGATGCTAGATACGTGTTGTGTAAATACAAGTTGTTTTTTGGTCCTTTGCAACTTCTATCCTTTTTAGTGCTCAATAAAGAATTCTATGGATGGAGAGGTGTCATTTGGATTTGTTTTAGTGTATTTTGTAGGCATGTGTGTCTGTGGATGCCGGTTGAGTGTCTTCGTTGAGTTTGGGCTAATTTGAAACGATTAAAATAGTGATTTTGTCTAGTCATGTGTTTGGTTTTAACTATAGGTACAACTGTTTCACTTGTGATATATTAGTGTGCTTTAACTGATTTATATGCTTAGATTTGATTTAATTAGTTCAAGAGTGTGTTCAAAATGCTTGAGAATCCAAACAAAATGGAATTGGACGTTACTTGAAGAAAAATCAATACATGCGAGATCTATTGCTACTTAACATTCTTATATACGTAATTCCTTTCTCGTGTATCATGTAATGTTTTTGCGAATACTTAATGCACAAATGTGTACTCACACACTTTTGAGTGAAATACAAGCAAAATTTAAGTTACTTGGTCGTGAGATAGTGATTTGACTTCTTGTTTATTGATCACACATTGAGGTTCATCTTTAACGACAAATACTTTTATTCCGTACCTATAGTTTGATGCTAGATACGTGTTGTGTAAATACAAGTTGTTTTTTGGTCCTTTGCAACTTCTATCCTTTTTAGTGCTCAATAAAGAATTCTATGGATGGAGAGGTGTCATTTGGATTTGTTTTAGTGTATTTTGTAGGCATGTGTGTCTGTGGATGCCGGTTGAGTGTCTTCGTTGAGTTTGGGCTAATTTGAAACGATTAAAATAGTGATTTTGTCTAGTCATGTGTTTGGTTTTAACTATAGGTACAACTGTTTCACTTGTGATATATTAGTGTGCTTTAGATTTATATGCTTAGATTTGATTTAATTAGTTCAAGAGTGTGTTCAAAATGCTTGAGAATCCAAACAAAATGGAATTGGATTTTACTTGAAGAAAAATCAATACATGCGTGATCTATTGCTACTTAACATTCTTATATACGTAATTCCTTTCTCGTGTATCATGTAATGTTTTTGCGAATACTTAATGCACAAATGTGTACTCACACACTTTTGAGTGAAATACAAGCAAAATTTGAGTTACTTGGTCGTGAGATAGTGATTTGACTTCTTGTTTATTGATCACACATTGAGGTTCATCTTTAACGACAAATACTTCTATTCCGGACCTATAGTTTGATGCTAGATACGTGTTGTGTAAATGCAAGTTGTTTTTTGGTCCTTTGCAACTTCTATCCTTTTTAGTGCTCAATAAAGAATTCTATCGATGGAGAGGTGTCATTTGGATTTGTTTTAGTGTATTTTGTAGGCATGTCTGTCTGTGGATGCCGGTTGAGTGTCTTCGTTGAGTTTGGGCTAATTTGAAACGATTAAAATAGTAATTTTGTCTAGTCATGTGTTTGGTTTTAACTATAGGCACAACTGTTTCACTTGTGATATATTAGTGTGCTTTAACTGATTTATATGCTTAGATTTGATTTAATTAGTTCAAGAGTGTGTTCAAAATGCTTGAGAATCCAAACAAAATGGAATTGGACGTTACTTGAAGAAAAATCAATACATGCGAGATCTATTGCTATTTAACGTTCTTATATACGTAATTTCTTTCTCGTGTATCATGTAAAGTTTTTCCGAATACTTTAATGCACAAATGTGTGTACTCGCACACTTTTGAGTGAAATACAAGCAAAATTTAAGTTACTTGATCGTGAGATAGTGATTTGACTTTTTTTATTGATCACACATTGAGGTTCATCTTTAACGACAAATACTTTTATTCCGTACCTATAGTTTGATGCTAGATACGTGTTGTGTAAATACAAGTTGTTTTTTGGTCCTTTGCAACTTCTATCCTTTTTAGTGCTCAATAAAGATTTCTATGATGGAGAGGTGTCATTTGGATTTGTTTTAGTGTATTTTGTAGGCATGTGTGTCTGTGGATGCCGGTTGAGTGTCTTCGTTGAGTTTGGGCTAATTTGAAACGATTAAAATAGTGATTTTGTCTAGTCATGTGTTTGGTTTTAACTATAGGTACAACTGTTTCACTTGTGATATATTAGTGTGCTTTAACTGATTTATATGCTTAGATTTGATTTAATTAGTTCAAGAGTGTGTTCAAAATGCTTGAGAATCCAAACAAAATGGAATTGGACGTTACTTGAAGAAAAATCAATACATGCGAGATCTATTGCTACTTAACATTCTTATATACGTAATTCCTTTCTCGTGTATCATGTAATGTTTTTGCGAATACTTAATGCACAAATGTGTACTCACACACTTTTGAGTGAAATACAAGCAAAATTTAAGTTACTTGGTCGTGAGATAGTGATTTGACTTCTTGTTTATTGATCACACATTGAGGTTCATCTTTAACGACAAATACTTTTATTCCGTACCTATAGTTTGATGCTAGATACGTGTTGTGTAAATACAAGTTGTTTTTTGGTCCTTTGCAACTTCTATCCTTTTTAGTGCTCAATAAAGAATTCTATGGATGGAGAGGTGTCATTTGGATTTGTTTTAGTGTATTTTGTAGGCATGTGTGTCTGTGGATGCCGGTTGAGTGTCTTCGTTGAGTTTGGGCTAATTTGAAACGATTAAAATAGTGATTTTGTCTAGTCATGTGTTTGGTTTTAACTATAGGTACAACTGTTTCACTTGTGATATATTAGTGTGCTTTAACTGATTTATATGCTTAGATTTGATTTAATTAGTTCAAGAGTGTGTTCAAAATGCTTGAGAATCCAAACAAAATGGAATTGGACGTTACTTGAAGAAAAATCAATACATGCGAGATCTATTGCTACTTAACATTCTTATATACGTAATTCCTTTCTCGTGTATCATGTAATGTTTTTGCGAATACTTAATGCACAAATGTGTACTCACACACTTTTGAGTGAAATACAAGCAAAATTTAAGTTACTTGGTCGTGAGATAGTGATTTGACTTCTTGTTTATTGATCACACATTGAGGTTCATCTTTAACGACAAATACTTTTATTCCGTACCTATAGTTTGATGCTAGATACGTGTTGTGTAAATACAAGTTGTTTTTTGGTCCTTTGCAACTTCTATCCTTTTTAGTGCTCAATAAAGAATTCTATGGATGGAGAGGTGTCATTTGGATTTGTTTTAGTGTATTTTGTAGGCATGTGTGTCTGTGGATGCCGGTTGAGTGTCTTCGTTGAGTTTGGGCTAATTTGAAACGATTAAAATAGTGATTTTGTCTAGTCATGTGTTTGGTTTTAACTATAGGTACAACTGTTTCACTTGTGATATATTAGTGTGCTTTTTAGATTTATATGCTTAGATTTGATTTAATTAGTTCAAGAGTGTGTTCAAAATGCTTGAGAATCCAAACAAAATGGAATTGGACGTTACTTGAAGAAAAATCAATACATGCGAGATCTATTGCTACTTAACATTCTTATATACGTAATTCCTTTCTCGTGTATCATGTAATGTTTTTGCGAATACTTAATGCACAAATGTGTACTCACACACTTTTGAGTGAAATACAAGCAAAATTAAGTTACTTGGTCGTGAGATAGTGATTTGACTTCCTGTTTATTGATCACACATTGAGGTTCATCTTTAACGACAAATACTTTTATTCCGTACCTATAGTTTGATGCTAGATACGTGTTGTGTAAATACAAGTTGTTTTTTGGTCCTTTGCAACTTCTATCCTTTTTAGTGCTCAATAAAGAATTCTATGGATGGAGAGGTGTCATTTGGATTTGTTTTAGTGTATTTTGTAGGCATGTGTGTCTGTGGATGCCGGTTGAGTGTCTTCGTTGAGTTTGGGCTAATTTGAAACGATTAAAATAGTGATTTTGTCTAGTCATGTGTTTGGTTTTAACTATAGGTACAACTGTTTCACTTGTGATATATTAGTGTGCTTTAACTGATTTATATGCTTAGATTTGATTTAATTAGTTCAAGAGTGTGTTCAAAATGCTTGAGAATCCAAACAAAATGGAATTGGACGTTACTTGAAGAAAAATCAATAAATGCGAGATCTATTGCTATTTAACGTTCTTATATACGTAATTCTTTCTCGTGTATCATGTAAAGTTTTTCCGAATACTTTTATGCACAAATGTGTGTACTCGCACACTTTTGAGTGAAATACAAGCAAAATTTAAGTTACTTGATCGTGAGATAGTGATTTGACTTTTTATTTATTGATCACACATTTAGGTTCATCTTTAACGACAAATACTTTTATTCCGTACCTATAGTTTGATGCTAGATACGTGTTGTGTAAATACAAGTTGTTTTTTGGTCCTTTGCAACTTCTATCCTTTTTAGTGCTCAATAAAGATTTCTATTGACGGAGAGGTGTCATTTGGATTTGTTTTAGTGTATTTTGTAGGCATGTGTGTCTGTGGATGCCGGTTGAGTGTCTTCGTTGAGTTTGGGCTAATTTGAAACGATTAAAATAGTGATTTTGTCTAGTCATGTGTTTGGTTTTAACTATAGGTACAACTGTTTCACTTGTGATATATTAGTGTGCTTTAACTGATTTATATGCTTAGATTTGATTTAATTAGTTCAAGAGTGTGTTCAAAAGGCTTGAGAATCCAAACAAAATGGAATTGGACGTTACTTGAAGAAAAATCAATACATGCGAGATCTATTGCTACTTAACATTCTTATATACGTAATTCTTTCTCGTGTATCATGTAATGTTTTTGCGAATACTTAATGCACAAATGTGTACTCACACACTTTTGAGTGAAATACAAGCAAAATTTAAGTTACTTGGTCGTGAGATAGTGATTTGACTTCTTGTTTATTGATCACACATTGAGGTTCATCTTTAACGACAAATACTTTTATTCCGTACCTATAGTTTGATGCTAGATACGTGTTGTGTAAATACAAGTTGTTTTTTGGTCCTTTGCAACTTCTATCCTTTTTAGTGCTCAATAAAGAATTCTATGGATGGAGAGGTGTCATTTGGATTTGTTTTAGTGTATTTTGTAGGCATGTGTGTCTGTGGATGCCGGTTGAGTGTCTTCGTTGAGTTTGGGCTAATTTGAAACGATTAAAATAGTGATTTTGTCTAGTCATGTGTTTGGTTTTAACTATAGGTACAACTGTTTCACTTGTGATATATTAGTGTGCTTTAGATTTATATGCTTAGATTTGATTTAATTAGTTCAAGAGTGTGTTCAAAATGCTTGAGAATCCAAACAAAATGGAATTGGACGTTACTTGAAGAAAAATCAATACATGCGAGATCTATTGCTACTTAACATTCTTATATACGTAATTCCTTTCTCGTGTATCATGTAATGTTTTTGCGAATACTTAATGCACAAATGTGTACTCACACACTTTTGAGTGAAATACAAGCAAAATTTAAGTTACTTGGTCGTGAGATAGTGATTTGACTTCTTGTTAATTGATCACACATTGAGGTTCATCTTTAACGACAAATACTTTTATTCCGCATCTATAGTTTGATGCTAGATACGTGTTGTGTAAATACAAGTTGTTTTTTGGTCCTTTGCAACTTCTATCCTTTTTAGTGCTCAATAAAGTATTCTATGGATGGAGAGGTGTCATTTGGATTTGTTTTAGTGGATTTTGTAGGCATCTGTGCTTGTGGATGCCGGTTGAGTGTTTTGGTTGAGTTTGGGCTAATTTGAAACGATTAAAATAGTGATTTGTCTAGTCATGTGTTTGGTTTTAACTATAGGTACAACTGTTTCACTTATGATATATTAGTGTGCTTTAACTGATTTATATGCTTGGATTTGATTTAATTAGTTCAAGAGTGTGTTCAAAATGCTTGATAATCCAAACGAAATGGAATTGGACGTTACTTGAAGAAAAATCAATACATGCGAGATCTATTGCTACTTAACATTCTTATATACGTAATTTCTTTCTCGTGTATCATGTAATGTTTTTGCGAATACTTAATGCACAAATGTGTACTCACACACTTTTGAGTGAAATACAAGCAAAATTTAAGTTACTTGGTTGTGAAGATAGTGATTTGACTTCTTGTTAATTGATCACACGTTGAGGTTCATCTTTAACGACAAATACTTTTATTCCGCATCTATAGTTTGATGCTAGATACGTTTTGTGTAAATACAAGTTGTTTTTTGGTCCTTTGCAACTTCTATCCTTTTTAGTGCTCAATAAAGTATTCTATGGATGGAGAGGTGTCATTTGGATTTGTTTTAGTGGATTTTGTAGGCATCTGTGCTTGTGGATGCCGGTTGAGTGTTTTGGTTGAGTTTGGGCTAATTTGAAACGATTAAAATAGTGATTTGTCTAGTCATGTGTTTGGTTTTAACTATAGGTACAACTGTTTCACTTGTGATATATTAGTGTGCTTTAACTGATTTATATGCTTGGATTTGATTTAATTAGTTCAAGAGTGTGTTCAAAATGCTTGATAATCCAAACAAAATGGAATTGGACGTTACTTGAAGAAAAATCAATACATTCGAGATCTATTGCTACTTAACATTCTTATATACGTAATTCCTTTCTCGTGTATCATGTAATGTTTTTGCGAATACTTAATGCACAAATGTGTACTCACACACTTTTGAGTGAAATACAAGCAAAAATTAAGTTACTTGGTCGTGAGATAGTGATTTGACTTCCTGTTTATTGATCACACATTGAGGTTCATCTTTAACGACAAATACTTTTATTCCGTACCTATAGTTTGATGCTAGATACGTGTTGTGTAAATACAAGTTGTTTTTTGGTCCTTTGCAACTTCTATCCTATTTAGTGCTCAATAAAGAATTCTATGGATGGAGAGGTGTCATTTGGATTTGTTTTAGTGTATTTTGTAGGCATGTGTGTCTGTGGATGCCGGTTGAGTGTCTTCGTTGAGTTTGGGCTAATTTGAAACGATTAAAATAGTGATTTTGTCTAGTCATGTGTTTGGTTTTAACTATAGGTACAACTGTTTCACTTGTGATATATTAGTGTGCTTTAACTGATTTATATGCTTAGATTTGATTTAATTAGTTCAAGAGTGTGTTCAAAATGCTTGAGAATCCAAACAAAATGGAATTGGACGTTACTTGAAGAAAAATCAATAAATGCGAGATCTATTGCTATTTAACGTTCTTATATACGTAATTCTTTCTCGTGTATCATGTAAAGTTTTTCCGAATACTTTATGCACAAATGTGTACTCGCACACTTTTGAGTGAAATACAAGCAAAATTTAAGTTACTTGATCGTGAGATAGTGATTTGACTTTTTTTTATTGATCACACATTGAGGTTCATCTTTAACGACAAATACTTTTATTCCGTACCTATAGTTTGATGCTAGATACGTGTTGTGTAAATACAAGTTGTTTTTTGGTCCTTTGCAACTTCTATCCTTTTTAGTGCTCAATAAAGATTTCTATTGACGGAGAGGTGTCATTTGGATTTGTTTTAGTGTATTTTGTAGGCATGTGTGTCTGTGGATGCCGGTTGAGTGTCTTCGTTGAGTTTGGGCTAATTTGAAACGATTAAAATAGTGATTTTGTCTAGTCATGTGTTTGGTTTTAACTATAGGTACAACTGTTTCACTTGTGATATATTAGTGTGCTTTAACTGATTTATATGCTTAGATTTGATTTAATTAGTTCAAGAGTGTGTTCAAAAGCTTGAGAATCCAAACAAAATGGAATTGGACGTTACTTGAAGAAAAATCAATACATGCAAGATCTATTGCTACTTAACATTCTTATATACGTAATTCCTTTCTCGTGTATCATGTAATGTTTTTGCGAATACTTAATGCACAAATGTGTACTCACACACTTTTGAGTGAAATACAAGCAAAATTTAAGTTACTTGGTCGTGAGATAGTGATTTGACTTCTTGTTTATTGATCACACATTGAGGTTCATCTTTAACGACAAATACTTTTATTCCGTACCTATAGTTTGATGCTAGATACGTGTTGTTTAAATACAAGTTGTTTTTGGTCCTTTGCAACTTCTATCCTTTTTAGTGCTTAATAAAGAATTCTATGGATGGAGAGGTGTCATTTGGATTCGTTTTAGTGTATTTTGTAGGCATGTGTGTCTGTGGATGCCGGTTGAGTGTCTTCGTTGAGTTTGGGCTAATTTGAAACGATTAAAATAGTGATTTTGTCTAGTCATGTGTTTGGTTTTAACTATAGGTACAACTGTTTCACTTGTGATATATTAGTGTGCTTTTTAGATTTATATGCTTAGATTTGATTTAATTAGTTCAAGAGTGTGTTCAAAATGCTTGAGAATCCAAACAAAATGGAATTGGACGTTACTTGAAGAAAAATCAATACATGCGAGATCTATTGCTACTTAACATTCTTATATACGTAATTCCTTTCTCGTGTATCATGTAATGTTTTTGCGAATACTTAATGCACAAATGTGTACTCACACACTTTTGAGTGAAATACAAGCAAAATTTAAGTTACTTGGTCGTGAGATAGTGATTTGACTTCTTGTTTATTGATTACACATTGAGGTTCATCTTTAACGACAAATACTTTTATTCCGCATCTATAGTTTGATGCTAGATACGTGTTGTGTAAATACAAGTTGTTTTTTGGTCCTTTGCAACTTCTATCCTTTTTAGTGCTCAATAAAGTATTCTATGGATGGAGAGGTGTCATTTGGATTTGTTTTAGTGGATTTTGTAGGCATCTGTGCTTGTGGATGCCGGTTGAGTGTTTTGGTTGAGTTTGGGCTAATTTGAAACGATTAAAATAGTGATTTGTCTAGTCATGTGTTTGGTTTTAACTATAGGTACAACTATTTCACTTGTGATATATTAGTGTGCTTTAACTGATTTATATGCTTGGATTTGATTTAATTAGTTCAAGAGTGTGTTCAAAATGCTTGAGAATCCAAACAAAATGGAATTGGACGTTACTTGAAGAAAAATCAATAAATGCGAGATCTATTGCTATTTAACGTTCTTATATACGTAATTCTTTCTCGTGTATCATGTAAAGTTTTTCCGAATACTTTTATGCACAAATGTGTGTACTCGCACACTTTTGAGTGAAATACAAGCAAAATTTAAGTTACTTGATCGTGAGATAGTGATTTGACTTTTTATTTATTGATCACACATTGAGGTTCATCTTTAACGACAAATACTTTTATTCCGTACCTATAGTTTGATGCTAGATACGTGTTGTGTAAATACAAGTTGTTTTTTGGTCCTTCGCAACTTCTATCCTTTTTAGTGCTTAATAAAGAATTCTATGGATGGAGAGGTGTCATTTGGATTTGTTTTAGTGGATTTTGTAGGCATGTGTGTCTGTGGATGCCGGTTGAGTGTCTTCGTTGAGTTTGGGCTAATTTGAAACGATTAAAATAGTGATTTTGTCTAGTCATGTGTTTGGTTTTAACTATAGGTACAACTGTTTCACTTGTGATATATTAGTGTGCTTTTTAGATTTATATGCTTAGATTTGATTTAATTAGTTCAAGAGTGTGTTCAAAATGCTTGAGAATCCAAACAAAATGGAATTGGACGTTACTTGAATAAAAATCAATACATGCGAGATCTATTGCTACTTAACATTCTTATATACGTAATTCCTTTCTCGTGTATCATGTAATGTTTTTGCGAATACTTAATGCACAAATGTGTACTCCCACACTTTTGAGTGAAATACAAGCAAAATTTAAGTTACTTGGTCGTGAGATAGTGATTTGACTTCTTGTTAATTGATCACACATTGAGGTTCATCTTTAACGACAAATACTTTTATTCCGCATCTATAGTTTGATGCTAGATACGTGTTGTGTAAATACAAGTTGTTTTTTGGTCCTTTGCAACTTCTATCCTTTTTAGTGCTCAATAAAGTATTCTATGGATGGAGAGGTGTCATTTGGATTTGTTTTAGTGGATTTTGTAGGCATCTGTGCTTGTGGATGCCGGTTGAGTGTTTTGGTTGAGTTTGGGCTAATTTGAAACGATTAAAATAGTGATTTGTCTAGTCATGTGTTTGGTTTTAACTATAGGTACAACTATTTCACTTGTGATATATTAGTGTGCTTTAACTGATTTATATGCTTGGATTTGATTTAATTAGTTCAAGAGTGTGTTCAAAATGCTTGAGAATCCAAACAAAATGGAATTGGACGTTACTTGAAGAAAAATCAATAAATGCGAGATCTATTGCTATTTAACGTTCTTATATACGTAATTCTTTCTCGTGTATCATGTAAAGTTTTTCCGAATACTTTTATGCACAAATGTGTGTGCTCGCACACTTTTGAGTGAAATACAAGCAAAATTTAAGTTACTTGGTCGTGAGATAGTGATTTGACTTCTTGTTTATTGATCACATGTTGAGGTTCATCTTTAACGACAAATACTTTTATTCCGTACCTATAGTTTGATGCTAGATACGTGTTATGTAAATACAAGTTGTTTTTGGTCCTTTGCAACTTCTATCCTTTTTAGTGCTTAATAAAGAATTCTATGGATGGAGAGGTGTCATTTGGATTTGTTTTAGTGTATTTTGTAGGCATGTGTGTCTGTGGATGCCGGTTGAGTGTCTTTGTTGAGTTTGGGCTAATTTGAAACGATTAAAATAGTGATTTTGTCTAGTCATGTGTTTGGTTTTAACTATAGGTACAACTGTTTCACTTGTGATATATTAGTGTGCTTTTTAGATTTATATGCTTAGATTTGATTTAATTAGTTCAAGAGTGTGTTCAAAATGCTTGAGAATCCAAACAAAATGGAATTGGACGTTACTTGAAGAAAAATCAATACATGCGAGATCTATTGCTACTTAACATTCTTATATACGTAATTCCTTTCTCGTGTATCATGTAATGTTTTTGCGAATACTTAATGCACAAATGTGTACTCACACACTTTTGAGTGAAATACAAGCAAAATTTAAGTTACTTGGTCGTGAGATAGTGATTTGACTTCTTGTTTATTGATCACACATTGAGGTTCATCTTTAACGACAAATACTTTTATTCCGCATCTATAGTTTGATGCTAGATACGTGTTGTGTAAATACAAGTTGTTTTTTGGTCCTTTGCAACTTCTATCCTTTTTAGTGCTCAATAAAGTATTCTATGGATGGAGAGGTGTCATTTGGATTTGTTTTAGTGGATTTTGTAGGCATGTGTGCTTGTGGATGCCGGTTGAGTGTTTTGGTTGAGTTTGGGCTAATTTGAAACGATTAAAATAGTGATTTGTCTAGTCATGTGTTTGGTTTTAACTATAGGTACAACTGTTTCACTTGTGATATATTAGTGTGCTTTAACTGATTTATATGCTTGGATTTGATTTAATTAGTTCAAGAGTGTGTTCAAAATGCTTGAGAATCCAAACAAAATGGAATTGGACGTTACTTGAAGAAAAATCAATACATGCGAGATCTATTGCTATTTAACGTTCTTATATACGTAATTCTTTCTCGTGTATCATGTAAAGTTTTTCCGAATACTTTTATGCACAAATGTGTGTACTCGCACACTTTTGAGTGAAATACAAGCAAAATTTAAGTTACTTGATCGTGAGATAGTGATTTGACTTTTTATTTATTGATCACACATTTAGGTTCATCTTTAACGACAAATACTTTTATTCCGTACCTATAGTTTGATGCTAGATACGTGTTGTGTAAATACAAGTTGTTTTTTGGTCCTTTGCAACTTCTATCCTTTTTAGTGCTCAATAAAGATTTCTATTGACGGAGAGGTGTCATTTGGATTTGTTTTAGTGTATTTTGTAGGCATGTGTGTCTGTGGATGCCGGTTGAGTGTCTTCGTTGAGTTTGGGCTAATTTGAAACGATTAAAATAGTGATTTTGTCTAGTCATGTGTTTGGTTTTAACTATAGGTACAACTGTTTCACTTGTGATATATTAGTGTGCTTTAACTGATTTATATGCTTAGATTTGATTTAATTAGTTCAAGAGTGTGTTCAAAATGCTTGAGAATCCAAACAAAATGGAATTGGACGTTACTTGAAGAAAAATCAATACATGCGAGATCTATTGCTACTTAACATTCTTATATACGTAATTCCTTTCTCGTGTATCATGTAATGTTTTTGCGAATACTTAATGCACAAATGTGTACTCACACACTTTTGAGTGAAATACAAGCAAAATTTAAGTTACTTGGTCGTGAGATAGTGATTTGACTTCTTGTTTATTGATCACACATTGAGGTTCATCTTTAACGACAAATACTTTTATTCCGCATCTATAGTTTGATGCTAGATACGTGTTGTGTAAATACAAGTTGTTTTTTGGTCCTTTGCAACTTCTATCCTTTTTAGTGCTCAATAAAGTATTCTATGGATGGAGAGGTGTCATTTGGATTTGTTTTAGTGGATTTTGTAGGCATGTGTGCTTGTGGATGCCGGTTGAGTGTTTTGGTTGAGTTTGGGCTAATTTGAAACGATTAAAATAGTGATTTGTCTAGTCATGTGTTTGGTTTTAACTATAGGTACAACTGTTTCACTTGTGATATATTAGTGTGCTTTAACTGATTTATATGCTTGGATTTGATTTAATTAGTTCAAGAGTGTGTTCAAAATGCTTGAGAATCCAAACAAAATGGAATTGGACGTTACTTGAAGAAAAATCAATACATGCGAGATCTATTGCTATTTAACGTTCTTATATACGTAATTCTTTCTCGTGTATCATGTAAAGTTTTTGCGAATACTTTATGCACAAATGTGTGTACTCGCACACTTTTGAGTGAAATACAAGCAAAATTTAAGTTACTTGGTCGTGAGATAGTGATTTGACTTTTTTTATTGATCACACATTGAGGTTCATCTTTAACGACAAATACTTTTATTCCGTACCTATAGTTTGATGCTAGATACGTGTTGTGTAAATACAAGTTGTTTTTTGGTCCTTTGCAACTTCTATCCTTTTTAGTGCTCAATAAAGATTTCTATTGACGGAGAGGTGTCATTTGGATTTGTTTTAGTGTATTTTGTAGGCATGTGTGTCTGTGGATGCCGGTTGAGTGTCTTCGTTGAGTTTGGGCTAATTTGAAACGATTAAAATAGTGATTTTGTCTAGTCATGTGTTTGGTTTTAACTATAGGTACAACTGTTTCACTTGTGATATATTAGTGTGCTTTAACTGATTTATATGCTTAGATTTGATTTAATTAGTTCAAGAGTGTGTTCAAAAGCTTGAGAATCCAAACAAAATGGAATTGGACGTTACTTGAAGAAAAATCAATACATGCGAGATCTATTGCTACTTAACATTCTTATATACGTAATTCCTTTCTCGTGTATCATGTAATGTTTTTGCGAATACTTAATGCACAAATGTGTACTCACACACTTTTGAGTGAAATACAAGCAAAATTTAAGTTACTTGGTCGTGAGATAGTGATTTGACTTCTTGTTTATTGATCACACATTGAGGTTCATCTTTAACGACAAATACTTTTATTCCGTACCTATAGTTTGATGCTAGATACGTGTTGTGTAAATACAAGTTGTTTTTTGGTCCTTTGCAACTTCTATCCATTTTAGTGCTCAATAAAGTATTCTATGGATGGAGAGGTGTTATTTGGATTTGTTTTAGTGGATTTTGTAGGCATGTGTGCTTGTGGATGCCGGTTGAGTGTTTTGGTTGAGTTTGGGCTAATTTGAAACGATTAAAATAGTGATTTGTCTAGTCATGTGTTTGGTTTTAACTATAGGTACAACTATTTCACTTGTGATATATTAGTGTGCTTTAACTGATTTATATGCTTGGATTTGATTTAATTAGTTCAAGAGTGTGTTCAAAATGCTTGAGAATCCAAACAAAATGGAATTGGACGTTACTTGAAGAAAAATCAATAATGCGAGATCTATTGCTATTAACGTTCTTATATACGTAATTCTTTCTCGTGTATCATGTAAAGTTTTTCCGAATACTTTTATGCACAAATGTGTGTGCTCGCACACTTTTGAGTGAAATACAAGAAAAATTTAAGTTACTTGGTCGTGAGATAGTGATTTGACTTCTTGTTTATTGATCACACGTTGAGGTTCATCTTTAACGACAAATACTTTTATTCCGTACCTATAGTTTGATGCTAGATACGTGTTGTGTAAATACAAGTTGTTTTTTGGTCCTTTGCAACTTCTATCCTTTTTAGTGCTCAATAAAGATTTCTATTGACGGATAGGTGTCATTTGGATTTGTTTTAGTGTATTTTGTAGGCATGTGTGTCTGTGGATGCCGGTTGAGTGTCTTCGTTGAGTTTGGGCTAATTTGAAACGATTAAAATAGTGATTTTGTCTAGTCATGTGTTTGGTTTTAACTATAGGTACAACTGTTTCACTTGTGATATATTAGTGTGCTTTAACTGATTTATATGCTTAGATTTGATTTAATTAGTTCAAGAGTGTGTTCAAAAGGCTTGAGAATCCAAACAAAATGGAATTGGACGTTACTTGAAGAAAAATCAATACATGCAAGATCTATTGCTACTTAACATTCTTATATACGTAATTCCTTTCTCGTGTATCATGTAATGTTTTTGCGAATACTTAATGCACAAATGTGTACTCACACACTTTTGAGTGAAATACAAGCAAAATTTAAGTTACTTGGTCGTGAGATAGTGATTTGACTTCTTGTTTATTGATCACACATTGAGGTTCATCTTTAACGACAAATACTTTTATTCCGTACCTATAGTTTGATGCTAGATACGTGTTGTGTAAATACAAGTTGTTTTTTGGTCCTTTGCAACTTCTATCCTTTTTAGTGCTCAATAAAGAATTCTATGGATGGAGAGGTGTCATTTGGATTTGTTTTAGTGTATTTTGTAGGCATGTGTGTCTGTGGATGCCGGTTGAGTGTCTTCGTTGAGTTTGGGCTAATTTGAAACGATTAAAATAGTGATTTTGTCTAGTCATGTGTTTGGTTTTAACTATAGGTACAACTGTTTCACTTGTGATATATTAGTGTGCTTTTTAGATTTATATGCTTAGATTTGATTTAATTAGTTCAAGAGTGTGTTCAAAATGCTTGAGAATCCAAACAAAATGGAATTGGACGTTACTTGAAGAAAAATCAATACATGCGAGATCTATTGCTACTTAACATTCTTATATACGTAATTCCTTTCTCGTGTATCATGTAATGTTTTTGCGAATACTTAATGCACAAATGTGTACTCACACACTTTTGAGTGAAATACAAGCAAAATTTAAGTTACTTGGTCGTGAGATAGTGATTTGACTTCTTGTTATTGATCACACATTGAGGTTCATCTTTAACGACAAATACTTTTATTCCGCACTATAGTTTGATGCTAGATACGTGTTGTGTAAATACAAGTTGTTTTTTGGTCCTTTGCAACTTCTATCCTTTTTAGTGCTCAATAAAGTATTCTATGGATGGAGAGGTGTCATTTGGATTTGTTTTAGTGGATTTTGTAGGCATGTGTGCTTGTGGATGCCGGTTGAGTGTTTTGGTTGAGTTTGGGCTAATTTGAAACGATTAAAATAGTGATTTGTCTAGTCATGTGTTTGGTTTTAACTATAGGTACAACTGTTTCACTTGTGATATATTAGTGTGCTTTAACTGATTTATATGCTTGGATTTGATTTAATTAGTTCAAGAGTGTGTTCAAAATGCTTGAGAATCCAAACAAAATGGAATTGGACGTTACTTGAAGAAAAATCAATACATGCGAGATCTATTGCTACTTCTTATATACGTTAATTTTCTCTATTCGTGTATCGTGTATCATGTAAAGTTTTTGCGAATACTTAATGCACAAATGTGTACTCGCACACTTTTGAGTGAAATACAAGCAAAATTAAGTTACTTGGTCGTGTGATAGTGATTTGACTTCTTGTTTATTGATCACACATTGAGGTTCATCTTTAACGACAAATACTTTTATTCCGCACCTATAGTTTGATGCTAGATACGTGTTGAGTAAATACAAGTTGTTTTTTGGTCCTTTGCAACTTCAATCCTTTTTAGTGCTCAATAATGGATTCTATGGATGGAGAGGTGTCATTTGGATTTGTTTTAGTGGATTTTGTAGGCATGTGTGTGTGAGGATGCCGGTTGAGTGTTTTGTTGAGTTTGGGCTAATTTGGAACGATTAAAATAGTGATTTGTCTAGTCATGTGTTTGGTTTTAACTATAGGTACAACTGTTTCATTGTGATATATTAGTGTGCTTTAACTGATTTATATGCTTGATTTGATTTAATTAGTTCAAGAGTGTGTTCAAAATGCTTGAGAATCCAAACAAAATGGATTGGACGTTACTTGAAGAAAAATCAATACATGCGAGATCTATTGCTATTTAACGTTCTTATATACGTAATTCTTTCTCGTGTATCATGTAAAGTTTTTGCGAATACTTTAATGCACAAATGTGTACTCCACACTTTTGAGTGAAATACAAGCAAAATTTAAGTTACTTGGTCGTGAGATAGTGATTTGACTTCTTGTTTATTGATCACACATTGAGGTTCATCTTTACAATACTTTTATTCCGCACCTATAGTTTGATGCTAGATACGTGTTGTGTAAATACAAGTTGTTTTTTGGTCCTTTGCAACTTCTATCCTTTTTAGTGCTCAATAAAGATTCTATGGATGGAGAGGTGTCATTTGGATTTGTTTTGTGTATTTTGTAGGCATGTGTGTTTGTGGATGCCGGTTGAGTGTTTTGGTTGAGTTTGGGCTAATTTGAAACGATTAAAATAGTGATTTGTCTAGTCATGTGTTTGGTTTTAACTATAGATACAACTGTTTCACTTGTGATATATTAGTGTGCTTTAACTGATTTATATGCTTGGATTTGATTTAATTAGTTCAAGAGTGTGTTCAAAATGCTTGAGAATCCAAACAAAATAGAATTGGGCGTTACTTGAAGAAAAATCAATACATGCGAGATCTATTGCTACTTAACGTTCTTATATACGTAATTCCTTTCTCGTGTATCATGTAATGTTTTTGCGAATACTTAATGCACAAATGTGTACTCGCACACTTTTGAGTGAAATACAAGCAAAATTGAAGTTACTTGGTCGTGAGATAGTGATTTGACTTCTTATTTATCGATCACACATTGAGGTTCATCTTTAACGACAAATACTTTTATTCCGCACCTATAGTTTGATGCTAGATACGTGTTGTGTAAATACAAGTTGTTTTTTGTTCCTTTGCAACTTCTATCCTTTTTAGTGCTCAATAAAGTATTCTATGGATGGAGAGGTGTCATTTGGATTTGTTTTAGTGGATTTTGTAGGCATCTGTGCTTGTGGATGCCGGTTGAGTGTTTTGGTTGAGTTTGGGCTAATTTGAAACGATTAAAATAGTGATTTGTCTAGTCATGTGTTTGGTTTTAACTATAGGTACAACTACTTCACTTGTGATATATTAGTGTGCTTTAACTGATTTATATGCTTGGATTTGATTTAATTAGTTCAAGAGTGTGTTCAAAATGCTTGAGAATCCAAACAAAATGGAATTGGACGTTACTTGAAGAAAAATCAATACATGCGAGATCTATTGCTATTTAACGTTCTTATATACGTAATTCCTTTATCATGTGTCATGTAATGTTTTTCCGAATACTTAATGCACAAATGTGTACTCGCACACTTTTGAGTGAAATACAAGCAAAATTTAAGTTACTTGGTCGTGAGATAGTGACTTGACTTCTTGTTTATTGATCACACATTGAGGTTCATCTTTAACGACAAATACTTTTATTCCGCACCTATACTTTGATGCTAGATACGTGTTGTGTAAATACAAGTTGTTTTTTGGTCATTTGGAACTTCTATCCTTTTTAGTGCTCAATAAAGGATTCTATGGATGGAGAGGTGTCATTTGGATTTGTTTTAGTGGATTTTGTAGGCATGTGTGTGTGTGGATGCCGGTTGAGTGTTTTGTTGAGTTTGGGCTAATTTGAAACGATTAAAATAGTGATTTGTCTAGTCATGTGTTTGGTTTTAACTATAGATACAACTGTTTCACTTGTGATATATTAGTGTGCTTTAACTGATTTATATGCTTGGATTTGATTTAATTAGTTCAAGAGTGTGTTCAAAATGCTTGAGAATCCAAATAAAATGGAATTGGACGTTACTTGAAGAAAAATCAATACATGCGAGATCTATTGCTATTTAACGTTTTTATATACGTAATTCCTTTCTCGTGTATCATGTAAAGTTTTTGCGAATACTTTAATGCACAAATATGTACTCCCACACTTTTGAGTGAAATACAAGCAAAATATAAGTTACTTGGTCATGTGATAGTGATTTGAGTTCTTGTTTATTGATCACACATTGAGGTTCATCTTTAACGACAAATACTTTTATTCCGCACCTATAGTTTGATGCTAAATACGTGTTGAGCAAATACAAGTTGTTTTTTGGTCCTTTGCAACTTCAATCCTTTTACGTGCTGAATAAAGTATTCTATGGATGGAGAGGTGTCATTTGGATTTGTTTTAGTGGATTTTGTAGGCATGTGTGTTTGGGGATGCCGGTTGAGTGTTTTGGTTGAGTTTTGGCTAGTTTGGAACGATTAAAATAGTGATTTGTCTGGTCAGGTGTTTGGTTTTAACTATAGGTACAACTGTTTCACTTGTGATATATTAGTGTGCTTTAACTGATTTATATGCTTGGATTTGATTTAATTAGTTCAAGAGTGTGTTCAAAATGCTTGAGAATCCAAACAAAATGGAATTGGACGTTACTTGAAGAAAAATCAATACATGCGAGATCTATTGCTACTTAACGTTCTTATATACGTAATTCCTTTCTCGTGTATCATGTAATGTTTTTGCGAATACTTAATGCACAAATGTGTACTCGCACACTTTTGAGTGAAATACAAGCAAAATTAAGTTACTTGGTCGTGAGATAGTGATTTGACTTCTTGTTTATTGATCACACATTGAGGTTCATCTTTAACGACAAATACTTTTATTCCGCACCTATAGTTTGATGCTAGATACGTGTTGTGTAAATACAAGTTGTTTTTTGGTCCTTTGCAACTTCTATCCTTTTAGTGCTCAATAAAGTATTCTATGGATGGAGAGGTGTCATTTGGATTTGTTTTAGTGATTTTGTAGGCATGTGTGTTTGTGGATGCCGGTTGAGTGTTTTGTTGAGTTTGGGCTAATTTGAAACGATTAAAATAGTGATTTGTCTAGTCATGTGTTTGGTTTTAACTATAGGTACAACTGTTTCACTTGTGATATATTAGTGTGCTTTAACTGATTTATATGCTTGGATTTGATTTAATTAGTTCAAGAGTGTGTTCAAAATGCTTGAGAATCCAAACAAATGGAATTGGACGTTACTTGAAGAAAAATCAATACATGCGAGATCTCTTGCTACTTAACATTCTTATATACGTAATTCCTTTCTCGTGTATCATGTAATGTTTTTGCGAATACTTAACGCACAAATGTGTACTCGCACACTTTTGAGTGAAATACAAGCAAAATTTAAGTTACTTGGTCGTGAGATAGTGATTTGACTTCTTGTTTATTGATCACACATTGAGGTTCATCTTTAACGACAAATACTTTTATTCCGCATCTATAGTTTGATGCTAGATACGTTTTGTGGAAAAACAAGTTGTTTTTTGGTCCTTTGCAACTTCTATCCTTTTTAGTGCTCAATAAAGAATTCTATGGATGGAGAGGTGTCATTTGGATTTGTTTTAGCGGATTTTGTAGGCATGTGTGCTTGTGGATGCCGGTTGAGTGTTTTGGTTGAGTTTGGGCTACTTTGAAACGATTAAAATAGTGATTTTGTCTAGTCATGTGTTTGGTTTTAACTATAAGTACAACTGTTTCACTTGTGATATATTAGTGTGCTTTAACTGATTTATATGATTGGATTTGATTTAATTAGTTCAAGAGTGTGTTCAAAATGCTTGAGAATCCAAACAAAATGGAATTGGACGTTACTTGAAGAAAAATCAATACATGCGAGATCTATTGCTACTTAACATTCTTATATACGTAATTCCTTTCTCGTGTATCATGTAATGTTTTTGCGAATACTTAATGCACAAATGTGTACTCGCACACTTTTGAGTGAAATACAAGCAAAATTAAGTTACTTGGTCGTGAGATAGTGATTTGACTTCTTGTTTATTGATCACACATTGAGGTTCATCTTTAACGACAAATACTTTTATTCCGCACCTATAGTTTGATGCTAGATACGTGTTGTGTAAATACAAGTTGTTTTTTGGTCCTTTGCAACTTCTATCCTTTTTAGTGCTCAATAAAGTATTCTATGGATGGAGAGGTGTCATTTGGATTTGTTTTAGTGATTTTGTAGGCATGTGTGTTTGTGGATGCCGGTTGAGTGTTTTGGTTGAGTTTGGGCTAATTTGAAACGATTAAAATAGTGATTTGTCTAGTCATGTGTTTGGTTTTAACTATAGGTACAACTGTTTTACTTGTGATATATTAGTGTGCTTTAACTGATTTATATGCTTGGATTTGATTTAATTAGTTCAAGAGTGTGTTCAAAATGCTTGAGAATCCAAACAAAATGGAATTGGACGTTACTTGAAGAAAAATCAATACATGCGAGATGTATTGCTACTTAACATTCTTATATACGTAATTCCTTTCTCGTGTATCATGTAATGTTTTTGCGAATACTTAATGCACAAATGTGTACTCGCACACTTTTGAGTGAAATACAAGCAAAATTTAAGTTACTTGATCGTGAGATAGTGATTTGACTTTTTGTTTATTGATCACACATTTAGGTTCATCTTTAACGACAAATACTTTTATTCCGTACCTATAGTTTGATGCTAGATACGTGTTGTGTAAATACAAGTTGTTTTTTGGTCCTTTGCAACTTCTATCCTTTTTAGTGCTCAATAAAGAATTCTATGGATGGAGAGGTGTCATTTGGATTTGTTTTAGTGTATTTTGTAGGCATGTGTGTCTGTGGATGCCGGTTGAGTGTCTTTGTTGAGTTTGGGCTAATTTGAAATGATTAAAATAGTGATTTTGTCTAGTCATGTGTTTGGTTTTAACTATAGGTACAACTGTTTCACTTGTGATATATTAGTGTGCTTTAACTGATTTATATGCTTGGATTTGATTTAATTAGTTCAAGAGTGTGTTCAAAACGCTTGAGAATCCAAACAAAATGGAATTGGACGTTACTTGAAGAAAAATCAATACATGCGAGATCTATTGCTACTTAACATTCTTATATACGTAATTCCTTTCTCGTGTATCATGTAATGTTTTTGCGAATACTTAATGCACAAATGTGTACTCACACACTTTTGAGTGAAATACAAGCAAAATTTAAGTTACTTGGTCGTGAGATAGTGATTTGACTTCTTGTTAATTGATCACACATTGAGGTTCATCTTTAACGACAAATACTTTTATTCCGTACCTATAGTTTGATGCTAGATACGTGTTGTGTAAATACAAGTTGTTTTTTGGTCCTTTGCAACTTCTATCCTTTTTAGTGCTCAATAAAGAATTCTATGGATGGAGAGGTGTCATTTGGATTTGTTCTAGTGTATTTTGTAGGCATGTGTGTCTGTGGATGCCGGTTGAGTGTTTCGTTGAGTTTGGGCTAATTTGAAACGATTAAAATAGTGATTTTGTCTAGTCATGTGTTTGGTTTTAACTATAGGTACAACTGTTTCACTTGTGATATATTAGTGTGCTTTTTAGATTTATATGCTTAGATTTGATTTAATTAGTTCAAGAGTGTGTTCAAAATGCTTGAGAATCCAAACAAAATGAATTGGACGTTACTTGAAGAAAAATCAATACATGCGAGATCTATTGCTACTTAACATTCTTATATACGTAATTCCTTTCTCGTGTATCATGTAAGTTTTTGCGAATACTTAATGCACAAATGTGTACTCACACACTTTTGAGTGAAATACAAGCAAATTTAAGTTACTTGGTCGTGAGATAGTGATTTGACTTCTTGTTTATTGATCACACATTGAGGTTCATCTTTAACGACAAATACTTTTATTCCGCATCTATAGTTTGATGCAAGATACGTGTTGTGTAAATACAAGTTGTTTTTTGGTCCTTTGCAACTTCTATCCTTTTAGTGCTCAATAAATTCTATGGATGGAGAGGTGTCATTTGGATTTGTTTTAGTGTATTTTGTAGGCATGTGTGTCTGTGGATGCCGGTTGAGTGTCTTTGTTGAGTTTGGGCTAATTTGAAATGATTAAAATAGTGATTTTGTCTAGTCATGTGTTTGGTTTTAACTATAGGTACAACTGTTTCACTTGTGATATATTAGTGTGCTTTAACTGATTTATATGCTTGGATTTGATTTAATTAGTTCAAGAGTGTGTTCAAAACGCTTGAGAATCCAAACAAAATGGAATTGGACGTTACTTGAAGAAAAATCAATCAATGCGAGATCTATTGCTACTTAACATTCTTATATACGTAATTCCTTTCTCGTGTATCATGTAATGTTTTTGCGAATACTTAATGCACAAATGTGTACTCACACACTTTTGAGTGAAATACAAGCAAAATTTAAGTTACTTGGTCGTGAGATAGTGATTTGACTTCTTGTTTATTGATCACACATTGAGGTTCATCTTTCACGACAAATACTTTTATTCCGCACCTATAGTTTGATGCTAGATACGTGTTGAGTAAATACAAGTTGTTTTTTGGTCCTTTGCAACTTCAATCCTTTTTAGTGCTCAATAAAGGATTCTATGGACGGAGAGGTGTCATTTAGATTTGTTTTAGTGGATTTTGTAGGCATGTGTGTTTGAGGATGCCGGTTGAGTGTTTTGGATGAGTTTGGGCTAGTTTGGATCGATTAAAATAGTGATTTGTCTAGTCATGTGTTTGGTTTTAACTATAGATACAACTGTTTCACTTTGATATATTAGTGTGCTTTAACTGATTTATATGCTTGATTTGATTTAATTAGTTCAAGAGTGATTTCAAAATGCTTAAGAATCCAAACAACACGGGATTCGACGTTACTCGAAGAAAAATCAATATGCGAGATCTATTGCTATTTAACGTTCTTACAGACGTAATTGCTTTCTCGTGTATCATGTAAAGTTTTTGCGAATACTTTAATGCACAAATGTGTACTCCTACACTTTTGAGTGAAATACAAGCAAAATATAAGTTACTTGGACGTGTGACAGTGATTTGACTTCTTGTTTATTGATCACACATTGAGGTTCATCTTTCACGACAAATACTTTTATTCCACACCTATAGTTTGATGCTAGATACGTGTTGAGTAAATACAAGTTGTTTTTTGGTCCTTTGCAACTTCATTCCTTTTTAGCGCTCAATAAAGTTTTCTATGGATGGAGAGGTGTCATTTGGATTTGTTTTTATGGATTTTGTAGGCATGTGCGTTTGGGGATGTCGGTTGAGTGTTTTGGTTGAGTTTGGGCTAGTTTGGAACGATTAAAATAGGGCTTTGTCGGGTCATGTGTTTGGATTTAACTATAGATAAAACTCTTTTTGACTTGTGATATATTAGTGTGCTTTAACTGATTTATATGCTTGGATTTGATTTAATTAGTTCAAGAGTGTGTTCAAAATGCTTGAGAATCCAAACAAAATGGAATTGGACGTTACTTGAAGAAAAATCAATACATGCGAGATCTATTGCTACTTAACATTCTTATATACGTAATTCCTTTCTCGTGTATCATGTAATGTTTTTGCGAATACTTAATGCACAAATGTGTACTCACACACTTTTGAGTGAAATACAAGCAAAATTTAAGTTACTTGGTCGTGAGATAGTGATTTGACTTCTTGTTAATTGATCACACATTGAGGTTCATCTTTAACGACAAATACTTTTATTCCGTACCTATAGTTTGATGCTAGATACGTGTTGTGTAAATACAAGTTGTTTTTTGGTCCTTTGCAACTTCTATCCTTTTTAGTGCTTAATAAAGAATTCTATGGATGGAGAGGTGTCATTTGGATTTGTTTTAGTTTATTTTGTAGGCATGTGTGTCTGTGGATGCCGGTTGAGTGTCTTCGTTGAGTTTGGGCTAATTTGAAACGATTAAAATAGTGATTTTGTCTAGTCATGTGTTTGGTTTTAACTATAGGTACAACTGTTTCACTTGTGATATATTAGTGTGCTTTTTAGATTTATATGCTTAGATTTGATTTAATTAGTTCAAGAGTGTGTTCAAAATGCTTGAGAATCCAAACAAAATTGAATGGACGTTACTTGAAGAAAAATCATTACACGCGAGATCAATTGCTACTTAACATTCTTATATATGTAATTCCTTTCTCGTGTATCATGTAAGGTTTTTGCGAATACTTAATGCACAAATGTGTACTCACACACTTTTGAGTTAAATACAACCAAAATTTAAGTTACTTGGTCATGAGATAGTGATTTGACTTCTTGTTTATTGATCACACATTGAGGTTCATCTTTAACGACAAATACTTTTATTCCGCATCTATAGTTTGATGCAAGATACGTGTTGTGTAAATACAAGTTGTTTTTTGGTCCTTTGCAACTTCTATCCTCTTTAGTGCTGAATAAATATTATATGGAAGGAGAGGTGTCATTTGGATTTGTTTTAGTGTATTTTGTAGGCATGTGTGTCTGTGGATGCCGGTTGAGTGTCTTTGTTGAGTTTGGGCTAATTTGAAATGATTAAAATAGTGATTTTGTCTAGTCATGTGTTTGGTTTTAACTATAGGTACAACTGTTTCACTTGTGATATATTAGTGTGCTTTAACTGATTTATCTACTTGTATTTGATTTAATTAGTTCTAGAGTGTGTTCAAAATGCTTGAGAATCCAAACGAAATGGAATTGGACGTTACTTGAAGAAAAATCAATACATGCGAGATCTATTGCTACTTAACATTCTTATATACGTAATTCCTTTCTTGTGTATCATGTAATGTTTTTGCGAATACTTAATGCACAAATGTGTACTCACACACTTTTGAGTGAAATACAAGCAAAATTTAAGTTACTTGTTCGTGAGATAGTGATTTGACTTCTTGTTTATTGATCACACATTGAGGTTCATCTTTAACGACAAATATTTTTATTCCGCACCTATAGTTTGATGCTAGATACGTGTTGTGTAAATACAAGTTGTTTTTTGGTCCTTTGCAACTTCATCCTTTTTAGTGCTCAATAAAGATTCTATGGATGGAGAGGTGTCATTTGGATTTGTTTTAGTGGATTTTGTAGGCATGTGTGTTTGTGGATGCCGGTTGAGTGTTTTGGATGAGTTTGGGCTAATTTGAACGATTAAAATAGTGATTTGTCTAGTCATGTGTTTGGTTTTAACTATAGGTACAACTGTTTCACTTTGATATATTAGTGTGCTTTAACTGATTTATATACTTGATTTGATTTAATTAGTTCAAGAGTGTTTCAAAATGCTTGAGAATCCAAACAAAATGGGATTGGACGTTACTTGAAGAAAAATCAATATGCGAGATCTATTGCTATTTAACGTTCTTATATACGTAATTCCTTTCTCGTGTATCATGTAAAGTTTTTGCGAATACTTAATGCACAAATGTGTACTCCACACTTTTGAGTGAAATACAAGCAAAAATAAGTTACTTGGTCGTGTGATAGTGATTTGACTTCTTGTTTATTGATCACACATTGAGGTTCATCTTTAACGACAAATACTTTTATTCCCACCTATAGTTTGATGCTAGATACGTGTTGTGTAAATACAAGTTGTTTTTTGGTCCTTTGCAACTTCATCCTTTTAGCGCTCAATAAAGTTTTCTATGGATGGAGAGGTGTCATTTGGATTTGTTTTTATGGATTTTGTAGGCATGTGCGTTTGGGGATGTCGGTTGAGTGTTTTGGTTGAGTTTGGGCTAGTTTGGAACGATTAAAATAGTGATTTGTCTAGTCATGTGTTTGGTTTTAACTATAGGTACAACTGTTTCACTTGTGATATATTAGTGTGCTTTAACTGATTTATATGCTTGGATTTGATTTAATTAGTTCAAGAATGTGTTCAAAATGCTTGAGAATCCAAACAAAATGGAATTGGACGTTACTTGAAGAAAAATCAATACATGCGAGATCTATTGCTACTTAACATTCTTATATACGTAATTCCTTTCTCGTGTATCATGTAATGTTTTTGCGAATACTTAATGCACAAATGTGTACTCGCACACTTTTGAGTGAAATACAAGCAAAATTTAAGTTATTTGGTCGTGAGATAGTGATTTGACTTCTTGTTTATTGATCACACATTGAGGTTCATCTTTAACGACAAATACTTTTATTCCGCATCTATAGTTTGATGCTAGATACGTGTTGTGTAAATACAAGTTGTTTTTTGGTCCTTTGCAACTTCTATCCTCTTTAGTGCTGAATAAAGTATTATATGGATGGAAAGGTGTCATTTGGATTTGTTTTAGTGGATTTTGTAGGCATGTGTGCTTGTGGATGCCGGTTGAGTGTTTTGGTTGAGTTTGGGCTAATTTGAAACGATTAAAATAGTGATTTGTCTAGTCATGTGTTTGGTTTTAACTATAGGTACAACTGTTTCACTTGTGATATATTAGTGTGCTTTAACTGATTTATATGCTTGGATTTGATTTAATTAGTTCAAGAGTGTGTTCAAAATGCTTGAGAATCCAAACAAAATGGAATTGGACGTTACTTGAAGAAAAATCAATACATGCGAGATCTATTGCTATTTAACGTTCTTATATACGTAATTCCTTTCTCGTGTATCATGTAATGTTTTTGCGAATACTTAATGCACAAATGTGTACTCGCACACTTTTGAGTGAAATACAAGCAAAATAAAGTTACTTGGTCGTGAGATAGTGATTTGACTTCTTATTTATTGATCACACATTGAAGTTCATCTTTAACGACAAATACTTTTATTCCGCATCTATAGTTTGATGCAAGATACGTGTTGTGTAAATACAAGTTGTTTTTTGGTCCTTTGCAACTTCTATCCTCTTTAGTGCTGAATAAATATTATATGGAAGGAGAGGTGTCATTTGGATTTGTTTTAGTGTATTTTGTAGGCATGTGTGTCTGTGGATGCCGGTTGAGTGTCTTTGTTGAGTTTGGGCTAATTTGAAATGATTAAAATAGTGATTTTGTCTAGTCATGTGTTTGGTTTTAACTATAGGTACAACTGTTTCACTTGTGATATATTAGTGTGCTTTAACTGATTTATATGCTTGGATTTGATTTAATTAGTTCAAGAGTGTGTTCAAAACGCTTGAGAATCCAAACAAAATGGAATTGGACGTTACTTGAAGAAAAATCAATCAATGCGAGATCTATTGCTACTTAACATTCTTATATACGTAATTCCTTTCTCGTGTATCATGTAATGTTTTTGCGAATACTTAATGCACAAATGTGTACTCACACACTTTTGAGTGAAATACAAGCAAAATTTAAGTTACTTGGTCGTGAGATAGTGATTTGACTTCTTGTTTATTGATCACACATTGAGGTTCATCTTTACGACAAATACTTTTATTCCGCACCTATAGTTTGATGCTAGATACGTGTTGTGTAAATACAAGTTGTTTTTTGGTCCTTTGCAACTTCTATCCTTTTTAGTGCTCAATAAAGGATTCTATGGATGGAGAGGTGTCATTTGATTTGTTTTAGTGGATTTTGTTTTAGTGCATGATTTTGTGTTTGTGTTTTGTGGATGCCGGTTGAGTGTTTTGGTTGAGTTTGGGCTAATTTGAACGATTAAAATAGTGATTTGTCTAGTCATGTTTTGGTTTTAACTATAGGTACAACTGTTTCACTTTGATATATTAGCTTTAACTGATTTATATGCTTTATTTGATTTAATTAGTTCAAGAGTGTTTCAAAATGCTTGAGAATCCAAACAAAATGGAATTGGACGTTACTTGAAGAAAAATCAATACGCGAGATCTATTGCTATTTAACGTTCTTATATACGTAATTCCTTTCTCGTGTATCATGTAAAGTTTTTGCGAATACTTTAATGCACAAATGTGTACTCCCACACTTTTGAGTGAAATACAAGCAAAATTTAAGTTACTTGGTCGTGAGATAGTGATTTGACTTCTTGTTTATTGATCACACATTGAGGTTCATCTTTAACGACAAATACTTTTATTCCGTACCTATAGTTTGATGCTAGATACGTGTTGTGTAAATACAAGTTGTTTTTTGGTCCTTTGCAACTTCTATCCTTTTAGTGCTCAATAAAGAATTCTATGGATGGAGAGGTGTCATTTGGATTTGTTTTTAGTGGATTTTGTAGGCATGTGTGTTTGTGGATGCCGGTTGAGTGTTTTGTTGAGTTTGGGCTAATTTGAAACGATTAAAATAGTGATTTGTCTAGTCATGTGTTTGGTTTTAACTATAGGTACAACTGTTTCACTTGTGATATATTAGTGTGCTTTAACTGATTTATATGCTTGGATTTGATTTAATTAGTTCAAGAGTGTGTTCAAAATGCTTGAGAATCCAAACAAAATGGAATTGGACGTTACTTGAAGAAAAATCAATACATGCGAGATCTATTGCTACTTAACATTCTTATATACGTAATTCCTTTCTCGTGTATCATGTAATGTTTTTGCGAATACTTAATGCACAAATGTGTACTCGCACACTTTTGAGTGAAATACAAGCAAAATTTAAGTTACTTGGTCGTGAGATAGTGATTTGACTTCTTGTTTATTGATCACACATTGAGGTTCATCTTTAACGACAAATACTTTTATTCCGCATCTATAGTTTGATGCTAGATACGTGTTGTGTAAATACAAGTTGTTTTTTGGTCCTTTGCAACTTCTATCCTCTTTAGTGCTGAATAAAGTATTATATGGATGGAGAGGTGTCATTTGGATTTGTTTTAGTGGATTTTGTAGGCATGTGTGCTTGTGGATGCCGGTTGAGTGTTTTGGTTGAGTTTGGGCTAATTTGAAACGATTAAAATAGTGATTTGTCTAGTCATGTGTTTGGTTTTAACTATAGGTACAACTGTTTCACTTGTGATATATTAGTGTGCTTTAACTGATTTATATGCTTGGATTTGATTTAATTAGTTCAAGAGTGTGTTCAAAATGCTTGAGAATCCAAACAAAATGGAATTGGACGTTACTTGAAGAAAAATCAATACATGCGAGATCTATTGCTATTTAACGTTCTTATATACGTAATTCCTTTCTCGTGTATCATGTAAAGTTTTTCCGAATACTTTAATGCACAAATGTGTGTACTCGCACACTTTTGAGTGAAATACAAGCAAAATTTAAGTTACTTGGTCGTGAGATAGTGATTTGACTTCTTATTTATTGATCACACATTGAGGTTCATCTTTAACGACAAATACTTTTATTCCGTACCTATAGTTTGATGCTAGATACGTGTTGTGTAAATACAAGTTGTTTTTGGTCCTTTGCAACTTCTATCCTTTTTAGTGCTCAATAAAGATTCTATGGATGAGAGGTGTCATTTGGATTTTTTAGTGGATTTTGTAGGCATGTGTGTTTGTGGATGATGCCGGTTGAGTGTTTTGGTTGAGTTTGGGCTAATTTGAAACGATTAAAATAGTGATTTGTCTAGTCATGTGTTTGGTTTTAACTATAGGTACAACTGTTTCACTTGTGATATATTAGTGTGCTTTAACTGATTTATATGCTTATTTGATTTAATTAGTTCAAGAGTGTTTCAAAATGCTTGAGAATCCAAACAAAATGGAATTGGACGTTACTTGAAGAAAAATCAATACATGCGAGATCTATTGCTACTTAACATTCTTATATACGTAATTCCTTTCTCATGTATCATGTAATGTTTTTGCGAATACTTAATGCACAAATGTGTACTCACACACTTTTGAGTGAAATACAAGCAAAATTTAGGTTACTTGGTCCTGAGATAGTGATTTGACTTCTTATTTATTGATCACACATTGAGGTTCATCTTTAACAACAAATACTTTTATTCCGCACCTATAGTTTGATGCTAGATACGTGTTGAGTAAATACAAGTTGTTTTTTGGTCCTTTGCAACTTCAATCATTTTTAGTGCTCAATAATTGATTCTTTGGATGGAGAGGTGTCATTTGGATTTGTTTTAGTGGATTTTGTAGGCATGTGTGTTTGTGGATGCCGGTTGAGTGTTTTGGTTGAGTTTGGGCTAATTTGAAACGATTAAATAGTGATTTGTCTAGTCATGTGTTTTTGTTTTAACTATAGGTACAACTGTTTCACTTGTGATATATTAGTGTGCTTTAACTGATTTATATGCTTGGATTTGATTTAATTAGTTCAAGAGTGTGTTCAAAATGCTTGAGAATCCAAACAAAATGGAATTGGACGTTACTTGAAGAAAAATCAATACATGCGAGATCTATTGCTACTTAACATTCTTATATACGTAATTCCTTTCTCGTGTATCATGTAATGTTTTTGCGAATACTTAATGCACAAATGTGTACTCGCACACTTTTGAGTGAAATACAAGCAAAATTTAAGTTACTTGGTCGTGAGATAGTGATTTGACTTCTTGTTTATTGATCACACATTGAGGTTCATCTTTAACGACAAATACTTTTATTCCGTACCTATAGTTTGATGCTAGATACGTGTTGTGTAAATACAAGTTGTTTTTTGGTCCTTTGCAACTTCTATCCTTTTTAGTGCTCAATAAAGTATTCTATGGATGGAGAGGTGTCATTTGGATTTGTTTTAGTGTATTTTGTAGGCATGTGTGCTTGTGGATGCCGGTTGAGTGTTTTGTTGAGTTTGGGCTAATTTGAAACGATTAAAATAGTGATTTGTCTAGTCATGTGTTTGGTTTTAACTATAGGTACAACTGTTTCACTTGTGATATATTAGTGTGCTTTAACTGATTTATATGCTTGGATTTGATTTAATTAGTTCAAGAGTGTGTTCAAAATGCTTGAGAATCCAAACAAAATGGAATTGGACGTTACTTGAAGAAAAATCAATACATGCGAGATCTATTGCTATTTAACGTTCTTATATACGTAATTCCTTCTCGTGTATCATGTAAGTTTTTGCGAATACTTTAATGCACAATGTGTGTACTCGCACACTTTTGAGTGAAATACAAGCAAATTTAAGTTACTTGGTCGTGAGATAGTGATTTGACTTTTATTTATTGATCACACATTGAGGTTCATCTTTAACGACAAATACTTTTATTCCGCACCTATAGTTTGATGCTAGATACGTGTTGTGTAAATACAAGTTGTTTTTTGGTCCTTTGCAACTTCTATCCTTTTTAGTGCTCAATAAAGGATTCTATGGATGAGAGTGTCATTTGGATTTGTTTTAGTGTATTTTGTAGGCATGTGTGTTTGTGGATGCCGGTTGAGTGTTTTGGTTGAGTTTGGGCTAATTTGAAACGATTAAAATAGTGATTTTCTAGTCATGTGTTTGGTTTTAACTATAGGTACAACTGTTTCACTTGTGATATATTAGTGTGCTTTAACTGATTTATATGCTTGATTTGATTTAATTAGTTCAGAGTGTGTTCAAAATGCTTGAGAATCCAAACAAAATGGAATTGGACGTTACTTGAAGAAAAATCAATACATGCGAGATCTATTGCTACTTAACATTCTTATATACGTAATTCCTTTCGTGTATCATGTAATGTTTTTGCGAATACTTAATGCACAAATGTGTACTCACACACTTTTGAGTGAAATACAAGCAAAATTTAAGTTACTTGGTCGTGAGATAGTGATTTGACTTCTTGTTTATTGATCACACATTGAGGTTCATCTTTAACGACAAATACTTTTATTCCGTACCTATAGTTTGATGCTAGATACGTGTTGTGTAAATACAAGTTGTTTTTTGGTCCTTTGCAACTTCTATCCTTTTAGTGCTCAATAAAGTATTCTATGGATGGAGAGGTGTCATTTGGATTTGTTTTAGTGATTTTGTAGGCATGTGTGTTTGTGGATGCCGGTTGAGTGTTTTGGTTGAGTTTGGGCTAATTTGAAACGATTAAAATAGTGATTTGTCTAGTCATGTGTTTGGTTTTAACTATAGTACAACTGTTTCACTTGTGATATATTAGTGTGCTTTAACTGATTTATATGCTTGGATTTGATTTAATTAGTTCAAGAGTGTGTTCAAAATGCTTGAGAATCCAAACAAAATGGAATTGGACGTTACTTGAAGAAAAATCAATACATGCGAGATCTATTGCTACTTAACATTCTTATATACGTAATTCCTTTCTCGTGTATCATGTAATGTTTTTGCGAATACTTAATGCACAAATGTGTACTCGCACACTTTTGAGTGAAATACAAGCAAAATTTAAGTTACTTGGTCGTGAGATAGTGATTTGACTTCCTGTTTATTGATCACACATTGAGGTTCATCTTTAACGACAAATACTTTTATTCCGTACCTATAGTTTGATGCTAGATACGTGTTGTGTAAATACAAGTTGTTTTTTGGTCCTTTGCAACTTCTATCCTTTTTAGTGCTCAATAAAGAATTCTATGGATGGAGAGGTGTCATTTGGATTTGTTTTAGTGTATTTTGTAGGCATGTGTGTCTGTGGATGCCGGTTGAGTGTCTTTTGTTGAGTTTGGGCTAATTTGAAACGATTAAAATAGTGATTTTGTCTAGTCATGGTGTGGGTTTTAACTATAGGTACAACTGTTTCAGAGTGTGTTCAAAATGCTTGAGAATCCAAACAAATGGAATTGACGTTACTTGAAGAAAATCAATACACGCAGATCTATTGCTACTTAACATTCTTATATACGTATTCCTTTCTCGTGTATCATGTAATGTTTTTGCGAATACTTAATGCACAAATGTGTACTCACACACTTTTGAGTGAAATACAAGCAAATTAAGTTACTTGGTCGTGAGATAGTGATTTGACTTCTTGTTTTTGATCACACATTGAGGTTCATCTTTAACGACAAATACTTTTATTCCGTACTATAGTTTGATGCTAGATACGTGTTGTGTAAATACAAGTTGTTTTTTGGTCCTTTGCAACTTCTATCCTTTTTAGTGCTCAATAAAGTATCTATGGATGGAGAGGTGTCATTTGGATTTGTTTTAGTGGATTTTGTAGGCATGTGTGCTTGTGGATGCCGGTTGAGTGTTTTGGTTGAGTTTGGGCTAATTTGAAACGATTAAAATTGATTTGTCTAGTCATGTGTTTGGTTTAACTATAGGTACAACTGTTTCACTTGTGATATATTAGTGTGCTTTAACTGATTTATATGCTTGGATTTGATTAATTAGTTCAAGAGTGTGTTCAAAATGCTTGAGAATCCAAACAAAATGGAATTGGACGTTACTTGAAGAAAAATCAATACATGCGAGATCTATTGCTACTTAACATTCTTATATACGTAATTCCTTTCTCGTGTATCATGTAATGTTTTTGCGAATACTTAATGCACAAATGTGTACTCGCACACTTTTGAGTGAAATACAAGCAAAATAAGTTACTTGGTCGTGTGATAGTGATTTGGACTTCTTGTTTATTGATCACACATTGAGGTTCATCTTTAACGACAAATACTTTTATTCCGCACCTATAGTTTGATGCTAGATACGTGTTGTGTAAATACAAGTTGTTTTTTGGTCCTTTGCAACTTCTATCCTTTTTAGTGCTCAATAAAGAATTCTATGGATGGAGAGGTGTCATTTGGATTTGTTTTAGTGTATTTTGTAGGCATGTGTGTCTGTGGATGCCGGTTGAGTGTTTGTTGAGTTTGGGCTATTTTGAAACGATTAAAATAGTGATTTGTCTAGTCATGTGTTTGGTTTTAACTATAGGTACAACTGTTTCATTTGATATATTAGTGTGCTTTAACTGATTTATATGCTTGATTTGATTTAATTAGTTCAAGAGTGTTTCAAAATGCTTGAGAATCCAAACAAAATGGGATTGACGTTACTTGAAGAAAAATCAATACATGCGAGATCTATTGCTATAACGTTCTTATATACGTAATTCCTTTCTCGTGTATCATGTAATGTTTTTGCGAATACTTTATGCACAAATGTGTACTCGCACACTTTTGAGTGAAATACAAGCAAAATTTAAGTTACTTGGTCGTGAGATAGTGATTTGACTTCTTGTTTATTGATCACACATTGAGGTTCATCTTTAACGACAAATACTTTTATTCCGCACCTATAGTTTGATGCTAGATACGTGTTGTGTAAATACAAGTTGTTTTTTGGTCCTTTGCAACTTCTATCCTTTTTAGTGCTCAATAAAGTATTCTATGGATGGAGAGGTGTCATTTGGATTTGTTTTAGTGGATTTTGTAGGCATGTGTGTTTTGGGATGCCGGTTGAGTGTTTTGGTTGAGTTTGGGCTAATTTGAAACGATTAAAATAGTGATTTGTCTAGTCATGTGTTTGGTTTTAACTATAGGTACAACTGTTTCACTTGTGATATATTAGTGTGCTTTAACTGATTTATATGCTTGGATTTGATTTAATTAGTTCAAGAGTGTGTTCAAAATGCTTGAGAATCCAAACAAATGGAATTGGACGTTACTTGAAGAAAAATCAATACATGCGAGATCTATTGCTACTTAACATTCTTATATACGTAATTCCTTTCTCGTGTATCATGTAATGTTTTTGCGAATACTTAATGCACAAATGTGTACTCACACACTTTTGAGTGAAATACAAGCAAAATTAAGTTACTTGGTCGTGAGATAGTGATTTGACTTCTTGTTTATTGATCACACATTGAGGTTCATCTTTAACGACAAATACTTTTATTCCGCACCTATAGTTTGATGCTAGATACGTGTTGTGTAAATACAAGTTGTTTTTTGGTCCTTTGCAACTTCTATCCTTTTTAGTGCTCAATAAAGTATTCTATGGATGGAGAGGTGTCATTTGGATTTGTTTTAGTGATTTTGTAGGCATGTGTGTTGTGGATGCCGGTTGAGTGTTTTGGTTGAGTTTGGGCTAATTTGAAACGATTAAAATAGTGATTTGTCTAGTCATGTGTTTGGTTTTAACTATAGGTACAACTGTTTCACTTGTGATATATTAGTGTGCTTTACTGATTTATATGCTTGGATTTGATTTAATTAGTTCAAGAGTGTGTTCAAAATGCTTGAGAATCCAAACAAAATGGAATTGGACGTTACTTGAAGAAAAATCAATACATGCGAGATCTATTGCTATTTAACGTTCTTATATACGTAATTCCTTTCTCGTGTATCATGTAAGTTTTTTCCGAATACTTTATGCACAAATGTGTGTACTCGCACACTTTTGAGTGAAATACAAGCATAATTTGTTACTTGGTCGTGAGATAGTGATTTGACTTCTTATTTATTGATCACACATTGAGGTTCATCTTTAACGACAAATACTTTTATTCCGTACCTATAGTTTGATGCTAGATACGTGTTGTGTAAATACAAGTTGTTTTTTGGTCCTTTGCAACTTCTATCCTTTTTAGTGCTCAATAAAGATTCTATGGATGAGAGGTGTCATTTGGATTTGTTTTAGTGTATTTTGTAGGCATGTGTGTTTGTGGATGCCGGTTGAGTGTTTTGGTTGAGTTTGGGCTAATTTGAAACGATTAAAATAGTGATTTGTCTAGTCATGTGTTTGGTTTTAACTATAGGTACAACTGTTTCACTTGTGATATATTAGTGTGCTTTAACTGATTTATATGCTTATTTGATTTAATTAGTTCAAGAGTGTGTTCAAAATGCTTGAGAATCCAAACAAATGGAATTGGACGTTACTTGAAGAAAAATCAATACATGCAGATCTATTGCTACTTAACATTCTTATATACGTAATTCCTTTCTCGTGTATCATGTAATGTTTTTGCGAATACTTAATGCACAAATGTGTACTCACACACTTTTGAGTGAAATACAAGCAAAATTTAAGTTACTTGGTCGTGAGATAGTGATTTGACTTCTTGTTAATTGATCACACATTGAGGTTCATCTTTAACGACAAATACTTTTATTCCGTACCTATAGTTTGATGCTAGATACGTGTTGTGTAAATACAAGTTGTTTTTTGGTCCTTTGCAACTTCTATCCTTTTTGGTGCTCAATAAAGAATTCTATGGATGGAGAGGTGTCATTTGGATTTGTTTTAGTGTATTTTGTAGGCATGTGTGTCTGTGGATGCCGGTTGAGTGTCTTCGTTGAGTTTGGGCTAATTTGAAACGATTAAAATAGTGATTTTGTCTAGTCATGTGTTTGGTTTTAACTATAGGTACAACTGTTTCACTTGTGATATATTAGTGTGCTTTTTAGATTTATATGCTTAGATTTGATTTAATTAGTTCAAGAGTGTGTTCAAAATGCTTGAGAATCCAAACAAAATTGAATTGGACGTTACTTGAAGAAAAATCAATACACGCGAGATCTATTGCTACTTAACATTCTTATATATGTAATTCCTTTCTCGTGTATCATGTAATGTTTTTGCGAATACTTAATGCACAAATGTGTACTCACACACTTTTGAGTGAAATACAACCAAAATTTAAGTTACTTGGTCGTGAGATAGTGATTTGACTTCTTGTTTTTTGATCACACATTGAGGTTCATCTTTAACGACAAATACTTTTATTCCGCGTCTATAGTTTGATGCTAGATACGTGTTGTGTAAATACAAGTTGTTTTTTGGTCCTTTGCAACTTCTATCCTTTTAGTGCTCAATAAAGTATTCTATGGATGGAGAGGTGTCATTGGATTTGTTTTAGTGGATTTTGTAGGCATGTGTGCTTGTGGATGCCGGTTGAGTGTTTTGGTTGAGTTTGGGCTAATTTGAAACGATTAAAATAGTGATTTGTCTAGTCATGTGTTTGATTTTAACTATAGGTACAACTGTTTCACTTGTGATATATTAGTGTGCTTTAACTGATTTACATGCTTGGATTTGATTTAATTAGTTCAAGAGTGTGTTCAAATGCTTGAGAATCCAAACAAAATGGAATTGGACGTTACTTGAAGAAAAATCAATACATGCGAGATCTATTGCTATTTAACGTTCTTATATACGTAATTCCTTTCTCGTGTATCATGTAATGTTTTTTCCGAATACTTAATGCACAAATGTGTGTACTCGCACACTTTTGAGTGAAATACAAGCAAATTTAAGTTACTTGGTCGTGAGATAGTGATTTGACTTCTATTTATTGATCACACATTGAGGTTCATCTTTAACGACAAATACTTTTATTCCGCACCTATAGTTTGATGCTAGATACGTGTTGAGTAAATACAAGTTGTTTTTTGGTCCTTTGCAACTTCTATCCTTTTAGTGCTCAATAAAGGATTCTATGGCGGAGAGGTGTCATTTGGATTTGTTTTAGTGGATTTTGTAGGCATGTGTGTTTGTGGATGCCGGTTGAGTGTTTTGGTTGAGTTTGGGCTAATTTGAAACGATTAAAATAGTGATTTGTCTAGTCATGTGTTTGGTTTTAACTATAGATACAACTGTTTCATGTGATATTTAGTGTGCTTTAACTGATTTATATGCTTGATTTGATTTAATTAGTTCAAGAGTGTTTCAAAATGCTTGAGAATCCAAACAAAATGGATTGGACGTTACTTGAAGAAAAATCAATACATGCGAGATCTATTGCTATTTAACGTTCTTATATACGTAATTCTTTCTCGTGTATCATGTAATTTTTGCGAATACTTTAATGCACAAATGTGTACTCCCACACTTTTGAGTGAAATACAGCAAAATAAGTTAAGTGTGAGTGAGATGAGTGATTTGACTTCTTGTTTATTGATCACACATTGAGGTTCATCTTTAACGACAAATACTTTTATTCCGCACCTATAGTTTGATGCTAGATACGTGTTGTGTAAATACAAGTTGTTTTTTGGTCCTTTGCAACTTCATTCCTTTTTAGTGCTCAATAAAGTATTCTATGGATGGAGAGGTGTCATTTGGATTTGTTTTTGTGGATTTTGTAGGCATGTGTGTTGGGGATGCCGGTTGAGTGTTTTGGTTGAGTTTGGGCTAGTTTGAAACGATTAAAATAGTGATTTGTCTAGTCATGTGTTTGGTTTTAACTATAGGTACAACTGTTTCACTTGTGATATATTAGTGTGCTTTAACTGATTTATATGCTTGGATTTGATTTAATTAGTTAAAGAGTGTGTTCAAAACGCTTGAGAATCCAAACAAAATTGAATTGGACGTTACTTGAAGAAAAATCAATACATGCGAGATCTATTGCTACTTAACATTCTTATATACGTAATTCCTTTCTCGTGTATCATGTAAGTTTTTGCGAATACTTAATGCACAAATGTGTACTCACACACTTTTGAGTGAAATACAAGCAAAATTTAAGTTACTTGGTCGTGAGATAGTGATTTGACTTCTGTTTATTGATCACACATTGAGGTTCATCTTTAACGACAAATACTTTTATTCCGTACCTATAGTTTGATGCTAGATACGTGTTGTGTAAATACAAGTTGTTTTTTGGTCCTTTGCAACTTCTATCCTTTTTAGTGCTCAATAAAGATTCTATGGATGGAGAGGTGTCATTTGGATTTGTTTTAGTGTATTTGTAGGCATGTGTGTCTGTGGATGCCGGTTGAGTGTCTTCGTTGAGTTTGGGCTAATTTGAAACGATTAAAATAGTGATTTTGTCTAGTCATGTGTTTGGTTTTAACTATAGGTACAACTGTTTCACTTGTGATATATTAGTGTGCTTTAAGATTTATATGCTTAGATTTGATTTAATTAGTTCAAGAGTGTGTTCAAAATGCTTGAGAATCCAAACAAAATGGAATTGGACGTTACTTGAAGAAAAATCAATACATGCGAGATCTATTGCTACTTAACATTCTTATATACGTAATTCCTTTCTCGTGTATCATGTAATGTTTTTGCGAATACTTAATGCACAAATGTGTACTCGCACACTTTTGAGTGAAATACAAGCAAATTTAAGTTACTTGGTCGTGAGATAGTGATTTGACTTCTTGTTTATTGATCACACATTGAGGTTCATCTTTAACGACAAATACTTTTATTCCGCACCTATAGTTTGATGCTAGATACGTGTTGTGTAAATACAAGTTGTTTTTTGGTCCTTTGCAACTTCTATCCTTTTAGTGCTCAATAAAGTATTCTATGGATGGAGAGGTGTCATTTGGATTTGTTTTAGTGATTTTGTAGGCATGTGTGCTTTGGATGCCGGTTGAGTGTTTTGTTGAGTTTGGGCTAATTTGAAACGATTAAAATAGTGATTTTGTCTAGTCATGTGTTTGGTTTTAACTATAGGTACAACTGTTTCACTTGTGATATATTAGTGTGCTTTAACTGATTTATATGCTTGGATTTGATTAATTAGTTCAAGAGTGTGTTCAAAATGCTTGAGAATCCAAACAAAATGGAATTGGACGTTACTTGAAGAAAAATCAATACATGCGAGATCTATTGCTACTTAACATTCTTATATACGTAATTCCTTTCTCGTGTATCATGTAATGTTTTTGCGAATACTTAATGCACAAATGTGTACTCGCACACTTTTGAGTGAAATACAAGCAAAATTTAAGTTACTTGGTCGTGAGATAGTGATTTGACTTCTTGTTATTGATCACACATTGAGGTTCATCTTTAACGACAAATACTTTTATTCCGCACCTATAGTTTGATGCTAGATACGTGTTGTGTAAATACAAGTTGTTTTTTGGTCCTTTGCAACTTCTATCCTTTTTAGTGCTCAATAAAGATTCTATGGATGGAGAGGTGTCATTTGGATTTGTTTTAGTGGATTTTGTAGGCATGTGTGTTTGTGGATGCCGGTTGAGTGTTTTGGTTGAGTTTGGGCTAATTTGAAACGATTAAAATAGTGATTTGTCTAGTCATGTGTTTGGTTTTAACTATAGGTACAACTGTTTCACTTTGATATATTAGTGTGCTTTAACTGATTTATATGCTTGATTTGATTTAATTAGTTCAGAGTGTGTTCAAATGCTTGAGAATCCAAACAAAATGGGATTGGACGTTACTTGAAGAAAAATCAATACATGCGAGATCTATTGCTACTTAACATTCTTATATACGTAATTCCTTTCTCGTGTATCATGTAATGTTTTTGCGAATACTTAATGCACAAATGTGTACTCCCACACTTTTGAGTGAAATACAAGCAAAATTAAGTTACTTGGTCGTGAGATAGTGATTTGACTTCTTGTTTATTGATCACACATTGAGGTTCATCTTTAACGACAAATACTTTTATTCCGCACTATAGTTTGATGCTAGATACGTGTTGTGTAAATACAAGTTGTTTTTGTCCTTTGCAACTTCTATCTTTTTAGTGCTCAATAAAGTATTCTATGGATGGAGAGGTGTCATTTGGATTTGTTTTAGTGGATTTTGTAGGCATGTGTGTTTGTGGATGCCGGTTGAGTGTTTTGGTTGAGTTTGGGCTAATTTGAACGATTAAATAGTGATTTGTCTAGTCATGTGTTTGGTTTTAACTATAGGTACAACTGTTTCACTTGTGATATATTAGTGTGCTTTAACTGATTTATATGCTTGGATTTGATTTAATTAGTTCAAGAGTGTGTTCAAATGCTTGAGAATCCAAACAAAATGAATTGGACGTTACTTGAAGAAAAATCAATACATGCGAGATCTATTGCTATTTAACATTCTTATATACGTAATTCTTTTCTCGTGTATCATGTAATGTTTTTCGAATACTTAATGCACAAATGTGTACTCACACACTTTTGAGTGAAATACAAGCAAAATTTAAGTTACTTACTTGGTCGTGAGATAGTGATTTGACTTTTTTTATTGATCACACATTGAGGTTCATCTTTAACGACAAATACTTTTATTCCGCACCTATAGTTTGATGCTAGATACGTGTTGTGTAAATACAAGTTGTTTTTTGGTCCTTTGCAACTTCTATCCTTTTTAGTGCTCAATAAAGTATTCTATGGATGGAGAGGTGTCATTTGGATTTGTTTTAGTGGATTTTGTAGGCATGTGTGTTGTGGATGCCGGTTGAGTGTTTTGGTTGAGTTTGGGCTAATTTGAAACGATTAAAATAGTGATTTGTCTAGTCATGTGTTTGGTTTTAACTATAGGTACAACTGTTTCACTTGTGATATATTAGTGTGCTTTAACTGATTTATATGCTTGGATTTGATTTAATTAGTTCAAGAGTGTGTTCAAATGCTTGAGAATCCAAACAAAATGGAATTGGACGTTACTTGAAGAAAAATCAATACATGCGATCTATTGCTACTTAAATTCTTATATACGTAATTCCTTTCTCGTGTATCATGTAATGTTTTTGCGAATACTTAATGCACAATGTGTACTCACACACTTTTGAGTGAAATACAAGCAAAATTAAGTTACTTGGTCGTGAGATAGTGATTTGACTTCTTGTTTATTGATCACACATTGAGGTTCATCTTTAACGACAAATACTTTTATTCCGTACCTATAGTTTGATGCTAGATACGTGTTGTGTAAATACAAGTTGTTTTTTGGTCCTTTGCAACTTCTATCCTTTTTAGTGCTCAATAAAGAATTCTATGGATGGAGAGGTGTCATTGGATTTGTTTTAGTGTATTTTGTAGGCATGTGTGTCTGTGGATGCCGGTTGAGTGTCTTTGTTGAGTTTGGGCTAATTTGAAATGATTAAAATAGTGATTTTGTCTAGTCATGTGTTTGGTTTTAACTATAGGTACAACTGTTTCACTTGTGATATATTAGTGTGCTTTAACTGATTTATATGCTTGGATTTGATTTAATTAGTTCAAGAGTGTGTTCAAAATGCTGAGAATCCAAACAAAATGGAATTGGACGTTACTTGAAGAAAAATCAATACATGCGAGATCTATTGCTACTTAACATTCTTATATACGTAATTCCTTTCTCGTGTATCATGTAATGTTTTTGCGAATACTTAATGCACAAATGTGTACTCACACACTTTTGAGTGAAATACAAGCAAAATTTAAGTTACTTGGTCGTGAGATAGTGATTGACTTCTTGTTTATTGATCACACATTGAGGTTCATCTTTAACGACAAATACTTTTATTCCGTACCTATAGTTTGATGCTAGATACGTGTTGTGTAAATACAAGTTGTTTTTTGGTCCTTTGCAACTTCTATCCTTTTTAGTGCTCAATAAAGATTCTATGGATGGAGAGGTGTCATTTGGATTTGTTTTAGTGTATTTTGTAGGCATGTGTGTCTGTGGATGCCGGTTGAGTGTCTTCGTTGAGTTTGGGCTTTTGAAACGATTAAAATAGTGATTTTGTCTAGTCATGTGTTTGGTTTTAACTATAGGTACAACTGTTTCACTTGTGATATATTGTGCTTTTAGATTTATATGCTTAGATTTGATTTAATTAGTTCAAGAGTGTGTTCAAAATGCTTGAGAATCCAAACAAAATGGAATTGGACGTTACTTGAAGAAAAATCAATACATGCGAGATCTATTGCTACTTAACATTCTTATATACGTAATTCCTTTCTCGTGTATCATGTAATGTTTTTGCGAATACTTAATGCACAAATGTGTACTCCACACTTTTGAGTGAAATACAAGCAAAATTAAGTTACTTGGTCGTGAGATAGTGATTTGACTTCTTGTTTATTGATCACACATTGAGGTTCATCTTTAACGACAAATACTTTTATTCCGTCCTAGTTTGATGCTAGATACGTGTTGTGTAAATACAAGTTGTTTTTGGTCCTTTGCAACTTCTATCCTTTTAGTGCTCAATAAAGTATTCTATGGATGGAGAGGTGTCATTGGATTTGTTTTAGTGGATTTTGTAGGCATGTGTGCTTGTGGATGCCGGTTGAGTGTTTTGGTTGAGTTTGGGCTAATTTGAAACGATTAAAATAGTGATTTGTCTAGTCATGTGTTTGGTTTTAACTATAGGTACAACTGTTTCACTTGTGATATATTAGTGTGCTTTAACTGATTTATATGCTTGGATTTGATTTAATTAGTTCAAGAGTGTGTTCAAAATGCTTGAGAATCCAAACAAATGGAATTGGACGTTACTTGAAGAAAAATCAATACATGCGAGATCTATTGCTATTTAACGTTCTTATATACGTAATTCCTTTCTCGTGTATCATGTAAGTTTTTCGAATACTTTAATGCACAAATGTGTGTACTCGCACACTTTGAGTGAAATACAAGCAAAATATAAGTTACTTGGTCGTTGATAGTGATTTGACTTTTTATTTATTGATCACACATTGATTCATCTTTAACGACAAATACTTTTATTCCGCACCTATAGTTTGATGCTAGATACGTGTTGTGTAAATACAAGTTGTTTTTGGTCCTTTGCAACTTCTATCCTTTTTAGTGCTCAATAAAGGATTCTATGGATGGAGAGGTGTCATTTGGATTTGTTTTAGTGGATTTTGTAGGCATGTGTGTTTGTGGATGCCGGTTGAGTGTTTTGGATGAGTTTGGGCTAATTTGAAACGATTAAAATAGTGATTTGTCTAGTCATGTGTTTGGTTTTAACTATAGATACAACTGTTTCATTTGATATATTAGTGTGCTTTAACTGATTTATATGCTTGATTTGATTTAATTAGTTCAGAGTGTTTCAAAATGCTTGAGAATCCAAACAACATGGATTGGACGTTACTCGAAGAAAAATCAATACATGCGAGATCTATTGCTATTTAACGTTCTTACATACGTAATTGCTTTCTCGTGTATCATGTAAAGTTTTTGCGAATACTTTAATGCACAAATGTGTACTCCCACACTTTTGAGTGAAATACAAGCAAAATATAAGTTACTTGGACGTGTGACAGTGATTTGACTTCTTGTTTATTGATCACACATTGAGGTTCATCTTTCACGACAAATACTTTTATTCCGCACCTATAGTTTGATGCTAGATACGTGTTGAGTAAATACAAGTTGTTTTTTGGTCCTTTGCAACTTCATTTCTTTTTAGTGCTCAATAAAGTATTCTATGGATGGAGAGGTGTCATTTGGATTTGTTTTTGTGGATTTTGTAGGCATGTCTGTTTGGGGATGCCGGTTGAGTGTTTTGGTTGAGTTTGGGCTAGTTTGGAACGATTAAATAGTGATTTGTCTAGTCATGTGTTTGGTTTTAACTATAGATACAACTGTTTCACTTGTGATATATTAGTGTGCTTTAACTGATTTATATGCTTGGATTTGATTTAATTAGTTCAAGAGTGTGTTCAAAATGCTTGAGAATCCAAACAAAATGGAATTGGACGTTACTGAAGAAAAATCAATACATGCGAGATCTATTGCTATTTAACGTTCTTATATACGTAATTCCTTTCTCGTGTATCATGTAATGTTTTTTGCGAATACTTATGCACAAATGTGTACTCGCACACTTTTGAGTGAAATACAAGCAAAATTTAAGTTACTTGGTCGTGAGATAGTGATTTGACTTCTTGTTTATTGATCACACATTGAGGTTCATCTTTCACGACAAATACTTTTATTCCGCACCTATAGTTTGATGCTAGATACGTGTTGAGTAAATACAAGTTGTTTTTTGGTCCTTTGCAACTTCATTCCTTTTTAGTGCTCAATAAAGTATTCTATGGATGGAGAGGTGTCATTTGGATTTGTTTTTGTGGATTTTGTAGGCATGTGCGTTTGGGGATGTCGGTTGAGTGTTTTGGTTGAGTTTGGGCTAGTTTGGAACGATTAAAATAGGGCTTTGTCGGGTCATGTGTTTGGATTTAACTATAGATACAACTGTTTCACTTGTGATATATTAGTGTGCTTTAACTGATTTATATGCTTGGATTTGATTTAATTAGTTCAAGAGTGTGTTCAAAACGCTTGAGAATCCAAACAAAATGGAATTGGACGTTACTTGAAGAAAAATCAATACATGCGAGATCTATTGCTACTTAACATTCTTATATACGTAATTCCTTTCTCGTGTATCATGTAATGTTTTTGCGAATACTTAATGCACAAATGTGTACTCGCACACTTTTGAGTGAAATACAAGCAAAATTTAAGTTACTTGGTCGTGAGATAGTGATTTGACTTCTGTTTATTGATCACACATTGAGGTTCATCTTTAACGACAAATACTTTTATTCCGCACCTATAGTTTGATGCTAGATACGTGTTGTGTAAATACAAGTTGTTTTTGGTCCTTTGCAACTTCTATCCTTTTTAGTGCTCAATAAAGGATTCTATGGATGGAGAGGTGTCATTTGGATTTGTTTTAGTGGATTTTGTAGGCATGTGTGCTTGTGGATGCCGTTGAGTGTTTTGGTTGAGTTTGGGCTAATTTGAAACGATTAAAATAGTGATTTGTCTAGTCATGTGTTTGGTTTTAACTATAGGTACAACTGTTTCACTTGTGATATATTAGTGTGCTTTAACTGATTTATATGCTTGGATTTGATTTAATTAGTTCAAGAGTGTGTTCAAAATGCTTGAGAATCCAAACAAAATGGAATTGGACGTTACTTGAAGAAAAATCAATACATGCGAGATCTATTGCTACTTAACATTCTTATATACGTAATTCCTTTCTCGTGTATCATGTAAGTTTTTGCGAATACTTAATGCACAAATGTGTACTCGCACACTTTTGAGTGAAATACAAGCAAAATTTAAGTTACTTGTCGTGAGATAGTGATTTGACTTCTTGTTTATTGATCACACATTGAGGTTCATCTTTAACGACAAATACTTTATTCGCACCTATAGTTTGATGCTAGATACGTGTTGTGTAAATACAAGTTGTTTTTTTGTCCTTTGCAACTTCTATCTTTTTAGTGCTCAATAAAGTATTCTATGGATGGAGAGGTGTCATTTGGATTTGTTTTAGTGGATTTGTAGGCATGTGTGTTTGTGGATGCCGTTGAGTGTTTTGGTTGAGTTTGGGCTAATTTGAAACGATTAATAGTGATTTGTCTAGTCATGTGTTTGGTTTTAACTATAGGTACAACTGTTTCACTTGTGATATATTAGTGTGCTTTAACTGATTTATATGCTTGGATTTGATTTAATTAGTTCAAGAGTGTGTTCAAATGCTTGAGAATCCAAACAAAATGGAATTGGACGTTACTTGAAGAAAAATCAATACATGCGAGATCTATTGCTACTTAACGTTCTTATATACGTAATTCCTTTCTCGTGTATCATGTAAATGTTTTGCGAATACTTAATGCACAAATGTGTACTCGCACACTTTTGAGTGAAATACAAGCAAAATTAAGTTACTTGGTCGTGATAGTGATTTGACTTCTTGTTTATTGATCACACATTGAGGTTCATCTTTAACGACAAATACTTTTATTCCGCACCTATAGTTTGATGCTAGATACGTGTTGTGTAAATACAAGTTGTTTTTTGGTCCTTTGCAACTTCTCCTTTTTAGTGCTCAATAAAGGATTCTATGGATGGAGAGGTGTCATTTGGATTTGTTTTAGTGGATTTTGTAGGCATGTGTGTTTGTGGATGCCGGTTGAGTGTTTTGGTTGAGTTTGGGCTAGTTTGGAACGATTAAATAGTGATTTGTCTAGTCATGTGTTTGGTTTAACTATAGATACAACTGTTTCACTTGTGATATATTAGTGCTTTAACTGATTTATATGCTTGGATTTGATTTAATTAGTTCAAGAGTGTGTTCAAAATGCTGAGAATCCAAACAAATGGAATTGGACGTTACTTGAAGAAAAATCAATACATGCGAGATCTATTGCTATTTAACGTCTTATATACGTAATTCTTTCTCGTGTATCATGTAATGTTTTGCGAATACTTTAATGCACAAATGTACTCGCACACTTTGAGTGAAATACAAGCAAATATAAGTTACTTGGTCGTGTGATAGTGATTTGACTTCTTGTTATTGATCACACATTGAGGTTCATCTTTAACGACAAATACTTTTATTCCGCACCTATAGTTTGATGCTAGATACGTGTTGAGTAAATACAAGTTGTTTTTGTCCTTTGCAACTTCAATCCTTTTTAGTGCTCAATAAAGATTCTATGGATGGAGAGGTGTCATTTGGATTTGTTTTAGTGGATTTGTAGGCATGTGTGTTGTGGATGCCGGTTGAGTGTTTTGGTTGAGTTTGGGCTAGTTTGGAACGATAAAATAGTGATTTGTCTAGTCATGTGTTTGGTTTTAACTATAGTACAACTGTTTCACTTGTGATATATTAGTGTGCTTTAACTGATTTATATGCTTGGATTTGATTTAATTAGTTCAAGAGTGTGTTTCAAAATGCTTGAGAATCCAAAAAACATGGATGGACGTTACTTGAAGAAAAATCAATACATGCGAGATCTATTGCTATTTAACATTCTTCTTATACGTAATTCCTTTCTCGTGTATCATGTAAGTTTTTTGCGAATACTTTAATGCACAAATGGTACTCGCACACTTTTGAGTG